>JAQMYG010000012.1:11887211-11897744 GCA_030014215.1 Clariallabes teugelsi | reverse complement strand
CTGGTACATGTTCACGCATGTTTCGAGGGCGCGCGCGTATGTGTGTGTGTGTGTGTGTGTGATTTACACTCCCACTATGTGCTTAAAGCCCTGTCTCTGTTTGCGCGCCAATAGCGAAACTTTTCCTCCGCTACTTGTTGCACGACGCGCTGCTTTCTCGGCTCTCCGACTTGAGTCTCCGGTGTGTGACGGGAAGACGGGAGACGGATGTAAGAGCAGGAGAGAGAGTGAGAGAGAGAGAGAGAGAGCAGACCCGTGCTCCCCGCCTCCCCCCGCTGGTCCACGCCAGGAGCTCCGCCTTTGCGAGCCGCTCCGAGGCGCGGGATCCCGCAGAGCTCCAGCGCGCGCCCTCTCTCCCTCTTCCTCCTCCTTCTCCTCCGGCACGCGCGCTTCAGCACGGAGCGGACACCACGGAGGACCATGCGGAGCCGCGCGCGCGACACCAAGTAGAGAGCAGAACATTTCCTCACAGGTGAGTTCTGGCTTTGAAGTCTGATGCGGATGCGGTTTGAAAAATAACCCTCGCTGTTTAAGGGGACACAATGAGAGAGAGAGAGAGAGAGAGAGAAGCGCAACAAGGGGATTAAATAGAGTAGGATTTATGGGTGTATAGAAATTACTGTAATAATTATCATAATAATAATTTCAACAGGTTTTTAGATCAGGTGGCGCTGTGGCTTAGTGGTGTCGCTTTGCACCTCCAGGGTCTAGGTTCGAGTCCCCATGGAGTTTGCATGTTCTCCCCATTCTTGGTAGGCGTCCTCCTACAATGTGTGTTTGCCCTGTGATGGATTGGCACCTTGTCCAGGCTGTACCCCACCTCATGCCCCAAGTCTCCTGGGATAGGCTCCAGACCCTGAATACAGGATAAAGTGGTATCAAATCAACCATGAGGCATGCCTTCAATAGTTTCTGGTTTAATTTTCCTTTTTTTGTGTGTCTTTGATTACTGATTCAGTTTCACCACAGGCTCTTCCACTCACTGTACTGTAAGTGTGAACACTTAATTTAAAAGAGAAGTTCATTTCAGAAGTCTAAGGTTCAAATTAAGAGATAGATTTGTTTTCATGTCAGTAATGCACAAATCCCTATTTATATTAAGGCCATACAGGCCTAAAACACGGAGTTGCTCAGATCACGTTTTTTATTTATTATTATTGTAATTTCACAACATGAATGTTCTTACGTTTTCTTTCTAGCAGCACATACTGTACTGCATGTTGTTTGTGATGCTTGTCAAATGTGAGAATTCAGCTTCTACAGTAAATGAGAAACAAACATGGAATCTCACCATCCATCCCTCAGTTTGTGTGTCTCTCATGACTGTTTTGTGTGATGATGCTGAACCACTTTGTGTTCATGTCTTTTTTTTCTCTTTTTTTTTTTATAAGTTTTTTTTTTTTTTACAATACACTGTAAAGATAAGGTCATGTTAAATGATAGATGTCCATCAAATTTAACCATATGCTATTTTTGATAATCTTTGTCAAAGTTTGAATTAAATGACATTGATTTGTTCATTTGTTCATTCATTTGCTTATTTATTTTTATAGATTGTACTTTAAGGCTGGCGGTGTGGCAAAATCGTGTCACAAATTTAAAAGCCATTTCCCTGTAGGCTACTAAATAGAGTAGTTATCCCACTGATTAGGTTTGCTGGAGAAGATCCAGCAGTTTAAAAAAAAAAAAAAGACCTTTAAAAAAAATTACAATCAAATTACAAATGAAATAACATACAAAAATACAGCTTTTAGCATCCTTTTTGCTGTGAATAGCAATAGAATTGGGTAAATACATACTGTATACTGATGATACTGCTATATATACATAATGTGGTGTAAATTACTTGATGGGATGAATTTGGCATTGTTGATACATGTCAGCTTCAAGCTTCAAGCACTGTGTATGATCACCAGGACACATTTATTTCAATAAATATCTGTCAACAATCTGACAACTGTCTGTCAGTGTGACCAGTGAGCCAGTTATTTTATTCACAGATTCTCCTGCCTTTTAGACATTGATTTGTTTAATTCTGGCCAGTCAAATTGAAAATAATGCCCAGTATCCATTGGCTGCCTTGCTAAGTCAAACCGCCTGAAGCGATATTCATTTCACTTGATGTGTTTGCACTATGCAAATCATTTAGAGGTGTGTGTGTGTGTCTGTGTGTGTGTGTGTAATCATCGAAATATTTTGGGTTTCAGGCCCGGGAATCATAGAATTAACACTTTTTTTGGGTTCAAGCTAATGATTTAAATAGATTTCCTGCTTGTAATGGTACCATGTAGACCTTTACAATGGCCATTTTTATAATCAAAATGAAACTGTTTTTATGATTTTATGGATTTTGTTGATGAGGTGCTTTGCTGCTTTACAGTCTGTGTAATGTAAAGGGAAAGGGTTTGAAGTCACAGCCAATCAGCTTCAACGTAAGTGGTAACAGGAATGGTCTTTACAACATCATTGTATGTAACTATAAATGGCTAGAACCTGGTGGCCCGAGGTGTAGTGGTTAGCACTGTGGCCACGCCACCTCCAGGGTAAAGGGTTTGATCCCACCTTGGATCTGTGTGTGTGGAGTTTGCATGGTGCTTCGTGGGTTTCCCCTGTGTACTCTGGTTTCCTCCCACAGTTACAAAAAACATGCAGATCCGGTGTTTACAAATTACATGTAGTGTATGACCCTGCAATGCACTGGCACCCTATCCAGGGCATATTCAGGACGTACTGTATCCAGGCACCTTGTCCAGTCCCCTGGAATTGGCTCCAGGCCTCCCTGTACAGGGTAAGCAGTACAGAGAATAAGCAAACTTACAAGCATTTGTAAGATACAAGAATTATTAAAAATACAAATTTTACAAAACATGAGTATCTTGGAAGATTGGATTTTTGTAATTTCTTAAGTGGAAATTGCAATACCACCACCTACTGGACTGGAGTAAGGAGCAGAAGATTGTTAGACAACTTCCACAGCATTTCAGTGCTCATTGACACCGCTCAGTGTATTTTCACAGAGGGAAGCCTAAATGAGGGATGAGCTCAACTGTCATAAGAAGTTATAGAAATGCTTATCCAGCTGGATGGACACGTCTCTGTCTCTCTCTCTATCTCTCTCTCACACACACACATACAAAGAAGAAGGAGAAGAATAACTGGGGTGGGTAGTAATAACCCCTGCTCAATCATACCATCTCATCACTAATTGTTTTTCTATAATAGCATGCCCAAAGTGTTTTACTCCGTACTTACACAAGCCTCATGTGTCTCTTAGCCATATGTGTTAATTGATCACTTTTCTCACTACTTCCTCTCACACATAGTTTTATTGATCATGGCAGATCTGGTCAGTTCAGGTCATCACCTAGACAGAGCGAGTTATACAGATTCTCTTCAGCACTGAAACGACTAAGGCCCTTAACCGCAATCTGTAATCCAAATGTTTCTAAGTCGCTCACTCTGCTCGCGGTAATGACTTATTTTTCATGCCTAATGATCCAGCTGGCCTCAAATTACTGTAAAACACCACAAACACTTCTCCATATAATTAATGCTATTTTAAAGAGTGCATAAAGTTCATTTAGTAATTACTTGAATGTTTTTATCAGCCGCCCTTTTATTAATTGCACTGCAAAGCTAGAAACATAAGAATGTACACATTCCGTTGAATGTACCTACAGTATACCATGTTGAAATTGTCATTTTAATGTTTAATTTTCATGTCTCTGATCGCTTGTCACACCCTTCATCCTTCAATCCTTCATTACAGCCTCTACAAGTGAAAAAAAGTTCAAGGGTGTCAGTGGGATTTAAGGCTTAGGTAGTTTGAGCCTCTATTTAAATTCTTTCCACAAATCGTCAAAGATAAGGAAACGCCAAAGAGCATGGTGTATTAAAAAATAGAGCATATTCCATGGTGGCACGGTGGCTTAGTGGTTAGCACTAGGGTTAGGGTTTGATTCTGTGTGCATGGAATATGTTTGTTCTCCCTGTGTTTGCTGGGTTTCCTCCCATAGTCCAAAGACATGCAGATTAGGCTGATTGGCTTTCTTAAATTGCCCGTAATGTGTGAATGAGCATGTGTGCCCTGTGATGGATTGGCACCCTGTCCAAGGTGGTCCCCAAGTCTCCTTGGATAGGCTCCAGGCCCTCCGTGACCCTGTACATAGGATGAAGCAGTACAGACAGTGTGAGTGTTTTGCATGTTCATTGTACCACCACTGTGAATGAGGTAGGGAGATTTTTTGAAGGCTGAAAAAGTTAAATATACGCCATATTTGTGGTGCATAAACCAAGTAGAATTTTGTTTTTTTTTAACCTTTTCATTAAGGTTTCTATTGGGAAATGGTCACCTGACATCCCATGAAATCAGAGCTGTAAGACAGGTGTTTTACTTATTGTTACTCATGGTTGTAGGATTGAACTAATTTGCATGCACTCTAAAATACAATCATTTTTTATACAATTAAAAAGCATGTTGAGCTACTGTTCCTATCTTACCATGAGCAGACATCCTGAACTTGACATTGTGCAACTGCATACAGTATGTGAGGATACCGTAAATTATTCTGGAAGGAATTTACTTTGACTCAACAGATACTTCACCCTTCTTCACCCTATACAACCACCACCCTAAAAATATATATTCGGATGGTTGGTGACTGAGATTGCACGATTTTGTATCTGTTCAATAGCAGTCTTCTTTTTTTTTTTTTTTGAGTCAGCAAACATAGTCTGGGTTCTGCAGTGGAATCTTAATGCCACTGAAATATAAATGCATCAGGTCTTACCACATATTTTTACACTGAGAATTGAATGTAGATTCTTTTAAACCTATTCACAATTAAATGTAGCATTATATCTTCTATTCTCAAAACCCGGAACATTAACAGCACCCCATCGAGAGTAAATAGTATTTTACCTGGATTAAACGCATACATATTTGTCTTACCTATTATCTAGGAGCATGCCAGTGAATTTGAATCAATTTGCATATTCAACACTTGAGTGTGTTTAAAACCTCTGTATTTATTTGCCACTCTGCTTATGCTATTTTCTTGGTCTTCTGTGGATTCACACAGATGATGCATTACACCGTCTCCAGACATTTCTTGCTATTGTAGGTTTACTTTGATAATATATTAAAAAAAAACATCAAGGCATTGTCCCTCGTACTGCAAATCCTTGTGTTTACACAATTCCTCCTGAGAATTATACAGACTTTTATGCGAGATAATTGATGAATCAATCTTTTTGGAGTGGTATTTTAACTGGGGCTTATATTTGTGGTGCAAACCTCATGCTTGTTTAGTTAAATTCTTGCTTAAATGTTCTCATGTGAAATGACGTTTCGGATTTAGGTGATACCTTAATGTTTGTCGATCCTTGAACGGAAAGTGAAGCTGGTATAATTTAGGTTAGTTTGCAAATGTTGAAGAAAATGGTGTTGGCCACACATGTGTTGGTTTTCCTATAATTAAGTGTGTTTACATTTCACTAACGTGATCTGGTCTGATCAGAATGAATTTTCAATGGGAATGAGAGAGGAGGTGTAAACCTTTGATAATCAGTTGAACAGATAAATGTTAGACATGTAGAGGTGGAAAGTAAGTACATTTAATTCTAATTTTACATATCTGTATTTTACTTGAATAGGATTAGATTATTCATTTAGCATTTACTCCACTACATCTGTATTTATACACCATACACAATACAATATCTGTATTTTTTTTTTACTTTACTACTTTTCTGCATGGCATTGCATTACATAACCACAGTGGTGTGTAGTATTTGAAGTGGAAATACTGTGATTATCATGTGCAAGTGTGTGATTTGCCTTCCCTCCATGAAATACTTCAACAGTGTTGCAGGTGTTTAAAATAAGATGTAGAACAGCACGTTCACACTCGGGAAGTTGGGATGTTTTTTTTTTTATTATTATTTATTTAAATAAAGTGAACTAAAACTTTAAAATTACAAAGTCAATATTTTTTTCACAATAGAACATAGAAAACATTGCAAATGTTTAACTTGGGAAAATGTTACACTTTTAGCCACTAAATGAACTAATTTCAAATTTGATGTTTGCTACAGGTCTCAAAAAAGTTGGAACTGGGGCAAGAAAGGGCTGAAAAAGCAATACATTTTATAAAGATTCAGCCAAGTTAATTGACATCAGGTCTGTAACATGATTAGCTGTAAAATGAATGTCTTTGAGAGGCAAAGTCTTTCAGAAGTAAAGATGGGCAAACGTTCCTCAACATCAAATTGCAAAGACTTTGAAAATCTCTTCATCTACAGTGCATAACATCATCAAAAGATTCAGAGAAGCTGAAGAAATCTCTGTGCATGAGGGACAAGGCCGAAGACCTTTAGTCATTGACATTACTAAATGGGCCCAGGAATACTTCCAGAAACCAATGTTGGTAAACATAATCCGCCGTGCCATCTGCCGATGACAACTTAAGCTCTATCATGCAAAAAGGAAGCCACGTTTGAACATGGTCCAGAAGCGCCGTCGTGTCCTGTGGGCCAAGTCCATTTAAAATGGACTGTTTCTAAGTGGAAAAGTGTTCTATGGTCAGACGAGTCCAAATTTGACATTCGTGTGAATCACGGACACCATGTCCTACGGGCTAAAGAGGAGGGAGACCTTTTAGCGTGTTATTAGCGTTCAGTTCAAAAGCGAGCATCTCTGATGGTATGCAGGTGTATAAGTGCATACGGTATGGGCAGCTTGTATGTTTTGGAAGGCGCTATGAATGCTGAAATGTATATAAAGGTTTTAGATGACATCTATTTCAGGGAAGGCCTTGTGCATTTCAGCAGAACAATGCAAAACCACTTTGCACATGTCAAAAAAAGTAGCAGTATGTATGTTCTTCCCTTGCTTGGCGGGTTTCCTCCGGGTAATCCAGTTCCCTCCCACAGACCAAAGACATGCAGATTGGGCTAACTGCCATTCCCAAATTGCCCGTAGTGTGTAAGTGAGCGCTTAAGTGTGTGCCCTGCGACTCTAGGCCCCCTGCGACTAGGTATACAGGATGAAGCCGTATAGATCTTGAGTGAGTGAGTAATAGGATCCAATACATCCTCTACAGGAGTGTATGTAAATTTTGGACCATTGAAAAGTCAAAAGTGCAGATTGATTTTTTTTTTTACAATTTTGAGCAGAAGCAGAATTTCCTGGGAAGACTACAGCATTTATAGGCAGAGTGTTATTAGAAACCCAGCAAGTGTGCAAAACAGATCTAAAGGGAAATAGTGAAGCATCACTAAGTAATGAATTTTGTAATTAAAGTAAACGAGAGCAATATACTAGTCGAGTGCATGCTATTTTGCTCTGATGCATAAAATGTAAAGATTCAAGCCTTAGGTAAAGGAGAGTGTGTGAGAATACCTGAATGATATATATCTGTATCTGTATGCTATTAGATATAAAGGCTTAGTGCAAGCCTTTCACTGTCAGAATGACAGAAACTGTACAGTAAATCCGTCACCTAGTATACTGTCTACTTCTTTTCTTCCTGTCACTCACTCTTTCTTTTTCGCTCTGTCAGAATCGCTTTCAGTATCCTTCCTTCACTCCATTGTAATTCCAGCTGGCGCTTTGTTCTGTGATGACCAACCCAGAAAATCCCATTTCCGTACACTCGCCGTCTGAGCGAGAGAGAGCGAGAGATCTGTAGATGAGAGGTCAACAAGGATAGAGTGGAGTAGGCATAGTTATTATTCTTCTGTGTGTGTGTGTGTGAGTCCCCAACTGGATAAGCATTTCTATAGCTTCTTATGAGAGATGCGCTCATTCCTCATTTCAGGCTTCCTTACATTATTAGGAACACCTGTGCAACTGCACTTTCATGCGCTTGTCTAATCAGTGGTAATCATGTGGCAGCAGCGCAATGCAATAGACCATGTAGAAACAGGTCAGGATTGTCAATTACTGTTTACATCAAACATCTGGATGTCATTTTTGTGACTTTAACCATAGTATGATCCTTGGTGCTAAATAGGCTGATTTGAATATATAGTGGTATCTCGGCATACAACTTTAATCTGTTCCAGAGGTGAGTTTTTATAGCGAAACGCATTTTCCCATAGGAAATAATGTAAATGCAGATAATCCGTTCCAGCCACCCAAAAATATTACCAATTTCCCACACTGTAAATGTCTCAATGAAAACATTAAGAAAAGACATGTGAATGAAGTAAAATATAAAATAAATAGGCATTCAACTTCACTTAACCTTAATTTATGATTCCTTTTGGCATTGGCTGTTTTAAAAACAAAACTGAAAACGGTTCCCTTTTCTTCTTGCTACCATCCCTGCTAACATTCTTGGGACTCAAGGTGCTATGTATTTACTAAATATTGCACAAAATGCAAAAAAAACACAACAAAATTGTAAACATGCTTCTCTTGGCTTTCAACTGGTGCAAATGAGCATTTGAACGACTCCCAGACGTATGCACAACGTAGCCGGTGTTTGGGTTTCAGCATGCTTTGTTCGATCATATGCCAAAAATGCTTTGCATACCGAGGCAAATTTATTGCAAAATTTCAGCTTTTAAGGCGAAAATTCATGAGGCAGGTGTTCGTTTGCCAAGTTACAACTGTATTAGAAACCGATGATCTCCTGGGATTTTCACAGCATGGTGCAAAAAAACAAAAAACACCCTGTGAGCAAATGGTTTGCAATTGTAAACTTAAAATTCATCTTAACGTGCAATGGTTCATGCACTGGACAGTCACCCAATGTGGCCATTCCCTCATACAGTAGCGCTCATATTATCAAGGCATTTCCACCCACAGAACTGTCGCTCACTCACTGTTTTCACACTATTCTGTGTAAACTCTAGAGATTGCTGTGTGTGTCATTCCCAGGAGTTCAACCGTTTTTGAAATACTCCAATCAGCCAATCTGGTACCAATGACCATGCCGCAATCAAAGTCACAGAGATCACACTCTTACTTCATTCTGATGTTGGATGTGAATATTAACTGAAGTTTTTCACCTGTGTCTGCATTTTATTTTCGCATTGTGCTGCTGCCACATGATTGGCTGATTAGATAGTGCAGGAGTACAGAGTTTTAAATAAAGTGTACAGCAGGGGTACATTATATACTTTATTCAGCAATTTTTAATGTTAAATCCCTTATGCAGTCTTGGTATTTTTCTCAAATATTGAAAGCTGTCAAAAAAAAAAAAAGTGATCTGAGGCCAAGCTTTAGGGGTTGTGCAGTATTGAGTCTTTAAAAAAAGGGGGGAAACAGGTCTAAGTCTGATTTGCAAATGTTATGTGATTCATTATACTAGAAGTGCTAAAATATGGCATGCTAGCAACACTGACTGGCTCCTAGCATCTGCAAAACAGATTCTTCTAAGCTGATTCATAACCTCGGATGTCCTGTAATAAAATTACGAAGAAAACTACATTACATGCCACCCCAATCACAAATGAAAATGAAATTAAACTTTTTTATTTTCTAAGCACCAAGAGAATAAAATATTGCCACCAGGAGCCTTGAGTCGTAATGTTTTTAATCCACCCCTAATGCTAATGTACCATTCGTGGCAAAAGAAAATTTTTTAAATAGACTGATGACTGATGATAACTGATGATTGAATATCCCAATCTAAACATGTGGGCGTTATTATAGAGCTGATCCCCTTTGTTGTTATAGTAACTTCTACTCTTTTGGGAAGACTTTTTCATCCCAAATTAACCATCAAGAATTCTAATAATGAAATGTGAGGGTTAAGACTTCGAAACATTGTAGGAAACAGCAAGCTGCAGCCTTAGATAGATGGATTGATGGATGGATTGATGGATGAATGAATGAAATGATGGATGGATAGATAGATAGATAGATAGATAGATAGATAGATAGATACTTAATTGTCACTGCAAGTGCAAATAGCTGTGTGTATACATCAGTGTATATACTGTACTGATGTATAATTGCATTGTATACTGATAAACTTGCATCTTGAATATATGAATATGTGCAGTAGATATAGAATATATAACACTATGAAATTAAGAATTACACTGTTATAATAGAAAAGCTAATTTCTATAAAAGATATGGAAAAGTATTCATAAATCTGATTAAGAGCAGTGCTGTAGTGGAGGTTAAATGCACGTAAACCGAGTTTTGCACCTCTTAAATTTCTGAAATATCTTTTCCCACCTTAACCTAGCAGTTACCCACCTCAGCCTAACAGTTACCTACCTCAGCCTAGCATTTACCCACATAAACCTCACCTTTACCCACCTCAACCTAGCATTCACCTACATCAACCTAGCCTTTACTCACCTTAACCCAGTGTTTACCCACCTCAACCTCGCCTTTACCCACCTCAGCCTCACGTTTACCCACCTCAACCTACAGTATGTAGCATTAACTCACCTTAACCTCGCCTTTATCTACCTCAGCCTCGCCTTTATCCACTAGGGTTGCCACCCGTCCTTTAAAATACGGAATCGTCCCGTATTTGAGAATGAAATTGCGCGTCCCGTTTTGAAT
>JAQMYG010000012.1:11828905-11839572 GCA_030014215.1 Clariallabes teugelsi | reverse complement strand
AATTGTGAAAGCTGTTGTGTGCTGGTTTTTGGGCCAATAAGTAATATCTCTGTCTTATCTGAATTTAGTAAAAGAAAGTTATCGGTCATCCAATCTTGTATATCCTGTACACACTCAGTTAGTCTAGACAACTTGGGTATTTCGCCCTTTATCTTGTATAGTTTAAATATTACATAACATTTGTGATTTTTTTTTAATTCCAAAATTTGTATATATAAAAAGTGTGTGTATATATATATATATAAACACATATGCAGTATATATAACACAACTTGGAGAAAGTTTTATGCTATACTGGGATTTCAAGTTACACCCTTCCAATCAATAGCCAAGAACGTTAACCCTTGAGCTACAAGTGCTCTACACCAAATACTCAATGAGTGAACAAACAAATAAACAAACAAATAAATAAATACCTCATTAGACAGAGAGTTTTCTTTGCACATATTCACCTCTTCTTTTTATGTTTGTACTGATGCACTAAAGCTGAAACATTGGCATTTTCATTCCAGCTCAATTGTGGCCCCTTTATAACCCAATACTCTCATACGTTTTCGTTAATCTTTCACCTCTGAAAAGGTCAAAGCAATAAAGATTTTTTTTTGTTTGTTATTTTGTGCAAGTTGTTGTGATATTGAAATAGAATTTGCAAGTTCTACTTCAACATTGAAACACGGAGGTTCCTGTACAGACAAAGTCTGAATATTAAATCTAGCTTTATGTTTGCTTTAAGTTTGATAGCTGTTAGTCTATTTACCACTTAAGGGAAAAACTCACCTTGGATAACTTGTATATTCATTTTTACATTTGACATGTGGCATCCCAGTATGAAATACTAAACTGTTATTTTTATATAGGTTAAATTTCATTTATTCACATATTTTTCCACTACTCTATTGCTACATTTTTTTTTTAATGACCTTTCATATCGGTGACAAATACAGTATTGAATGAGGAATCAAACTCTTGCTGTTCTGTTTTTAGGAGATATACAGCTAAATCTGACTATTGTTCCTTATGTTTTCTACACTAAGTTGAAATGAAGCAGTAATATGCATAACACCAGATGTGTGACACATAAGTCATAATTAGTACAAGAGATGACACTGTGTGTCTATTTACAGAGTAATGTCAGTCATGTAGAGGAACCTCGGATTACGAGTAACGCGGTTTGCGAGTGTTCCCCAAGACGAGCAAAGATTTTTAATAAATTTGGACTTTAATAAGTTTTGAAAAATGAGCATTGTCTTGGTTTACGAGCACCGAGTACCATGTATCACGCATGCGCTTCTTGTTTTGACGCCGCGCTTCACGTGATCACAACTGAGCCAATGTTTTTTCTCTCTCTTGCGCTGCGGAATTGTGGGTAATCGTCTGCCCTGCTGGGTCTTAGTGCTCGTCTCTTACTGGTATAATCAACATCCGTGCGCGCGTGTACTGTTTACTATAACACTGTGAGCACGTGTGTGTGCGTAAAACATATTTTATTTTGTGCCTGTATACATGTACTGTATGTGTATAGCGCACGTGTACTGTTTAATGATGAGCCTGTTTCCGGAACGAATTATGCTCGCAATCCAAGGTTCCACTGTATTCTTACAGTATGTGTTCGTTTCTATGTTTCTTTGACTTTTTGAAAAAGACTAAATAGACTAAAGTCTAATTAAAGTTCAATCATCTGAGCGCTAATAAAGGTAATAAGGATGGGTATGGGCATAGGGAGTACTTTCGAGTTGCAAGAACTGGAGATAATTTCTTTAATGTTATGGTTAATTTAGCAAATAATCTGCTGGGGCCTTGGAGTTTTTCCTTCCTTAGAGAGCAAGTTATGGCTGACCGGAAACAAGTACCTCGGCGAGCTTGTTAAAAAGAACTGAATCCGGTGCTTTTAGATTTACATCAGCACACTGGTGTCAGGCTTAAAATAGCATAGTCAAGAAGGAGAGGAAACAGAGAGAGAGAGAGAGAGAGAGGTGGATCATGAGTGGGAGTGTGCTGGCTGGAGGTAAGAGAGATTAAAAATATATATTTAAAAAAAAGCGACTGCGTAAAGCAGCAGCCGTGCATGCTCTATATTTAAGAATGAAAGAACAAAGCATGGATGCAGTGTAAATACAGGTTTAAAAGATGTGGGAGTACACACACACACACACACACACACACACACACACACACACACACTGAAATGAGTTGTTTTCCAAATAAGAGTTATTCTGTGTGTGTGTGTGTGTGTGTGTGTGTGTGTGTGTGTGTGTGCGACTCTCCGTGCAATATTTTTTGTTTGTTTGTTTTTTGGAAGTACATATAAGAAATTCTTGTAGAATACTTTAAGGACATTTTGCCTTCGGAGCATTTTGACAAATCAAGGATTATACATGCGCATATGCCCAGGAGCACAGATAGTCACAGATATTCAGTGCAGATATTCACACCCTCCACAGAATGCTCAAGAACCCTATGAAAATGGAGGACTATGGGAGTATGGTTTCCTTAGACAAGCAGAGAGAGTCAGAAACAGAGGGCGATCGAGAGAGAGAGAGAGAGAGAGAGTGAGCGAGTTGTGAGAGATGTGGGAATACAGAAGGAACCAGCACACAGCCTGACATCATTGGCGAGAATGGCATGAAACAGGTGTTTGTAAAGAACCTGTTACATCCCACTGCGGAAAAAAAAAACGTGAACGACAATAATTGTGTGAAGTATAGTCACCACATAGAAATCACGAATGAGAGATTCAGGTATGTACATTCTGAATGCATGATAAAAAGCGGGTTCAGGTGAGGAGAAACAAATGCCGCTCAGCTGCCAGAGTTTATTATAGATACCGCCCACTGTGAAACTTCTTTATTCTCAAGACATACAAAGCACAATAGGCTGTATAATCTCCATAAAACTTTTCCTAAACTTTACATTGTTTCTATAACTTTTATAAAGAATGGTTTCCTAATTAGTTGCTTTGTTTGTGCAGTACTTTTATACTGCTGTACCGTTAATAAATTTTATTTACACCCTAATGCAAAATTTCCAAGAAAGCTTTTAACCTAGTAAGGTTTTTTTCCGGAAAATTATTAATATTATTAATTTAGAGTGAGAAACTTGTCACAACGAGTACATAATAAGTCCTTGTATTGTAAGGTAACAATTTCCTACAAATATGATAAAAAAAAATAAATTTCCTGGTATCAGTATTATACACTCACCAGCTGCTTCATTAGGAACACCTGCTCATTCAAGCATTACACTGCCTGGCCAAAAAGAAGGCCGCCATTTCAGAAAGGTCAAATTATTGGCCTGCATCAAGCAAAGAGAACAATCAAGCTGGTTTAAAACGACTAGAATTGAATAAAGAGCCTTCCAAACCTGGAAGGATTGTGATGAACCATCAACTCTATTGAAGAAATGTGGTCAGGAAAAAAATCATGAATTGTGATGACTTAAACTCTTGGTGAAGTTGCATCATAAAAATGACAGTAGAATGCTGAGCGATACCATCACGCCAACAGTAAAGCATCCTGTGACCATTCATCTGTGGATTTGCTTCTCAGCCAAGCGAGTGGGCTCACTCACAATTTTGCCTAAAAACACAGCCATGAATAAAGAATGGTACAAAGACATCCTCCGAGAGTTGCTGCTCCCGACCATCCAAGAACAGTTTGGTGACAAACAATGCCTTTTCCAGCATAATGGAGCAAAAACGTGATACTAAGAAATTTTAGGTCCATGTCCAGGAAACTCCCCAGACCTTAATCCCAGTGAGAACTTGTGTGCAATCCTCAAGAAGTGGGTGGACAAACATAAACCCACACATTTTGACGAACTCCAAGCATTGATTATGCAAGAATGATAATCATGACTGCATGAGTCAGGATGTGGCCCAGAAGTTGATTGACAGCATGTCAGGACGAATTCCAGAGGTCTTGAAAAAGAAGGGTCAACACTGCAAATATTGACTCTTTGCATGAACTTAATTCAATTGTCAGTACAGTAAAAGCCTGTGACACTTATGAGATGCTTGTAATTATACTTCAGTATGCCATAGTAACATCTGACGAAAAGATCTAAAACACTGGAGCAGAAAACTTTGTGAAAATGAATATTTGTGTCATTCTCAAATCTTTTGGCCAGAATAGACAGAATGGTTCAGATGAAGTCTACCGTAGCTCAAATAATCACTCTGTACACCAATGTTTAGCCAAAAAAAAGCATTCCAGAGTCCACAAAACCTTTTTTGGATGAGCACCAACAGCAGATTACCACATCAGGTTCTGCTCAGGTCAGGAAACTGAGGCCACAGAGAGCAAAGGCTCACAGCATATACAGTAAACATGGCAGATAATGACTACAATTCCCAGCATGCACACTCTGCCTTGCTAAATTTTAAATTATACATAGCTATCCACAATCTGTTCCAAGGATAAATTGAACCCTGACCTCCCAGCCTTGTCCATTCATTGGTTTGTTACTTGATTGTCTTCACCTGCTTTAAATCGTATCATGTTTTTTTGTATTGTTGATTTCAAGCCCTTTCCCTGTTGGCTCTTTTTTCAACTGTTCTGTGTTTTGAAACTCATTATTCTTGTTTAAAATAGCCGAGAGGTATCCGATCTTATCCAAAAAGGGCTGGTGTGAGGGCAAGTTTTCACTCCAAGATCAAATAATTAAACAGTTGGAATCAGGTGTGGATAGTGCTTGTCTGGAATAAACATGTACCTACACTGGCACTTTGCAAATAAGACTGAACACCCCTTGACAGCTTTTTCTGTGTTTTGGAACCATGATCCCTGCTATGGGTTCTGTTTCTTTTCAAATAAAGCACATGCTTTAGAGTTTATGCCCCCCATCTAAACAAGGTGGTGAGCCACAGAAAAAAAAAAAACTGGCAAGTAAAGAACATTAAATAGTGAAGAAAGTTGAAATTTGAGGGACTAAGATGCACTTTATGCTTCTTTGCGAAATATGCAAATATATCAGAGACAACTAGTTTGTCAAAAGACATTCCTGCATTTGGTGACCTCTGTGTAATAAAGAAACTAAAAATATTGTCAAGAAAAGGGCATCGTGCTCATTTGGCTGAGCATACATGAATGCCACAGGAATGTAAAAGTAAAGTTGCTGTTTTGTTTTTTTTTCTAAATATAACAATAAAAATAAAAATCTCATTTTTGACTTCTACAGCAGGATGAGGTTCATGTGAGTATGATTATGTATTTGAGCTTTAATATGTATGTGTGTAGGCGTAGGTGGGCATATAAATGTATTTTGGTCCATATGCATGAATTTACATTTACATACTACATATATATATATTTATGACAGATGCTGGCTTTGGCACATTATGAGTGAGGCACTGTACAATCTAAGCACCAAGGTCTGTAAAGCCTTAACATCGAGTGAACAAAACTGAGTAAAAGGTAGATGTACAAAGAACAGAGCAACCAGATGCAGCAATTGGATTAGGCACTAATACATGATGAGTTGAATACAAGTAAGTCACAAAGCCTGGAGATGACCTACAGAGTATATAGTTATGATAAATGTTTCTTTCTAGGTTTACAGTTATTGACTGTCAGCTGTCACCGTGCAAAATGCATCAGCCTCGCCTCTAGCACATAAATGGAATATGGAAAATAGAAAGGGGAATAAATAATAATAAAAAAAAGCCAAAGGGACTAAAGCAGGATCACGACTGAGCAAATATTTTTTGAGTGGTGGCTCATTCTCAGTACAATACTGACGCTGAAATGTTACTAACATGACAGTTGTTATAAACACCTTCGCTAGTGCTTTTGAACATCAATCCCAGTGTCCACAAAATCCAAAATATCCAGCCAACAGTGATGCTATGAGCTAGAGGATGTGCAAACATGCTGTGCATGGAAAGATGAGATATTGTCTCTAACTACAGGGCTGCATGGTGGGCTAACTCAGTGTTTGCAATAAATTGCCCAGAAAAATACAGTCTTTATAAAATCCCACCTTTTCCACTACCATGTCACTAATATTGCAGTACCTGCTGAGATGTTCTGAATATTTCTTCCATCACATAACACATGTAGAGATCTGGGAAAACCCTTCAGATGTCAAACGACGAAAATAATTTACTTTTTTTTTTTAATGCAAAAGTAAAAAGTTTTGTTGATTATCTAGAAGATATTTTGACCCCCCATTTTACCAAAATACCAATATATACTGATCAACCATTAAAACATTAACACCACAAAACATCTTTAAACATTAAAATCTATTATCCATTATAATTCAGTAAACTGATGAAATGGGATCACATGCCCTTAAAAAGACATCCAAGGCTAGTTCATCTGGTTTGTTCACCAAATGTTCCTCCAAACTCCCCTCATCCCATTTCCAGTTGAGCACCAGTGGGATCCAATGGGCAGTCCAGTCTACTGAGGCCCCACCCTGAAAATCATCGTACCCAAAGGATCCGCTGCGAACGTTCAGGTGCCAGACACCATAGCACAGCCCAGAGGTCTTGTGGAGCCATGCCCCAAGGGGGCCAGGGCCACTCCGGTGACAACAGGGCAACCTATACAATACTATAATACATAATGTTTGGCATTGTAATAACATTGGTGTATTTGCCCACAATGTAGAAAGCAGATTTTTTTAAACTTCATTACGAAGATTATGAAGAGTCTTTTTTCATGGCCATGTTTTTTATTTTTATCACTTGACAGCTCCAGGGTCCCTGGTTAGATCCTGACCTTGGTAATATAAACTGGTTGCTGAAAACAAATTGCTTAAGTAAATGCAAATGAAGTCAATGAATAATACAATCAATAGCTTTCATATGACCAGTGTGTTGGCGTTTCTCGGTAGAGATGGAATGGAATCTTTAAATACAAATCTAAAACAAAAAATAAATCTTTTTAAAATTTACTCTTTTCTTCACTTAAATGAGCAATGGTCAGTAACTGTAAAGTACATCGACAGTGATCTAGTAGATGTGGGACCAAAGGGCGGCTCATCTGACTTAATACAGTAGATGTGCCTGATAAATTAGCACCTCATGATGAGGATCAGCTATATTTAGCTGTAAGAAACCGCTGCACTTTCTCATGACTGGATTTAAGACACATTTAACCTGAACAGGTTTTGTAATACTGTAATAGTGTTGGCATATTAGTACACTGCCCAGACAAATAAAAAGTTACCACCTGGATTTAAGTAAGCAAATAGTTAAGAGCCTAAAACTGGACACTTGTGGCATAGTGGGTAGCACTATCGCCATGCACCTCCAGGGTCTGGGTTCCATTCCCGCCTCGGTTCCCACCCAGTTTGCATGTTCTCCCCGTGCTTGGTGGGTTTTCTCTGGGTACTCTGGTTTCCTCCCAAAGTCTAAAGACATGTTGATTAGACTAACTGGCGTTCCCAAATATCCCATAGTGCGTGAGTGTTGACCGGCGATCCCACCAGAGTCGTAAAAAAGGAGAATAAATACAATAGTCACCATTGACTTCCACGGTCCCTAGTTGGACTACAGAGGTTTCTAGATGGATGGATGGATCGAACCGATAGAGTGAGAAGGGTTCAATTTTCAGCCCACATCAAAGAAAATAAAAATAATTAAGAAGGCCGCTGAAACTATTACCTTTGGGTTAAGAACCGTAAATTATTATAAAAACCTGGAGGGATAGTGGTCAAACATCATCTTTGAGGAAGAAGGGTGGTTGGAAAAACATCCTGAATGAGCACGATTGGAGATTGTAAAAGTTTAGTGAAAACAAATGGTAAAAAAAAAAAGTAGAACTTACAGCTGTAGAACTTAATAGTGCAATTACTGTATGTGCATTTTCACACACACGATGTGAAGAGAGCGCAAGGGATTGGGACTAAACAGCTGTACAGCATTAAGAAAACCGCTTATCAGTGAGGCTAATGGGGGAAAAAAGCTTCAATTTGCTAAGGAGCACAAAAGAATGAACTGTGGAGCGTTGGCAAAAGGTCATGGTCATGGTCTGATGATTTACCCTTTTCCAGAGTGTACAGGTAAAAAGAGAGGCGGATGAAGTGATGCATCATGTCTAGTTCCTACTATACACACCTATGGAGCCAGTGTTATGATCTGGGATCTGGGAGACCTTAACCCCATTCGGAATCTTTGGGATGTGCTGGAGAAATATTTACCTAGCAGTCCGACTCTCCCATCATCAATACCGGATCTCGGAGATAAATTATGCAACTCTGCACTGAAGACTGAATGTTATGCATTGCATAAGCTTATCGAAACAATGTCACAGCTGAAATCAAAGCAAACAGCAGCCAAAATAAATACTAAAATGTGCAACTTTCTTTTTTATATCCAATAATATAGAAATAATAACTTATTTACTCATCTTCTATACCGCTTTATCCTGTATTTAGGGTCGCGGGGACTTGGAGCCTATCCACTAGGCGGGGTACACCCTGGACAGGGTGCCAATCCATCGCCGGGCACACACACACATACACACACTCACACTCTCATTCACACACTACGGGCAATTTGGGAACACCAATTAGCCTAATCTGCAGGTCTTTGGACTGTGGGAGGAAACCGGAGTACCCGGAGGAAACCCATCAAGCACGGGGAGACCATGCAAACTCCACGCACACAGAAGACGGGAATCGAACCCGGACCCTGGAGGTGCAAGACAGTGCTAACCACTACACCACCGTGCCGCGAAATAATAACTCATTTTAATATATATTTTTTATCTATTACATTCTTTATATTCATTTAATGTTCTATTTTTTATATTGTTATACAATTCTGTATAACTTTAAATTAATTTAGACGAATGTATTAAATTACTGTGAATTGAACTGAAATGGAATAAGAGGGAGTGCGGTGAAGAAGGAGAGGAGGAGAGCTGCTCTATAGGTTGGACAATGAAGGGAATTAGGGAATTGCAAATGGGGGACATCAGCCAAATCGCTCTGATGCCAGAGGCAGATGGAAATGGGAGTGAATGAGTAAGAAGCTTAGCAGGAGAGGCAGAAACATAAAAGCGAAAAAGCATTAGCAAGAAAATGTTACACAATATGAGGGACTATTGTAATATAGACGTGTGAAAACAAAGTGAAAAGTACAGGTAATAAAGAAATCCCATCTCCCTGTTAGCCTGCTTCAGACAGAAAGAAAAGGCTTATGTTATTTAGATATGATGGGAGAAGTAGAGACAGAGGGAATGAGTGTTTCTTGCCCGGTCTGTGTGGGCGAAGTTAGTACCGATGCCAGCTATTTGCTTAGAACCTGAGTGAATAGAAAAGAGCATGTATGCACGTGTGTGTGTGTGTGTGTGTGTGTGTGTGTGTGTGTGTGTGTGTGTGTGTGTGTGTGTGTGTGTGATTTAGCATCTTATGTTTTCTATTGAAAAAATAAGTAGAAAGGAGAATGGAAGAAGTGAAGGCTGATGAAATAAGGATGTATTGAGAGAACGGCACAGCGAAAGATAGAAGATAATACCGAAGGAGGGAGAATTTTGACTTTAAAAAAGAACGATAATGAGTTTGGTAGGAGTGTCGAGAAAAAGGTAACATGTCTGGGAAGACAGCGGTGTAGTCAAAAAAAGGAGAGAGAGAATGACGAACATATTGAGGCAGACAAAGATGTATAGGGTGAGATAGGAAGAAAAAGACAGCAGGAATGTCAGCAGAAGAGATAGGTTCACTATTGTTTGTCACTGAAATCAATTTTTAAATAGCGTTCTAGGCTGACAGCGTAACAATCAATTAACCGCACTATTCATAAAGTAAGGAAACACAACACAGCAGGGTGGGCTTTTTTTTAGAAACAGATGCAACGCACCTTTTTAATTCTTTTCTACCACAGCGGTTTGCCTCTTTATTTTAGTAATGAATTTGATTTAATGAGAATTTAATAACATGGAATGTCCATAAGACAAGTTATATATACTGTACATATATATACATATATATATACAGTATATAATACCTTGTTCCCAGTGAAAAGGAAGATATTTGGTGCATTTGTTGTTGAAATCTGTCCTCTCTAGAAGGAAACCGTATCCATAGGTGAGTATTATTTCCGCTCACATGGAAGCGGTCGTGAATTGCGACCAAGTTTTCAAAATGTGGCAGAACAATTCCTTCTCATACCTGTCCCATTCCTTACACCACCTGATGCCTACCTGTGGGGAATGGAGAGCGTGTCCAACTGTGAAGATCCACTAAGAACTGCGCCATAATTACACAGGCAAATGATCTCCTTTGTTCCTGGAATCCAGGTTGAGAATCTGCGTGAATGATATGAACACTGGCTACACTTCGAACACTTACATTATACATAAGGTGGTAAATCTTGTGTATTTTAGTAAAAGAAATAAACTCACAGATTACAAGAAGTTAATATTGTTTGTCTTTTCATTTTGCATACTAAATATAAAGTATGTTATCAATTAATTACTTAATTCCTTACTTACTGGAGATTCCTTCCACAAATTTTAAACCACTCCTTACAGAATGTTTCACTGTTTCCTTGAACATGTGATTTCTTTAAATAACAACATGTCTGTTTACAGTAATCTTCGTTTTATTACTCATATATTATGCTAAGGGCCCCTGGCAAGCTAAAATCTTCTTCTTCTTTGTCTTTCGGCTGTTCCCTTTCAGGGGTCGCCACAGCGAATCATCTGCCTCCATCTAAC
>JAQMYG010000012.1:11803644-11824178 GCA_030014215.1 Clariallabes teugelsi | reverse complement strand
AAGAAAGGCATGAAGATGATAACAGATACATCCTTGTCAAAGAGAGAGGCAGGTTGAGAGCGAGACAGAGAAAGAGGTAGATTAATTGGATTCTTGTCATTGTGATGCTTGCGTCTATACCTATTCTACAGAAAGATGAATCACACAAAGGAAGGAAGTCTAGTGTGTGTGTGTGTGTGTGTGTGTGTATGGGGGGGGCAGACTTTTCTTCAGAACAACACAACTGTCTGTTCATTGGTACTAAATGATGGTACTGTAGGATCTAGTAACTGAATTGCGTTTGCAGTGTGCAAGTCAAACTGAGGATTATTTATTCATCTCCACAGAACATGTGCCGTCCTGCCTCGAGAACTCTACTAACCGTAGTTCATGACGAGTTAACAATAACACACTAACACACTATACATGTTGCTGTCTTTGTAACCGGCTAGCTGAGTGACACATGTCATAGAGCTTATGATAGAGCTTTTAGACAGAGAGAGACAGAGGTTTATTCCTGTCTTATGCTCAGTGTTCTCAGGACGATAATCTTCAAATCCTTGGTTACAAATGTGTAATCCTAGCAAACAAAGCATGCAGATTAAACTTCAGGCAGGTATCTATAGTAAGTACTACAAAAGTTTCATTAAATTCAGTTCAGCCTGTTTTGCATGTTGTAACAAAATCTGTCTGGACAGACATACAGATATACAGACATACAGACAGAAACCAGAGACTGGTTATTCAGTGCATGAAACATAAAGAAATCATTGAAAGAGCAAGTTCCGACCAATGTACAGAAAAAAACTTTTCTTTTTTTATATAGATAATCCTAATGTAAAAATACAATGAAAAATATGAGGGTCGTTCAGGTCAAACTGGGACTTTTGATTGTGCTTAATAACAGAACATAATAAACTTAATTTATTTCACTTTATACTGCCCTTCCACATTAATGCACTTATCTCAGTGTTTCAATAGTGCTTGGATATCATCTAAGTAGAATTTTTTTTCAGTCGCCTGAGCCATGATCAGACTCCCTGCTTCACGTCTGAAACGCTGGCCTCCCAGGAACTCCTTTAATGGCCCAAACATGTGGAAATGACTCGGCGTGAGGTCAGGACTGTATGGCGGATGTCGCAATAATCAAAAAATAGCCGAGCTCCTATAATGTGCAAGTGGTGTTGGCAAATGATTGTGTGTACAGTTCCCACAGATACTGTAGATGCATCTCTTTCGCAAGTTGGTGACAAGCTGTCTGTCCATTTTCAAGACTTGAGGCGTTCCACTAAGTGAACTTTCACAGGAACAACTGCAGTGGGCTCCGAGCCACCTCGGCCGGGATCGTCATCCACAGACCTATGGCCTTCTTCAAAATGATTCCACTATTCAAATGTACTGTGCATGAAGTCTTGTATAAAATTAAATTGGTTCATGTTTTCAATCCCGAATAATTTAATCACAACTCCCAGTCTGACATGAATGCCCTTCATATTTTTATGTCAGCATTTCCATTCCCATAAAACATTTTTTTTCTAAAACGATTGGCCACTCTTTTCCAGTTCTTATAAAATCAAATCAAAATAACATTCGCTCTCATAATCCCATCTGTCACTTTCTGCTAGTGTATCAGATCAGCATTTCTCTACTTTTGAGTTACTCTTCAGTAAACCTCAGCTTTTTCTAATAAACCTGCATTAATTGATCTTAAACACTTTATCTTTTAACTTTATGGATATTAAATTCTTCCAGAAAGCACTCCGCTGCTCATTATCAATCTGTGTATTGAGCTTAACTGAGTACACAGATGTCAGATAATGATTTTATTTTGGTTCCAGAATAATCTAACATGGCGGTACACTTCATTAGCAGATGGGGATTATGTTCCCAGTGTGAAATATATCAACGTGTTGGATGGTTCTTAACCAAATTACAATATATTTTTTGAATATCCTTAGTTGTTTTCTTTGCTTGGTGCAGGTCAATAACTTGGCATTTCTGTAACTGCACATTTTTTGGCGGGGTAGTGTAGCGTTTTCTTGATAAACCTATTAGAAGCTTAGTATCGACATATCACATATAGGGGCTGAGTAACACACTCACACACACACACAAATATTGTGAAAGACTGAGTCATTCCAAAGCATGCCACCAACTCCCATGGTGATGACTGATCCCTTGCTCACACTTTTTAAAAAAATAAATGATGACTGCTGCTATCGGTATTATTATGTATAATTCTACTCTACTTTATTCTTATTTCTTGTTATCTAGTGTTATTATTCTTTATTGTTATTCTTAATATATTTCTTGGGCTTTTGGCCTGCTCTTGGAAAGAAAGTAGGTGACAATGCACACTCATAAATCATGTTCTTTGTGTGTGTTTCAGGGTGGAGGAGAGCTTTAAAACCTTGTTCTGGTCCATTTTTGGCTTGTCGGAGGTGATCTCGGTGGTTCTGAAGTACGACCATAAGTTCATTGAGAACATCGGCTATGTGCTGTACGGTGTGTATAACGTGACCATGGTGGTGGTCCTGCTCAACATGCTCATAGCCATGATAAACAGCTCCTACCAGGAAATAGAGGTGAGAATTAACTTGTGAGGCGTTTCCTAATATCATTTTTCATAATATAATTTTTTAAACGGTTCTGTGTTTGTGCTTTGAGCATACTGTGACTGTTTTGAGTGTAAGCCAGTTCGTTTTTTCATCTTTGGCTTTGCATGGTTAGAAAAGAGCGTGTATGTGCTGAACTGAGTGGAGCAACAATCTGTCAGACCACAACGGCATTAATATTACAGCCTCCTAATTAGTGCGATCACATAACCAAAACAGCATTCATCTGAAATGAAAACTGTGTTAAGTGTCTAATTTCGTACGACTTGACGAAATTTCTTACTGTCATCCTGCTTTAAAATAAATGTAATTAAAAAAATCTTCTTACTAAACACAGATATCTTGTTATTCATAAGAAAACCACTTGTTAATGAGACTACTTTAAAAAATGCCTCAGTTTGCTGGTGAGCATAAAGATTGGACTTTGGAGCGATGGAAAATGGTCATGTGGTCTGATGAGTTCAGATTTAACCCTATTCCAGAGTGACGGGTGTGGTCAGGGAAAGAAGGGTAGCACATGAAGCGATGCACCCATCATACATAGTGGCCACTGTACAAGCCTCTGGAGGCAGTGTTATGATCCGGGGTTGCTTCAGTTGGTCAGGTCTAGGCTCAGCAATGTTATGTAGCAATAAAATGAAGTCAGCTGACGACCTGAATGTACTGAATGACCAAGTGATCCGGTCAATGCATTGTAGGTAGCATATTACAAAATTAATGATATACTGTACCATAGTGTACATGTGCTGTATGTGATAACTTCTATCAGTTAGCTGATTATTTCTATCACTAACATGTTAAAGTGAGAGTCTTTAGTGGCAAGGAAACATAATAAAGGAGGAAGTACAGTAGGTTTAAAGAGGTACGTTCTTTACATTTATAGCATCAGTTGGGATGTATAGGTCTAGAGCATCCGGGTGAGATTAACTTCTGAAGCAGAAAGGCAAGTCTAAAGGTCAGTTCACACCGGAAACAAGAATTTCTCTCTATATTATTTTTCTTTTACTTACATGCATGAGTGAATTATAATATCTGTAGAAATCAACTTTTCTATTTAAAGGTGCGATAGCCAGTTTTTTAAAAATGTTCTACTTCTGCTCTACGATGGAGTTTGCAGAAGATTTCCTCATCTTTTTCTTCTATCATGTAACATAATTCCGTATAGAGATGTGAGTTACGACCTGAGGAACATCAGCTCAGTGAACGCAGTTAGTAGATTGAAGAGTTTGACAGGTTTGTCACTAAGGGGGTTTTGCTGTTCATGGCAGGGGAAAAGGAGACTGATTCCTTTCATTATCAAACCTTAAGCGGTTAAATTTGTTAATTAGTTATCTTTCACAGAGGCAGCTATGAAAATTCACCTACTCGTAACTGATGCACGAATGCCGGAGTTGACAAATCTGATTAAAATCAAACCACGCTGTTGTTCTTCCTCCTGCCAGTAGCTCGTATAGGAACACAGCTGAAATGCGTCCCCTGTGGAATGACAATTACGTGATGCATCCAGTGTGAACTCAGGGTGGGCATAAGCTGTTTTTGGGGGAGTGCAAATCATTAGTGAAACCACATGAGTTCTATAACTACCGGAGGTGACTCACACATGCAGACAGATCCAGATGAAGAAGCAGGAGGAAGAGAGCGTGAGTAAAGCATCAGGACGAATTAAGCAGGTCCTGCCAATGATATGCGCAATCATGCTTCATTATGAAAATGTCCCTCTTGGGTTTTAGGAATGGGAACGGGAAGAAGGGTTGGGTTGATTTGATTATCACTTAACCTCACATATCTTGTTAATGCATTCATTGAAATCTCATCATCTATTTACAATTATTCCTTTTTTTTTGGTCTGATTGCTCACTATACAGTAGGTGAAAAAGTACCAATTCAACAGTCAATGAAAAAGGCACACTAAATATGATTTATGTTTTCCACACTCATTAAAAACATTTTCAAAATATTATTGATGATATGAACCAAATAGCCAGAACGTATAGAATCAGAGAAAGTATCAATCATGTATTGATGACTGATGTTGCGGTAAATGTGTTTCTAATAGTCTCAGCTTTAGGCTTTCACACGCAGGATTAGTTATTGCTCACAGATGGTTGGTTTTTCACTCACTTCTAACTCTCTCTCTCTCTCTCCCTATAGGAGGACGCTGATGTTGAGTGGAAGTTTGCTCGTGCTAAGCTCTGGTTGTCATATTTCGACGAAGGCCGCACACTGCCCGCCCCCTTTAACCTGGTGCCCAGTCCCAAGTCTTTCTATTATCTGGCCCTGCGCACCAAAGCATGTCTCGTGCACCTCTGCAAGGCCAAAGGTCATCGGCATGAAAATGAACAGGAGATGGGCATGCTTAACTCAAGACCAAAGGTTTGAGAATTTTTTTTTTTTTAATCGACCTGTTCTTTACATAAGTTATAGCTCATATTAATGTGCTAATCTGATGAGATGTTACACTCTGTTACCCATCCATACATTATCACTAGGTTCATTATAGTACGAGGGGTGTTCAAGTCAAACCAGGACATTTTAAAGAAGGTTGTGAATGATAATCAATGGTGTTCTGTTCATGCACAATTTTCACAGTACAGGAATTTGGCTCCTGTACAGTCCTCCATACCATCCTGACCTCGCTCCAAGCTATTTCCCCATGGTTGGACCATTAAAGGAGTTCCTGGGGGGCCAGTGTTTCAGACATGAAGCAGGCAGTCTGTTAATAGATCCAGCATACTGAGAAAACTTTCAACCTTGATGGTATTCAAGCACTAGTGAAATGCTGGGATAAGTGCATTAGTGTAGCAGGGGATTATATCGAGAAATAAAGGTGTGTTCTGTTATTCGGCGCAATCAAAAGTCCCACTTTGACTTGAACACACCTTGTATCATTTGTGTAACCACTTACAGTAAGTATTAGAGACATTTAAAAAACAGAAAAACTGTTATCTGTGAGACAACAGAAGATGGTATACACACACTAACACTCCGGCCCCGACACACACGAACACACCCCTGTGTAATAAACTCCATGTGGAAGCAGGCTCTGTATTACATGCATGGGTGCTGATCAGTCTGGCTATTTTTACGCTCCTCTTTTCATCATGGTGCAGATATAACAACTGAATCAGCAGGTCTTTCTTTTTCTGCTCCTGAGCTGACACAATTCCAGCACGATTCATCTCAATTCTCATCATGAATTTCTGAGCGAGAGCGCTCATATCACCCTTAGAGAGATGTCTATCAATTCCTAAAAACATGACCTAGACCAGTGCTGCTCTTTCCTCCTCAAGTTATTAAAATGAACAAATTAGTCTTTCAGCTCTTGTGGATAGAGAATCTTGTTCTGAGTAATATTAGAGATGTGAGAAATATGAGACGTGTTGACTAAATTAGATTGGAATTAGTGAGACTTTCGAAGTTTTTTGAGAAAGTTTAAGTATTTGAAGGAGGAATTCCATGTCTTTTTTGTTTGTTATCTCAATAAGTGATGCAGTGTTGTGGTTAGATCTATGATTTTAAAGCAAAAGAAATAATTATACAATTGATTTCTGTGTTTATGTTCAGAGAGCAGACACCCTCTGAAACAAAAAGGGACCTCAAGGGTTCCTTAGACACAGTATCTAAGCATAAGTGATTCTACCGTATCTGGAAATGACTCTGATGGGGAAACATTATGCAGTGCACAGCAAAATCCCCATTTTTAAATTAACACCATGCAGTGTTTAAATGGGTCAGGTCGGATTTAGATGAACTCTGAAGGTGTCAAATTTTAGAGATTTTATCATGTAAGGTTCTATTTTTAAAAAAAATACCTCCAATGGGCAAGCAAATCAGCCCTTTATGGAGACTGTGGAGACTACATGACTTTCATAGTCATAGTTTCATAACTGCTTCACCGCTCAAGTTAGCACATCTGTAGTTTGGATCTGCATCACATCTGGATCTGTAGTTTTGTGGACAGAGCATAGATGATAGAACGAGATTCGATCATCAACAGACTTTGACTTCATATACAGTAGATATGACTTCATATCATGTCAATGGGCTGCTCGCTCTACACAATTTAGAAAGTAGAAAGCAAATAGATTTTTGGGGGGGAAACAAAGAAGAAATGTACAACCTGGTTGCATAAGTAAGAACACACTTCAACTTTAAAAAGCAGCTTTTGATTCTAATGCGGCACTCGGTACTGCTTGTAATAGAGCACTCAAGAGTTTACCAACTTAGCACATCCAGCTTTGGGGCTTTTATTCCACTCTTCCCTGCAACAATGCTCCACATCTATGAAACCGGATCTCCTGTGCACAGCCCTCTTCAGGTCATTCCACAAGTTTTTGATAAGATTTAGATCTAGGCTCCAACTGGTTCATTCCAAAACATTGATCTTCTTCTTCTGAAGCCATTCTTTTGTTGACTTGGACTGACATGAGGCAGTTTAAACTGGGAGGTGGAGATTTTTTTATATCTACTGCACATAAAGTAACCATGAAAACTGACACAAAATGAGATAAACCAATGAGCCATAACATTAACACATTAACACTGATTATCACTAATTATAAACCAATAAACTGATGATAGTATCATGGGCGCCCCAGGCTCATTTATGCCTGCGGGGACCAAATACAAGCCTATTCATCCCAATCACACAGAAAGGCCCATGCAGCACAAATCACCAAAAAAGGCAACTCAGTCCATGAGAGAAAGGCACCAGAACACACAGTGCACCACAGTCTGCTGAGCTCCCCAGATCCCTGTCCAATCAATCATCCATAGGATACACTGGACAAAAAGAGGCCCCACCCCACATCCCACAATGCCCACAGGATCCCCTGCCAATGTCCTGGTGCTAGACACCACCACTCACCTCCAGAGGCCCTGCAAAGCAACGCCCGAGGGGCGAGAGCCACCTTCATGGCACAAGGGGAACCCAAATGTTCTAACATTAATGGTTTTAATGTTATGGCTGATAAGTATATATATTAATCAAGGGTGTATTCCATTTAGCTGTTAAATCTGTTACTCTAAATTAACAGCTGATACAGATGACAGACTTTAGCGTAATGTTGTCTAATGATATTTTCTGTAGGTTTAGGAGCGTGTGCACAGGAGCAGAGAAAAGACTACTTAACTATAATGGGGAATGCATTGACCGCTTTTCCTTCAGACATCATCATAATTGTTTATGGTTTAGTGAAATATTAGTAAAGCAAATATATTAAGATAAATGTATGAGGAGAGATGTTAACAAAAGTGGGAGTGGGAGCAAGGCCTCTTTCTCCTCTATGATGTCACATCAGTCAAAAGTTGGACACACCTTCTAATTCAATGGTGTTTCCTGATTTTCTTTTTTTTTTTTCTACATTGTAAAATATGCAATAATCCCCTTTGATCATCTGATAAGCACAGCACAGAGTACATATGTATGTGTTTCTTGTTGAGCATTTTTGTTTCTCGCCTTGATTTCCCTTCAGCTGGATCGATACCGTGCTCACTCGAGAATCAGAGAGGAGAACACGGTGAAGAAACCCATCAAAAACCCCACACGCTACCAGGTACAGAGCGAGTCTGAGAGACTGACAGCCGGAGGGGGATAGAGAGAGAGAGAGAGAGCTAAACAGAGAAAAAGGAGGGACAGACAGCCGAATCTGAGCGAGAGAGAGAGAGAGCGGGAGGAGAGAGGATGACAGAGACAGAGGGAATGAGAGTGTGGGGACAGATAAAATGCCTGAAATACAGACAAAGCAAGAAAGGAGGTATATAGACAAAATTCAGAGAGAGAGAGAGAGAAGGAAAGAGAGATGAATAAGGAGACAAAATCAAACACACAGAAAGAAAGACAGAGATAGAGAAAAAGGAGAGAGAGATGGAGAGACAGAGTATGACAGATAGAGATACAGACCGCCAGGGACGGGAGATTGGAATCAGTGTCTAATAGACAAACACAGAACGTATCGAGAAACAGACAAATACTGACATACAGGAGAGAGAGAGAGAGAGAATGAACAGGGTATACAGCATATACTTGAAGTTAGCTTTTTTTTTTTTTGCCAGGAAGTAACATCATTACTTAAAGTAGTTTATTCCTAGACAGTCCTAATTTCCTGAAAACAAGATGCTGGCGTTAAATCTAATGAAGTCCTGAGGCTGCACTTGGACAGTAGTGATGTTGGTGAATAATGAAGCTTCTATAGTTTTTATATTCTTATGTTAGAATGTGGAAATGAGATTAAATATTAATATTAGATAGAGACGGAATCTGATGCAGTAGATATGTCAGGATTAAAACACGACAATGTGATGCGATGGTGATGTTATAGATGCTGGGAGTGGTATAATACAGCCAACATGAAGCAAAATTACTCTTATCGCTGCAAAGCTGATTATCTTCCATCAACAGCACATCCTGGTGTGTTTTATTCCTTTTTTTATCACATTAGTAATGGCAAACTCCTCTGTTGTGAAGATTTGTAAAAATACATGCTTACCTGGTAGGGGTGATACTACTGTAAGATCGCACAGTGCGATGCTCAGCCATTACACTCAGGCTATGCTGAAACAAGCAAATTCCCCACATGTGGGAATCTCATTCCATCATTTCTGATAGTGAGGGGCTGTGTTTGTGCTCTCCCTTGACACTCATTTTGGAAAAGTGGAAGCTCAGGAGGTTATGGCTTTACTATGGGTTACTGATCAGAAGGTTGGCAGTTCCAGCCCAAGCGACAATAAGTTAACCTTAACCCTGTGTGCTCCAGGTGTGCTGTATCATGCCAGACCTTGTGCTGTGACCTCAGATTCCTACCTGGAATATGTGAAGAAAAGATTCTTACTGTACTGTAAGGTGTACAGTATGACTGCACGGTGGTAGAGTGGATAGCACTGCCACCTCGCACCTCCAGGGTCCGGGTTCGATTCCCAGATCAGGGTTCTGCGTCAATGTTCTTCCTGTGCTTGGTGGGTTCCGAGTTCTTCGGTTTCCTCCGACAGTCCCAGGACATGAAGATGTGCATAATTGATATTCCCGAATTGCTCATGGTGTGTGAACGCGTGTGCGCCCGTCAAAAAAAGGTTCAATCAGTGTAACGGTAAACACATGATTTACATTACAGCTGGAACTACAGTCAGAGCTGCTGTTGTAGAAAATGAATCAATACCTTTTGATTTGGGAATTTAACTGCATTGTGATGGAAAAGACTAGAAGATGTTGTTTTAGTGTTCAATTTTCTGTTCAGGTTCAGTTATTCCTAGACAGAAGAGACTCGACAGCTATAAAGCAGTCTTTTATAGCCAGCTAAAGGACAGTAAGCAGAAAGCAGTGTTACCTTGGATGTGTGTGTGTGTGTGTGTCTGCTGAGAAAAGATAAAAATATCTTGCACTTTTATCTTGTATTGAGACAACGAACAATAGAAAGACACAGGAATAGGATTTACAGTACATTCACTAGTCTCTGTTGTTTTCCCCTCTCTTTTTTCCCCTATCATCTGTCTGTCTCTCTCTTTCTTTCCAACTCTCTCTCTCTCTCTCTCTAACAGAAGATTATGAAGCGTCTTATAAAGAGGTATGTTCTAAAGGCGCAGGTCGACAGGGAGAATGATGAAGTTAATGAAGGTAAAAATCTCGTTTGCTTAATTGTCTGTTTCAATTACTAGCTAGCTAATGGTTATATGTGTGTCTTTGTGTCTGTTTTTGTGTTTGGAGCCACATGTTATAATGAAGAGACACACCCGACTGCAGAAGTTATCTCTCAAATACTCAAAAATTGCATTACATTGCCTGGGCAAAAAAATACATCGCACACACACTAATATTGTATTTCATTGGACTTGCCTTCTTTACAGCCGTGGCACTGTTATAATAAGCTTATGCAATGGCGCAACATGTATTTCTGTCCGGAGTAAAGTCTGCATAAAGTCGTCTCCAGCAATGGGGTTAAGGTCTGGACTAAGGTCTGTGGTGGCCAATTCATGTGTGAAAATGAAGTCTTATGCTCCCTGAACCACTCTTTCACAAATTAAACCTGATGATTGCTGCTATTGTCATCTTGGAATATGCCCGTGGCATCAGGGAGGAAAAAATTCCATTGATGGAAAAAAAAAACCTGGTCATGCAGTATATTCAGGCAGTCAGCTGACCTCAATTTTTGTGCACATAATGTTCTTGAACCTAGACCGGAACAACTGAATCTGAACCCCAGATTATAACACTACCCCATGCATAGGCCTGTACAGTAGGCACTAGATATAATGGGTACATCGCTTCATCCACCTCTATGCTTACCCTGACCTTTTTCCAACGCTCCACAGTCCATTCTTTATTCTCTCTAGCAAACTGAAGGCTTTTTACTGATTAGCCCCAATAATAAGCGGTTTTCTTAGGGCTACACAGCTGTTTAGTCCCAATCCCTTAGGTTCTCTTGTGAAAATGCTTTATAAATACTTTTACTTTTAAACATAGCTGTAAGTTCTACTGTTTTTTTTTGTTGTTTGTTTGTTTGTTTGTTTTTAATGATTCATGAGTCCCGTTTTGACTTGAACACCACTTGTAGAACATTATTAAAGTAAATAAAGTGTAACATAATTACAAGTAAAAATTTTGCATCATTGTTGTAGGAACATCTACAGTACAAACTTTATACAACATTATTCTGTATATAAAATGTAGCATTCAGAAAACATTTTGCTAACTGAATTATTTTGTTATGTGTTTTTTTCATGCAGAAAATTAATTTTGTACAGACACATTCACATTGAGTTGAATGGAAAAAAGAAAACAAGAAGATAAACAATTATTAATAAGGAATTTGTATAAATAATTCTTTTTTATTTTGTGCACACACAAAAATATATATTTACATTAAATATATTTCATTTATTTAATTTTAACTCTTCTTGTCTGAAAATAAAAAACAATGTAAGGGCCATGTTGCATATAAAGATAAAATACATTTGCGTGTGTGTGTGTGTGTGTGTGTGTGAGGATTTATTTGTTATGTACCCATGCACAATGTGCAGGCTCTTTGTATGTTTGCAGTTTGCACTTTACATGCTTGAGTATAATTGCGTGTGTGTGTGAACATAATGTGCTCTTTGTTCTGTATGTGTATTGTAGGTGAGCTGAAGGAGATAAAGCAGGATATCTCCAGCCTGCGCTACGAGCTGCTGGAAGAGAAATCTCAGGCCACTGGAGAACTGGCCGACCTCATTCAACAACTTAGTGACAAGTTCAGCAAGAACGACAAAAAACAGCCCTGAGACAGAGAGAGGGAGAGAGAGAGAGAACAAATCAAGCCATTCTCGATGGTCATGATCCTGAAATGCTTTCTAATTGGCAAAAACAAGCTCTATTGCTTCTTTTCTAAAGAGAAAAATGAGCAATCATCAACAAGTGACAGCTGCACTTGAGAAAACTGTGCTACTGTATGAAGAGAAGTGTGTACTTCAGGTTCTACAAACAGCCATTTCCCCTACTTTGTTCTCCGCAGTTTTAAGAAATGGACAAATTACAGTCCTTGGAGGTTTTGAGAAAAAAAAAAAAAAAAAGCGATAGTTATACCTGCGTCCAGTATCTGAATGATGAGTCATCACACACGGCGGGAAACACCGCTGGTTCATCACGTCTCTTATTCAGATTTTGCTCGTGATGATTTGCATTAGTGATTAATGGTTCTTGCTAAAAGGATAAAACGAAATTGTGATTTATTAGGATTTATACCACAGCGCTGCTGAAGTGTTTGTTTATTTAATTATTTATTTATTTATTCATTCGTACGTAAGAGCACCACTGACAGTGCTGAAGACTGTAATTTAAGTCACAGGTTTATATTAATCTTATTAATATAATAAAACTTATGGAGTTTTGATCTAAAATCAGGCAAAATTATTGATGATTATCAATTTGATTTATTATAAAACCCTAATAATAAATGCTCGATACATTTGCATATATTCAAGATATTCTGCTGCAGTTTTTTCTTTTTTCTTTTTTTTTAATTAAAATATGGAAATTGAGTAGTGCATTGGTGGCTCAGTAGTAGGTTTCCCCCCTGCCATGCTTTAGGCCCATGTTCGATTCCTAGCCATTGGATGCAGGGCTGGGCAGTAATCCCCGTTAAAATGGGAGGGTTGTATCAGGAAGAACGTCCGGCTTAAAACCTGCGCTGAGTTTTGTGTGGATCAGTAGCTTAAACAACAACAACCTGAATAATTTTTTTTTAAAAGGTATGTTTTTTTTTTTTTTTAAGTGCTGTGGTATAAAAATGATAAAACACAATTGAGGAAATGCTGTTTCTAATACTGTATAACCCTTTTGGGTGGGTTCACAATCCATCATTTTTCTGTAACACCATGTTTGTTTGATTGTTTGTTTGTTTAGATTCTAATGAGATTAATATTGGACTGGAATTGGTCTACAAACTAAGCACAGATGTGACTATGGTTTATATATATATATATTGTGTTCCTCATATGAACATGCGATTCTGATTTCAAATTCTAGAAGTAAATTGTAGTTGGATTTTCAGCTCATTTCTTTCTTTGAGCATATTAGTGCATCAGGAGTAAAGCAGGCTTTATTCATTATTGTCAAGTACAATAACAGGGTAGTAAATGGATCTGAGGGCTACAATCCATACATTCATACTCAAGAGTAGTATTTAGTGGCAACTTTACAGTAAGACTCCAGTAGTGAGTTTATTATGCTCAATGTAATGTGTTTATGGTGCATTATGGGGCTAAATGTTTCAGGGTTATTTGTGTTGGAGGAAACTTTGTTTTCAGGATTTTGCTCAAATAATTGGAAAGGGTTGTGTGAGCTGAAGGAGAGAGTGTGACAGGTGAAAAGATTATCCCTCATTAAGGGTAAGGGGGCAGATAGGGGGCAGCATGATGTGAAAAGGATGAGAGCTGTTGATCTCCTTCCCTCAGCTCTGTCCATAGTTTAAATTTATCTTTCCTCTTTTCTCTCGTCACTCATCTGTCCTTGTCTTTTCCTCTTTCTGGACGCACTAATACTCTGTAGATACAGAACCCTAATAAAATATGCTATTTGCATCTCTTTATATAGTTTAAGCCTGAATGAAGGATGATGTTTGATTAATATTAGGACACTAGGGAAGTGATGGATAGGTGAGTTTTTAGACTGAATATTTAGACTGAAATTGAGTATAATACATTTGATATTTCATTTTTCTACATTCTAGAACGAAACAGTTTTTTTTTTCTTTCAAAACTGTGACATAAGACATATGGCATTAGTTAACTAAGTAACAACAACAGCAGTCAGTTGTTATTTTAAGACAGGAAGGTCAGCTGTTCAGGAATAGTTCTTGCTAGAATACTATTGTCAAGTGCATTTGCAAAAAACATCCATCAAGCACCATGATGAAACATGAAGTCTATTCCAGGAAAGCAAGACCAAAACTTACCTTTGCTGCAGAAGAGAAGTTCGTTTAGAGTTACCAGCCCCAGAAATCACCAATTAACAAACAGCACCTCAGATTAGAGGTATTACAGTATGAAGGCGTTATGAAGAGCATAAGTAGCAGATACGTCTCAATATCAACTGTTCAAATGGGATGATCGCATGTAGGAAAAAATAAAAAAAATCAGGAAAGGTCATGGAATAAGAAGGCGTGTCCAAACATTTGACTGGAAGTGTACTGCAGAATGTTTTCTAAATTATCTGATCTGCATTATTCATCATTTTAATTTCAGAATGGTAATCAGCTGCTTACATGAAATTTACACAAATACATAAAATTTGCAAGCTATTGATGTTCTTTATTTACAGTACATCTCCACTACAAGTAATCCAAATGATAGTGTGCACTCATTCGGAGACCACGGGGAGACTGAATCATTGGTGAAGAAAAAAAAATGTCCTGCAGCCAGAGATACAGGCATGACTCTGCGTTTTCTAAAGTTCAGGAATTAATCCTTTTTTAACAGCTTTACAAATATGCTCCAACTTTTGTAAGCTACATTTTGGACACTGCACCAAGTCCTATACAGCATATACACAGTTTTATATGTTTGAGATTTGTTGGCTTTTTGATTTATTTTTTCAGAAGCATAAAAACACAAAACTAACTTCATAATACTGTACATCACCTTTTTGTATTATTTGACATCAAAGGTATATAAAACGTAAAATTACTTTTCTACATGTAAAATTATTAATACATTGATTCAGATTAACACAGTTTTATTCTTTTATTCTTTTTCATCCAGATTAAAATGTCATTCACGTTTAATTTAAATTGTTGAATTTATTTACTTCAAGAAACATTTGTTTTTTTGTTTTGTGTGTGTGTTGCTGAAAGTCTAGCTCATTAGACTTTATTTATTTGTAGCCACATACTGTATACTGTAGCAACTAGTATTATTTTCACTATTTTTATTTCTATGTGCTCGATCTGTAAAGCGACACAATACAAATTCAATGTATCCACAAGACAATAGTCTTTGCAGTAGTAGCACTAACTGTGAGCCATTTTGATTTTATCCTCTATGTCTGGCTCCAGTCTATTTCAATTAAGATAAGGCCGAGTAACCACGTCGCTCTTCAGTGCAGGAGCGTTGCTAGGAACTTTTACAATGCGGTGAACAGGTTGGATGCAGTGATTTTAATATAGCAGCCAATATTTCTTAAACATAGATAATAATAATAATGATTATTATTATTATTATTATTATTATTATTATTGAAAAAATGCAGTAAAACAAATACATTTACTTTATATATCATTTATTTGGATACCAGACAATTGCCCTATAAGATTCATTATTGCATACAAATTTTTGTTCTTAACATCATGAATATACAAATGCACTCTTATTTAACTTCTTTCTCTGTACTGCACCAGTCTTTCAAGCACAGTACAAACATGTTTCATTAACTGGGCTAAATAATGACTAGCTATCCACTGTGTTGTTCACTTTTAACCTTAAGCTTTCCTGTAGCCCTTTATTAAAAACATAGATGTGCTAGGTAACAAGCTAATTCTGATCAAGCTAAATTTGAACTAGCAATATTTTACAACTTATAAAAGCTATAATGCCAGTTTGCTGAGTTTCTTTAACCCACATGCATATTTTAATTCTACCTTTTCTGTTGTTGTTGTTGTCATTGCCAGTTATGTACCCTTTACATTTTATGCATTTAATATGTATCTGTTATCTGGAACTGTGTAGTAGTGCGCATATAAAGCTGTAATTCAATTAAAACCTAAACCAGTTATGGTCTGTTTATACACCTTAAAGGAAGGTGCCATCATTTTTATGTGGCACATACATATTTGCAGACCATCAGTGCAACAAGGAGTAGTGCAGTGTAATGCTTTTTTATTTCTCCCAGAGTGTGTGATTCTGACTTAATCAAATCAATCATTTTATAGCAATGAGCAATGAGCACAAACTAAATAAAAGCAGAAATCAACATATTGTGAATAATAATGTTCAAAGAGTAATTAGTACAGCTATTCACACAATAATATTACAATTAAAGAATATTACGGAATTTAACTAATTATAATCATAATTATAAATTGAATCACCCTCACATTGTCCTATTATGATAATGTTGATGAGTACAAAGCTAAATGCAAAAATTATGTAACGTGAATAATTCTGCATTGTGTTTATGTGGCATACAGCAAATATAAACTATTGGCCAGTCTGACCAAAATGATTTGGGCAGTACAGAGAAAGAAGTTAAATAAGAGTGCATTTATATATTCATCATGTTAAATTGCAAGAGAACAAACATTTGTATGCCAACCAGCATAGCTGCAGTAAACTCATAACTCATACTACTGTACATCCTGGAAAAATAACATGACACATGACTGATTGTCGAGCCGTGAGCTAGTTGTTGGTAATGGAGCAAAATAAAATGAATTATTTAAGAGCGTTTTTTTTTAGTTTTGGAAATGCTGTAAAACTTTTCCCAATTCAAAACTTTTTAAAACACCCAATAAATGAAACTCCCATCGTAGCTCGTATAGGCTGAATAGATACCCATCTTTAAAAGTGTTTTAAATGTCTGTGAAGGTTTTTTTTTCTCTTTTATGTTACCAGAGAAATTGTTTAACTTCACGGTTTACTCTGTGGACTGTTGATTCAGAGGCCCAACTTCACTAGGGCCAATTTTAATAGAATACTGTATAGCAAATGGCTATGCAAAGTGGGTAAGGTACCAGTTGCCTGGCTGTTGTGCAGTTTACTGTACATATGAACTGCTTAATGGGTTTAGTGGGTTTAACTCCGTTTTCCTCTAACAGTCCAAAAACATGGAGATTAGGAACTCGTGTTCCCAAATTTCCCATAGTGTGTGAATGAGCATGTGTATGTGTGTGCCCTGCAATGGACTGGCACCTCGTCCAGGGTGTCCTCTTCCTCGTGCCCTAAGTCTCCTCGAGGCCCCACATCACTTTGTTCACAGGATAAATCGGTATAGACGATGAGGGTGAGTGAGTTTACAGTACAAATAACAGAAAATTAGTTTTTTGTTTTAGTTTTATTACATCTTATGATGAAAGGGCTGTGAGATTCAAGCAGAAACATTAAATACAAGACTGGAGACAAAGAGTGCATGCTGGGACATCTTATTGTGAATAATACCGTATGTTCATGTTTGGCTAGATGACTTAAAAAATGAAATATGAGGAAAAGACAAAACCACTGTGATATTTCTACGGTTTTGTAGCTTGTTAAAACGAAATGACATGTTGAACGTTACTGACATGTTTTAGTCTTATATAATTATATAAATCACCTGAAAGTCCTGAACTGTCACTGCACTTCTCCTCTATGTTTAACTGTAATAGGCTGTCTAATTAACTCAGTACAAAGACTATTCTCAGCCTTTTAATGCTTATGATACTCTTCTAAACTGTGTCATGTTACTTTCACTTTACCCATGGATATTTTTGAAGTGGAGGTGGGATGAGATGAGTGTGCATTATGCTGACATTTTACCACTAGAAGTCAGGAGCACGATATTTTAATCTATTATTCTGGGATTCATTTATTTATATATATATATTTCTTTTGCTTTCATTTGCTGCATTCATTTTGAATTTAACATTTTTAAAAATGAAAACCACAAAGTTAATCCGTTGTTCACCGCCAAAGCATGGATTAGTAGGTAGTCAATATACTCATTTTAAACCATCATAACCCAGATGTGACGAGAGGCACATCTGTAAAGCTGTAATACAGTGCTGAACAGCAGTCATGTAGCAGTCACATCTACTGTACGCAAACCACCATCTTACCAAGTTTTTTGTGGGAGAAGTGCACAAAACGTGTGTAAAGATCACCCTACTCTCTCATTCCAACATGAATTAATGCCGTCGTCTATCATTATGTAATCTGACACGCCCACATAGTTTTGGTCAGGCAGAAAAAAGGACTTTTTTAGCTTTAATATTGTCCTATGTAACACTAATGTGTTTTTGATCATCACATCTCAGTGTGCGTGGGCATTTCGCTTTGTGTTTCCTTTAGCTCACCTCCACATCTCCTGGAGAAAACCCGGCATTTACTCGCCTTTTTGCTCTCATCATAAACAGCTCACAGTTGTTCATCTCTTGAGCAAATCGTCTCTCAAATCAAAATGTAAAGTAAAAAAAAAAACATTTTATAAAAGGCACATGAACTTTATGTTTTTGAAAAGTTTCCACATATTGGTTTTAGACGCTTGTTATGTTTCATCAATTGTTGTCTTACTTCATGGATGTCATTTGATTTTTTTTACACACAATTTAATTAATTTTGCATATTTTCTCACCCATCATCATATAAGGGTGGCACAGTGGTGTACCTGCACATTAGGCTAATTGATGTTCCCAAATTTCCTGTAGTATGTGATGGATTGGCACCCTGTCCAGATTGTCCTCTGCGTACCAAATGGCCCATAGTGGATTGGCACACCGTCCAGGTTGTACCCTGTATTATACAAGTAATGTAATTTTTTTTTTTAACACCTGAATCTGTACTTATTTCCTAATTCAGCATTTGTGCATTGGTTTAGTGTCCTCAGGCTTTTTAAAATGATCTCAGGAAATTAACTACAAGCCATATTTGTAATTTATATCAGCCCTTTTGAATATTTCAAGCCCAGTATCAAGTTATCAGGACTTAATTAGCAGGAATAATTCTGACTAGGGTCTAAACTTGTGTCAGTGTTTTTAACTGTAATAAAAAATTCCCAAGAGAGTTTTTTTGAGTCAGGTCTTGTATAGCAAAATATAACATGCACAGATGTTTCGTATCAAAAGTGAGAAATCCTCTTCCAGTTGTTTAAATAAGAAATGTAAATACTTTTTTGATTTACAAGACACAAGAAAATCTTACTGGCCTGTTTACTCTTCATTTACTGAGGACATTTAAAAATGCATTTTAATTGATTAATAGTGTTGGCTTTAGAATCATTACGCAGGCAATATGAGCACTATCATTCATTCTGCTTTGATGAGTCATATTCCCAATTATGAGGCATCTTTAATATGAACAGATCTTTCGTATATTCAGTGATTCATGCATGCATTTTCCAAATCAGTGAGGTCACATGCGTGATCCAACCCACCATGTTTGTGAGATTTGGTCATTGTATTGTGAAAAAGCAAAAAGCTAGGTGACTGAGCTGAGCCTGAGACCATTCGAGCTGCAATTTTTTTTCCGGCATGTGGCTTTGACGGTAAACAATTCAAATCCTTGAGCAAGCAAGACAGATTCGAGTGCACACTTCTTCTTCTTCTTCTTTTTTTTTTTGCTACCAGAAATCTTGCTGACATTGTGCTCTCGACTTTTGCTAGTAAAATTGCATCATAATATATGTGTGTATACTGTATAATACACCAATATGTTCCCCTCTGAATCTTTTCAGTTAATTATCTCAATATCTAGGTTAATGATTGTTTATGTCACATACCTGATGTTCAGAAACTGTATTTTTCACTGGTATTAAAAAGAAATTGTAATATTTTCAACCTTAAATAAAACAGGAAGAATACATAATGTGTTTGATTGGTTTTACATTGTAGATAGTATATACAGTATAGTGAAATAAATAAATAAATCTTTTGTGATTTTTTTTTTTCCTTTGCATGAAAACTTCTCTAGTCTTTGTCAAGCCTTTGAGAATATATGTGTGTGTACGTGTGTGTGTGTGTGTGCTGATGCTTTCATCTGTATGATACCACAATGGTGTCCACGGTTTCATTATAGACGTACAGTATATACAGTACATTCCAGCAGAAGCTCTGGCACAAGAAAAAATTGAGAAAAAAGTTTTTGTTTTTTTTCGCTTGGCAACATGTGCAGCAGGGGATGTCACTTTACAGAGCATGACTATTATGACTATGTCACATGTCACATTTCTTTGACATAGTCCATTTTATAGACTTCATTGCAAGCCCCTATATCCATTAGTCTTACTGTAGAATATCTTCAGAAATCACTTGGGCCACGGAATTTTTTAGGCAGACGTCTTTAGAGATCTTTGACAGGTTATTTTGCCCTCTTGATTGTGCTGTCACTGGCCTGTCATTAAGGTCATGTCAAATTTGGCGCTGCTGGGACTCTTACTGATTGAGCTGGTGATGGACAAGGCTTAGTGACTTCTCTCTCCCACACCGTCTGCTAGAGTGATTTCCCTCCTGGTGCACTACCCTGTCGGGAAATTAAACATGGATTTGTTTTATTTACCTGGCCTCTTTGTAATAATGTAAAAAAAAAATTAATTAAAAAAACAGAATAAAAGTTACAAATAAATAGAAATCACCTGCTCAAGCTGCCTCAAGACATATTTAGTGTTACGACCTCTACCTAGGGGTGTAATGGACATAACATAATAAGGTCTCTCACCACCTTCCCACTCCCAAGTAAAGGTAGACACCAAGTTTAACGAAGTAAATGTAGCCTTTTATTATTTTTTTT
>JAQMYG010000012.1:11764722-11775843 GCA_030014215.1 Clariallabes teugelsi | reverse complement strand
ATGAACTGAAATTAATTTCATTTTAGCCAACTATACAAACATGACTGAGCAAAAAGTGTAAAAATTTTTTTTTTTAAAAAGGTCACCAAGGAAAAGAAATAGAACAGATACACATGATCACATGTTTTTATGATTGTTTTCGGTTGTTTCGGTTGAGAGTTTTACATTTTGGGACGTCATTCCCATATTTCGGTAGTGATAAAATTTACACATACCAAAAGTAATGATCATTTTTGTTGTACCTGACATATCCGAAAACCCCCAGTTTGATATCTGAAGCCTCCCTCGTTAACACACACTGCTAAGCCTTCCATATCTATTCACATATATTTTTTTTATCCTCATTGACTTATACTGTGTTTTGAGTGTTCATGTTGTGAATTTCTTTCCTGTTATCCATTAAGCTGTAAATATTTGTTTGTCCATCAGTCTTACTTTTCTTTCATTCTCTTGAAGGTAATATGAGGACAATGCAGCTTATTTTGCTCCTGAGAAGCTTCAAATATTACAACTCCCCTGTCCTTGTCCTGACCACTTTCTCACTGTGGAAAACCTACAGTCAGTTACAAAGCAGTTACATTATGAAAACTACAAAGACAAAGAAAGAAAAAGAAAGAGAGAAAGGAAAGGACCAGAGAAAATGTCAACAATTATTGAAGATTTAGTCATTTCATCGCTATTTTTTCATGATTAATATTTCAAATGATTCATAGTAACATTCACACATGAACTGTCATATACGTCACAACCATAACACAAAAACGTCTCATCTATAACATAAGTTTATTCTGAATAATTTTCGCCAAATATAGATCTTTAAAATTCAGAGTTTGTAAAAAACCTGCACACTCTCATAAAAGTGTATCTGTTTAATGTCATATCCATGACCCTAATAAAAAAAACTATATTTATTATTTATTATTTGCATTTCGCTGGAATGCAAATTAATTCACTGATACTAAGCTCGTCCATGCACTGAGGCTTTTTGTTTAGCAATATAAGTCCAAATGTTACATCCATAAAACTGGCCATAAAATAAACATTTCCACACAGAAAGCTTTCTCATACCAACAGTCGGAAGTTGGAAGTTAAATAACAACACATTTTACAATCCGTTATTAATAGTCATAGATTATGTTGTGTGTCTGCCATACAAGTCCCTGTGAATGAGCTGTTATTGTAAAAACAATTATATATTAGAATTTATACCAAACTGTGATTTTAATTATAGCTGGCATTCTCAGCACCTTACTGTTATAGAAAATGAATTAACACCTTCTCACCAGTCAGATTTGGGAATTTATCAGCGCTGTGGTGTAAAGTAAGTAAAGACATTAATAACAGGTCATTTAAAAAAAATACATGTTCAATCTACGTATATGTAATAACTAGTTTTCCCAATTCCTATTCTTTATTCCTTTTAATATCTTGTGTATACTATAAGCAGTGTGGGCCATCTTCTAGTTGTAATGTTTGCGCCAGGCTACCCAACATAACATATTTAACTATCCCAGGTGTAATAAACAGACTCCTTCAAATCAAATCGGGTCTGAAGGTAGAAAAGGTCAGGGTCTCGTTTGGAAATATTTTTTACTGTTGATTTTCCCTTGGTATCACATACCACCACTTTCAAATCTTTCACTTAAAATAGATTTTTATACCTATTTATAGCTATATATTATATACAGTATAACATCTTTATATTCTTAAAAATAATACTATTTCTTATTTTCATTCAAAAGCCATGGAGTGGTTATTTAACTGTGTATTTAACAGAACGTGTATAATAGATTTGAGAATGAATAAATGACACCCTTACAATTACAAGGCACCTGAAAAAAAAAAAAGTAATGCTCTGTTAATACTGAATAATGATTTATGCTAAGTGCATATTAACTCATACACAGTGAGGTTCCAATAAACAAAATGATTACAATTTTAGCTTGTATAATCTCTCTCTCTCTCGACTGTTTTAATTTTCACTCTCATTCAAAAGCCATTCCAAGAATGATTTCCATGATGACAAGCCTGCAAGTGGAACTGAGCAAACAGGAGAGACTTTATTTGTCTTAAAGTGTAATGTAAGGAGACGGACTTGGACAAAGGAAAGGGAAAGTGGGTCAGTGCAGTAGCATGTGTGCTGGAGGGGAGCACACGCCTGGAGCAAAGTAGACCTGTGGACAGGAATGTGTCACGAATCCTTAGCTTTTTACCTTTCCATGAATATATGCTTTTCCCTTGACACTCGTTGTTAATATTATGGCTCCTATATCATGAGATTGTTAGTTGTGCACTGCTTGAACAAGTTCTTAAAACAATGTGACATGGTGCTTACACATTTGGAGCACACTCAGAGCCAGTTCTCATGTTTTGAATGCAGGGCTTTAACAATTTCGGACAGACTTCTACAGGAAACTGCGTACTGTATATCCTAATACCAACCGCTTGTTCTTTAGATTGAAGTCTCTGTTCTTGCACTGTTCATCCTAAACACGTCTGTTCTAATACTTAGGACAACTTTGTGCTTTTCTTTGATAATAAATGAACTGTTTGTAATTTTTAGGCATTTTCTGTGAGCTGCCTGTGAGATTAATTGCTATTGCAATATTGACAAGAGGAAAAGAAAGAGTTTAATCAAACAGATTTGTTCGGGCTGGGGGTAGAGCTAATTTTTAGAATTAAAAAATGCAAACCTTAAATAAAGTAATTTTACCTCACCCCTGTCCCACGGACTATCGATATAGTGGCAGGCTTGCTGTTAATCCTGAGGACTAGTTGCAGATCAGCTGGTGGAAGATGCTTTAATTATATAAAACTAAAATAAAAATAAACCCGCAAGAGAGTGTGTGTTAGTTATTTTATCAAAAAACCAAAGCAATCCGTTTTATGATCTGGAATACAATCGTGGAAAAATTAGGAATGTGCAATAGCTCATCCTTTGGTTCTTGTAGATTCAGAGTATCTTATTGCTTTGTGCTCAGTGTATCCGGTTAAAGTGTTATATCCCTGGGGGTTAAAGTTTGGGGTTTGATGCCCAGAATCACTGTTGGGCCCTTGACCAAGGCAATGGAACTAAAAGTAGTAGTAGTAGTAGTAGTAGTAGATGGTAGTTGTAACAGGAGTGATTAGTAGTAGTATTAGTAATATGATTAGTAGTAGTAGCTGTAGCAAAAAAAAAAAAAACACCCTTGTGTGATACTTGACAGGTTATAGATGAAAAAAAGTCAGTGGATGATTATTTGTAATGTTAGTTACGTGACATCTTGGTCATTTCTGCTGATTAAAAGTACCATACAAAAAGTTTCTTCAAAGAAGAGGGCTTACTTGTTTCTTAAAAATCTTGATGGACTCCACATCGAGCAGGAACACCCTGATGTATGATCGTACTGTACATAGACCCCTCCGGTATTTCCCAAGATGGACAACAGAAGAACCCATGAGTGTTTATCTCCTGAGAGTGTAGAAATAGCTACAAGCCTGATTTATGATGCAAAAAATAAAGCAACTGACTATACAGAGCTATTTCATGGTCATATTGTTTGTCACTGTTTTTAAAGTAGCTTCAACATTATATTATATTATTCTTCCATCTTGAAACGACTCGACTATGCTTGTTCAAATCCGGAAAGCGTAGTGTTTCTTGGATTACGGATGTAACCAGAGCTGAATAGCAGTGAGGCCATGGTAGCCTCAGCTGTCCTCTTCCTCTGACAGGAAAATAATAGCCTTGTTTAGTGTGGGCGAATTGTGGGAATGTTTAAACAGATTGAACAAGCTGAGAGCTGATGCTTTGTGACTCCTACAGGGTATTTAAAAACGGTTAGGATTGTTTTTTTTTTTTTTTTCCACTGCAGACTTTTATTTCTTTTTTTTTTTAGATTTTGTCCTTTGGAAACAATTTGATGAAACCTGCAGCCCTGAAGGTCAGGAGAGAGAGAGAGAGAGAGAGAGAGAGAACAGCCCTTTCTTCACCATGCACTTACAGGCAGACATTTGGGAACATGCCTGATCCTGGCACTCTCTTTCTCTCCTCCTTCACTGAGACATTCCACACTCAGCTGACATTCTTCTGCACACTGGCTCTCAAATTGAAGAGCCCGTCTGGGGGGACGGTTGGAGAGGCGCGTCACGTGCTTTAGGCTACCCATCCCTCTTCTCTCTCTCTCTCTCTCTCCAGCCCAGTCTGGTGTTCTTGCTCCCTGTGCGCACCGACAGCCGACAGCGAGGAGAGTCCAGAGCGAGCACCGTGACGAGCACAGGATAATTACCTTACTGATCCGGATCTGATTTTAAAAAAGAAAAAAAGATATTACGTTTTGACAGAAGGATGTTATCGGGGCAGGTGTGCTTTCGCGTCTCCACCGAGCTCGAGTTGCACTGCGCTCGCACCAGCGTGTGTGGAAGCACGCAAACTTAGCCGGAGAAGTCTGTGACGCACTGGAGAAACCGAGAAGAAGCTGTTCACCTGAATAGCATCCGGAGCGGTGAGAGTGCAGCGTGTGTGCAGCGCGTGAGGAGACACGGGTCGTTACTGGAGGTCGCGTGCAGAGACCGTGCGTCGGAGTTTGTGCGCTAAAGATTTCGCCTGGATGTTGAAGTGAATTCCGCGCGATGTGTGAAATTGCGCACTGGCCCTTCTTGCGCTTTTGGCTGAGACGCACCCAAGGCGAGTTGCACACCAAAGAAGACAATGTGTAACGTGCAACATATCACGTATTTCTAGTGCGTAAACGCGTCTGAGGTTTTTTTATTATTTTTTTTTCCGGGGGAGGGTAACCATGTGCGTCATTTCGTAACTTTGCTGCGCGTTTTTTTGCTTTTTTTCCGGAAACAGAGCCGGACAGGGTGATATTCCCATTCACACACACACACAAACACATTTATTTATATTTCTTCGTCATGCTCAGGCAAATGCTCTTGAACTCGACGGCGGCGGCCGCGCGCGACCTGGACGCTATAAGCCAGACGCACGCGCCGGCTCCCCTGGACGTCTCGCACGCGCCGGTGAGCGTGTCGGCGCTGCTGAAGCCCGCGGGTCGCGGCGGCGCTGGCGGGGGCGCGCTGCGCGAGTGCGAGCTCAGTAAACCGGACCTGACGACCTACGTGGTCATGTGCTTAGTGCTCTTCCTTCTCGTGCTGCTCATCGTGGTGTTCATCAACTGCCAGCTGCGCAACTCGTTCTTCGCGTCCACGCCGTACGACCGCTCTCTGCGCGAGGCCCGAACCTCGTACAAATGAAACACCTCGTGCGCTGTAACGCACATGGCCTTTGTGACGCAACAGAGAGCTGGCCCTTGCGCTCAGTGGATTAACCTGGTCTGTTTGGAGAGGTGCGCGGACTTGTAATGCCAACGCACCTGCGTCCATGAACTTTCTCTCATGTTGCGTGTGTGTGTGTGTGTGTTCACTGCAATGTATTGCAGGTTATTTTCTTGCATGAATTATATCTGTAATTAAATATTATGTGTACAATCATAAGCTGCGTGAATTAAGGGCTTTGATTGTTAAATAAACAGTTGAAAGTGTGAATGGTAAATATTAATAATATAATATTTACCATATTTATAATAACCTATGATCATCATCATCATCAATGCACAAACAATTTATCTTCCATAAAGTCTGTTAGTGTAAAGACATCTCTCTTGTGCTAAGCAGTAACAACTGATGCATACCTTCTTTGTCTGGACTAAGTAACCAGTGGAAAGTTGCAGAAAATAATACCTATCCAGACACAGGGTTAAAGAGGGATCCAAGACAACAGCCACTCAGACAGATAATTGATTCTTAAGAATTCAGAAAATTGATCCAAAGACAATAAAAAAAGACCTTTCTTTAAAAAAAAACAAATCCTTAGGAAAATTCATAAGAAATGATGCAAAGACATGCTAATCTCTCCTAAGAAAATTCTTAAAGGGTGCAAAGACATGCACATAATGGGACCGGGCCTGTTATCGCAGGCTTGACATTACATCACCAGTGCTTGGGTTCCAGAATGTGTGATATCTCACGAGATAATGCTTCCCCAAAGCAAAATGCGATTTATTTAAGGATAGAATGAAAATAAAATGACATTGCGTGCATATACCATGTCATTTATATAGCATTACATGGTTTACTTATATAGCGTTACTCAGAGCAGTCATCTGGCAAAATCCTGCAGCAACCAGAAGCATGCCATCATCACTCAATCATGCGTAATAAAATAACTGTGTGTGTATGAGTGTGTGTGTGGAGGGGTTGGTATCTGTTTTCATAAAGCTTACTAAATGTCAGCTAATGCAATGAAACGCCAAAAGACTGACTGTTGAGGAAAGTCATCTGAGGCCAAGCAGTGCTTACCGTATTGCTGAGGATTTGTGCAAAGGTGGGCAGAATGGTTGCAGGAGCCACGATAAGAGGCAACTTAATCTCATCGACCAAAAATAAACCTGCCTTGACTCAGCACATCTTCCAAGCAAGAACAGAGATACCGTCATGGAAAACATGTCAGTGGATTTGCATTGGCTGACTGGCAGTGTTCCCTGAATGAGCCAGTGATCTCTTAGGCAGGATTAACCATCACTTGTCCCAGTTATATCCACTATAGCAGAATTTTACACTGCTCACAGGCCTTGAATAAAATATAAGTAGAAGATAAGATTAGAGATAAACTTTTATAAATGAGTTATACAGTTTAAAAAACTTTGTATAACCTTAATAATGTGTAATTGGTTGTTTGTGGTTTTACACCACAATCATTAGAATGAGTGAATGTTGGGTGTTGGCCTTTGAACCCGAGTTTCAGGCTGCTGTTCATAAACTCCACACTGAGTGGCGCTGTTAGCAAAAAAAAAAAAAAAAAGCTGGGTTTACTTTGTCCTAAAAAGTTCAAGTGTGATAAAAAGAGGACAGAATTTAATGTCTATCAATAGTCTGACAATTAAACTATAAAGGCTGAAGAATGCATTTTATTATATTAATATTACTGATAGCAGAACAAATTGGACAAATACTTGATGGGAGAAGGGAAGCTGTATTCATAACAGTTTGTAATGCCTGAAAAAAAAGTTTTGCTGTGGTTCCTCTAAATATCATGGTCAACAGAGAAGAGTTCTTCCTCTTCCCAAGCTCTTGCCAAAGCATTTTTGAAAGAAAATATATGATGCAATTAATTCACCTCATTCACATGTTACCCTAGACATTGTATTTCACACTGGCCTTCTCAGGCTAATGATTTATTTATAATGTGTATGCGGATAAATATCAGTCCCAGTTGAAATTTAATTAAGAATGTGGGTGTACCTGAAAGACTGAATGACTCTATACTCTGAGCTAAAAAGTAATCAGGCACAGCCTCAATTCTTCACACCTTTCTTGCTTGTTCTTTTAACATAAATCATTCAACCATCGGCATGATGCTAAAGAACAAGGACAAGATCATGTTACATGTTAGTTTTATACTGTGTTTAACAATTTGTGTTTGTATCCTAAAACCTAGACAACGTTTGTTGGACTTACGAACAAATTGGACTTACGAATGAGCCTCTGGAATAGAACTCGTTCGTATGTTGGGGACTTACTGTATATTTTTGTTAAAGACAGTGGGAATTACCATGCACCCTTTTGGGTAAAAAAAGAAAGTATAAATTACAATTTGGGCTAAACAATACTAAAGTAAAATCTACACATGCACCTTTGAAGAGTTTTATGTAGACATAAACCCACATAGTGATCTGTCCATGGCTTTACCTGAGGGAGGTGGTTTTTAAAGTGTGGTCTATGATGCAACACTGAGCAATCTGTGATTTCTTAGAATTAGTTACAGAGGTGAAAAATTACAAATCATCATTACCAAAATTTGTTTTCATGTTCATTTTTTAATTTTGGAGTTCTTGATTATCACTTCAATCGATATTGGCTTAATCCAAACCTCAGTAACTCATCAGGTAATGTTCATATCAACCATCAGAATGAAAAATGAATGACTTTAACCAGATCATGGGTGTAGCTACCAGATAGGAGAGTTTGGGGATTTCAGAAACTGCTGTATTCCTAGGATTTTCACACACAATCTGTAGAAGTTTAAAAACTTGGTGTGATGGTGTGAAAAACAACAAATGTGCATGTTTATAGGTATTAGTAATAAGATGGAAGGTGAGTGCACATTGCAACAAAGTTTTGTTTCCTCAGGATTATGATGCAACACATAATCGTTCCTCCAGGGTACGGGTTCGATTCCCACCTCGGGTCTGTGTGCATGAAGTCTGCATGTTCTCCCCGTGCTTGATGGGTTTCCTACCACAGTTGAAATAAATGCAGAATAGTCTAAGTGCCATTGCCAAATTGCTCATACTGTGTGAATGAGTGTGTGTGTGTGTGTGTGTGTGTGTGCCATGCGATGGATTGGCACCCTGTCCGGGGTGTACCTGGGATAGGCAACAGGCCTCCCATGCCCACATATCTATATAATAAAAGGAATGTCTGTACATTGGTCAGAATTCACTCTTTCATTGATATCTTTATATTTCATACATTGGCAGATGCAAAACCAGTCTGTCTGAATGTCTGCATGTCCGTATGTCTGTCCAGCCAGATTTTTGTCACAGCACCACGCAAAACAGCCTGGACAGAATTTAATTCAACTTTGCCAGTCCTTCGATATCTGCTTGAGGTTAAACCTATGCCATAAATGAAATGAAAAAGGTTTACTACAAGTGATGTTATGAGCAGTTATGCGCCAGATTCTAAACTGCAGGTTTCGACAGCGTACCGTGCATGCGTCAAACAGTGGGCTCGTCTTAAATTGACCGCTAGATCAAAAAATACAAAAATAATAAAAATTAATAATAAATTTTTTTGGCACAGTACTGCGCAAGCGCCGCATCTTAAATCGACCACTGGACATAATTTAATGAAACTTTTACAGTACTGTACTTTGATATCTGCTTGAAGTTTAACCTGCACCATAAGTGAAATCTAAATGTTGAGTAAAACTGATGTTATAAACAGTAATGTGCAGGATTTAAAATAAAATTTGCTCAATGGAAATACCTGCACTAATAGATATTAATTAGAAAAACTAAACTTAATATTTTCACTGCTGAAATAACAGCGTTGAAGTGGTATAAGTGAATTTTAACGCACTTTTAAAACAAAAATTAATCTTTATTTGATCTACTTTTCTCACCTGCAACAAGCCTAAAAAAGGCATAAAATACTTAAACTTTCAAAATTGTATTTATTTGTATTAATAAGTTATACATAAGGTTCTACCATAAAGACAGGCCGACATGTACAGTACGTGGGCTTCAACCTGAAATAATAATATCACTGATTACATTAAAGCTGATCAGTTTATTTTGTTTTTAGCTTTAACCTTTTAACTATTTCTACAAACTCTTTTTCCCATCAAAGACGAGTACTAACGCTAGTACAGGATAAAGCGGTGTAGACGATGAGAGAGTGAGGTAAAGCCTGAGGAGACAGCGGAGGCTCAGGTGAGCCGGTAGTGCGCATGTTTTTGGCCCCGCCCTTGCTCCTCTCAACCTGTCTTCGCGCTCAAACAGGAAGTGAAAGGCTTCGTGCTTGTGTAAACAGCGCGGCGTGAAAAAGTTGACTCGCGTTAGGAACAAGTATGCAGGGGGAGCCGGAAAGTCCGAATGTGCGTAAAAAGGAGGAGAAATAACTGAGAATAAAGAGAAGTTTCAGTGCGCGCGACTGAGCAGCTCGAGCAAAGAGACGGTTTGTGTGCGCGCGCGCACGAGGGTGCGGGACAGAAAGCCCGAGAGCAGAGAGTAGTAACGCTAGCCGAGAGAGAGAGAGAGAGATTAAACCCGCGGTAAAGTCACATAACACGGTCCGGGAGACTCTTCAAGTGCTTAATGTTAGGGTTTGGACAAGAACCGGAGTGTTTTTTTATGCGTTTGTGTATCGAGGAAGAGAAGTTCGGGCTGGTTTCGGCGTGTGGCTTTCAAATTTCCCTCCGTTTTGTAGAGAGCTCGGGGGGAGCCTGAGCTAATAGGGCGGCGGGCTAAACACACTCAGGCCGCAGGGGCAAGCGACCCAGCCCGGGTTACACTCCGCAGGAGCTCACCGCTCACTTGTGTTCGAACCGCCGAGTTTGTGAATCCGTCAATCTTTCCGTTGCCTTGGATACGCAATACGTGTTGAATCAATCATGGATCCTCCAAACTTTGGGAATTCAGCCTCCGCTTCCGCAGCCGGCTCTTCATCGAAAAGCGGCAAAGACAAAAAACCCAAGAAGACATACGAAGACGGAGATGGGAAAAAGAAATTTGTAAGTATTTCCAAGTTTGTGTTGAGAACTCAAGCGCTGAAGCTGTTTCCTGTGTGTTAACTCGCCTGCTAAGCTATTAGGAGTCAATGTGCGGCTTAAACGTTATTCCTGTCCGAGCTAACACCGTGCACTCACTGTTCACACACACACACACACACACACACACCCCTGATGAACGGTCAGGTTTACTCGGAGTGTGGTTTTTGTTGTTGTTGTTGTTGTTGTTGTTGTTAGGACTGGTTTTGATAGCTGGGTATAAATCGCTTCTACATGTCCTGACTTGGTTAATAAGGAAGTAAGATCTCTCTGTGTGTGTGTGTGTGTGTGTGTGAGAGAGAGAGAGAGATAGAGGTGTGTGTGAAGTTTGCGAAGTTTGTTGTCAGTTCATGTGCTCAGGATCTCCTAGTACTTTTCTTGTAAACCTTTCTTTCTAGGAACAGTGTCTTATTCTAAATAAGACTTCCACAGTGATGTGACGAAATCAACTCACGCTTCATCTCCCACGATAATTGATGAGTATCGCGAGATTTTGTTTGAGTTTGCCCAAGAGCGGTCACATTAACTTCACTCATGCGTTTTTTTTTTAGTTTCCAACACTATACATGTGTACAGTGTACGTGTGTGTGTATGTATATATAGAGAGAGTCAGACAAAAACATACACACACACTTCAAGAAAAGAAAAACTTGTGTGTATAAATACTTATAAACTTATAAATGTAGAAATATGTTAATTAAAATATTTTGGTATGATAATATTATAATAATATGATGCAATTATGAGCATTATATTAATATAATATCCTTCATACTATTTTACTTTTCCTGAAGTGTGTATACATT
>JAQMYG010000012.1:11737943-11749424 GCA_030014215.1 Clariallabes teugelsi | reverse complement strand
AAAAGTGAAGATGGAAGACGAGGTGCGGGAGAAATTGAGGTCGGGAATTTACATAATTTAATGGTCGCGGGTGCGGGCGGGTGTAAAAATAGATACAGTGGTGCGGGGAGCGGGCCAAATAATTTCATAAAAGCGGGACCCGCGGGTTGGAAAAATACCCGACCCGCGCATCACTAGTCTGCATTATCCGCGTTGTTAGTAGAGAATAAAGATGGATCTGTACAGAAGTGTCCTCCGAATACGAGACCGCACACTTGGGTTTTAACTGATATTCTTCTGATATTTTTTTCATGTTGCACTTCAAAATTACCTCACTGGATATTGCATTTTCCTTAAATAAATAAAAAACAATCACCGTGGTGACCAGTTCAGGTGTGAAAATTATTCCTCATACTCCCAAAACCACTCTTTCTCAGTGTAAGTCCTGAAACATTACCAGCGAAGGATAAAAGGCATAGGTGTGATAATCTGGTCATTCAGCACATTCGGTTTAGCAGGCTCTCTAATCTTAGTATTATGTCCTGTATCAGGAGTCTTGACTTCATATTAACTCATTCACTTTATGAGGTTATTCCTGTTGCCGGAAGTGACCTCATGTTTTCTTGTGTTGTCGTGAGTAAAATCAGCGGGTATACAGGCAGCTCTTCTGTATTGTGAGTACGGAGGGTGGGGGGGTAAAGTTTGAGAGTAATGTTCTGTACAGTTCTTTTTGTCAGCTGAAGGTTGCTCCCCCGCTGTATTATTGCCGCTTCTATTTTTAGGAGCATTACGACTCATGCATGTCAGCCCAAACTGCAGGAAATTGCCCTTTACTTGGATTTTTACGCTCCCTCTTTGGCTCCTTCGCACTCTCCCTCTGACGTAGTCGGGCCCCTGTTGTGCCATATACATGGTCTCATTACCTGCCTGCTCCAGACGATAGTTTCCCCTGATTATAAATTTTTCCCCCAGCCCCTATTTTCTGTCTGACACGCACAATAGAAAGGCAGCGTTCAGGGTGAAGAAGTGGCGTTTGAAATGGGATGCTAACCTTTGCATTCGAGCAGGTTTTCCATTTTCTTAATTGTTTGCGATTTTCTTAGTTTTGCATGGATGTTTTTTTTTTTTTTTCTTTCTCCCCCACAGCAGGCATTCGCATGGATTTTTGTGTGTAGAGAGTATTGGGGCTGTTGTACTTCTTTAGTACATTTGCAGGATTTTGGCAGACACCATAGGGGTTCAAAGGTCTTGCTCAAGGGCACAACAGTGGCAACTTGGTGGTTCATGGTTTTGAACCAGGGACCTTCTGGTCAGTCATCTTAACCACCAAAGTGAACCTGTTGCTAGTTCATGTCTGGTGCTAGTGCTGGTACGGGACCGGCCCTGGTTCGGCGAACCTTCTAAGAAGTGCCTTTTTTTTTTTTTTTTTTTTTTTAAATCCATGGGCTAGAGGGTCAGTCGTGTCATTACGTCAGTGTACATCTCTACTTTCCTGGCAATGTTGGTGGAAAAAAAAAAATACTAGCGGCAAAAAATGCTAGCGACAAGCAGACCAACAACATTGTTGAACTTTAACATGGCTTTTCGAGCAGATCTTCTGGCTTTATTGTTACTTGCAAAGCATTTAAGCTGCTCTTCTTATATTTAGTCAAAATGTATTTATTTATTTATTTTTTAAAGATAACATTTTCGAACGTTTTAATCGATCGTGATAATCCCGTTGGTGCTGCCATGGAACCGTTGTATCTGTCTGAGGGCCGGCAAAGAACTGGTTCGATATTGGGCACCGACTTGGAGTATTGGATTGTGTCAGGTTGTTTGTTGTGTTGTCGCTCTTGTTTGGATGTTCGCACGTGCGCTTTATGTTGTCTTCTTTTGTATAGTACTCATTTTTTTGTAAATTTATGGTGTTAATCTGTTTTGTCTCAGCTAGTTGGCTAATTACGATAATTTATGTCGTTAATTTATGTTGTTGTGTGTGTATATATATATATATATATATATGACAATAAAAGCCTATTTGACTTGAAGTAGTTAAGTAACTGCCGTGTTGGAAAAGGGGTATGCGTGACCTTTGTGTAATAATGGTCAGGTTGAGTGTGCTCAAGCCTGAAATGCTGAGTCATCACACGATATGATTTGCCATTTTCTGTAATGATCGTCTTCATACCATGAACACATGTCAAGGTGTTGCGATGTACTCTTTTACATTTAGGCATTTGGCAGATGCCCTTATCCAGAGCGACTTACATTCTTAGCTCATTATACATCTGAGCAGTTGAGGATTAAGGGCCTTGCTCAAGGGCCCAACAGGGACAACTTGGTGGTCGTGGGATTTGAACCTGTGACCTACCGAACCGTAGTCCATGAAGCAATGTTTTTCCTTGACCTGGTTTACCCTCGGAAGCTTCCAGAGAGTCAGCTCGGTTTAATGTGAGCATGTCAGGTTGGAGAGGCAGAATTCAGGGCCGTAGTGATCCAGGAGTGGACAAGTCAGCGTTTCATTTTATTATTAATTTTTTTTAAGTGAACAAGCAGATTCCTCATGCTTAGCTTCTCTCACTCCAACAGCATGAGCACCCTGCCTTTGGTCAGACTGTTAAAACGTCAAGATTAAACATCTGACATTAGCTGGTTACGTCACACACTACTCACTATCATCATCATCGTCATCATTACCTACAGCTAGGTTTACTTCATTAAGCAACCCAAAGACATACAAGAATTGATTGTGATAAGAATTGATTGTAATTGTGTAGTTAAAGCTGAGATAGAGTTTGTGTGTGTGTGTGTGTGTGTGTGTGTGTGTGTGTGTTATTGACATTAGCCTCTGATATAGACTCTAAGCCCAGGAGTGCAATTTGTTCCGCTCAGTTTAATGCATCATCTGTCCTGCTGATTGTGTGTGTGTGTGAGTGAGAGAGGGAGAGATTTCCAGGTGCCTGGGTCTCTGTCTAAGAACTAATACGGTTATCTGAATATATGTGGACATTATCTTTCTGTGTGTGTGTGTGTGATTCAGCAGTGGATTAGGAAGGATTAGCTTGTCAGTGATGCAGTTTGATTGCCACATTTCCTGTCGTGTGTGTGTGTGTGTGTTCACACATTAGCAATACCGCATGTTCTCATTATCTTTAAAAAAGGAACACCTTGAAGAAAATAAATTAGACTCATTATACACACACACACACACACACACACACACACACACACACACACACACACTTGTTCCATTCAGTTTGTGTTTTAGTGTATGTTATGGTTTCTCTTAACATTGTTGTGATCTCTTGGGAACATTATCAGCTAATCATAGGTCCAGTCTAAAGTTTGGATCTCTTGGTTGTAATAGATTGGTTGTTGCTCGCTGGATCTCCTTCTCTGGATCTGATGCTGTGTGCTGATGACGAGTATTGCTGAGTCACTACTCTGTGATTCATTATGTCAGTTAACAAATCATTAGTAAATATATATATTTCTAGAATTATCGCCACTTCCTAGGAGCTGTGACATTGGCCTTGGGTGGAGTACAATGTCAGGGCTACACACACACACAGACAGACACACACACAGACACAGCATACTCTGGCGCTGAGAAGACACGACCGTGTGTCACCCCGTGGACAAGGTTCCCTGGTGTTCCAGAGATGACGAGCTCCCAGCATACTAACGGTGCTTTTTCCTAAATGTTTCTCAGAAACCAGTGATTAGCGAGTTCAGAGGAAACGCTCGCCTTTCTCAGTCTGATGATGTAACGACCGTGAGGTAATCTCCTATAGATAGAGAACATGGCCGTGTCCGTTCAAGAATAACCCTGGGTCAGAGGACGCTGGGGAAATTGGTCCTCTCTAACGGCGTTTTATCGATGTGGAATCCATCACCGAGTGTGTGTGCGCGAACAAAGCATAAATATGACCCTAAAGCGCCGCTCGCGCCATCAGCGCACAATTACCCAATAGATCAACAAGAATTTGTGAAGTGGCAAAGCACAAGCTAATGCCCGCTTAGAAAGGCTCTTTTGGAGTAATTGTTTTTCAACGGTTCACTTTGAAACGACTGTACACATCATCTCTCCTGTCAACATCATCTCTCCTGTCAACCTCCTCGCGAGCCGAACAATCGAGTCAGATCTACGATTATTGTTCACCATCACCTTCTCCTTTTTTCCTGTTTGTGCTTCTCCTTTAACTTTGGCGGATATAGATGTACCGTATAATCACCTACGTAATGAACTGTAGAGCTCGGAAGATAAGATAAATATTTATTAATCTCGTGGGAAATTACAGTTCAGAGCGACATTCACACCCAGCTGAAACATACACAAGGATGAAATGAAATGAACAAATTACTATTCATATGTATACACTTGTCCAGGGAGGTTGTGTGCAAAATTGTCTGGCAACAACAAGGGAGTCGACAAGAGCGTAATGGCTGCAGGTATAAACCACTTTCCAAAACGCTTCTTAGTGCAGCAAACCCGTCTCCACTGAATGTGCTCTTTTGTTAAACCAGTTGTACGTATGTGGTATGCAGTAGAAGATTGTAAAATTACCTTTTCACCATCAATACAGTCAGTGAAATACGTTTCTTATCTGTAAACATTAGAGATAGGAGGAAATTTGATTATTATAACCCCGATTCTTTTGTGCGATTCTCGTATCATCGCCACACTGAGTCCAAAATCGATGTTTAAATGATTGACTGCATTTATAATCAAGATGCACCCGTCGATCAGCCAGTGACCAGAATTGCCTGGTGTTCAGCTCGATGCTTTAAAACGCCTCCAATCAGCCATTTTCTCTAAACTCTGTCGAGCGAATTAGTCTCAAACCCACTCATTACACATGCTTTTAAGAAGTGAGATAATTACAAAGTTTGTTTAGAAATAATAGATATGTGCTGCTCAGTAAAATTGCTGCTTTTTGTTTAACTGTAATTTGAAGTTAAATTTACAGGTTAACTCTTGTATTTGACGTTTGTTTGTATTGTTTAAATGCTGCCCTTGGTTTATAAGTGAGGAAACTGATGTTATAAAGAATGGGCTACATTTAATTACTCATCTTCAGTTTGGTCAAGTTAAGGTATGAAACTTGAGAGTTATGCCTTAACTTTGTCTTTTTTTTTTTTTTAAGGTTCAAGGTCTTAAAATTGTAACAAAATCAGGAAAATGTAATATAAATTATATGTAATATAAAATCGGGATACTTAAAGAATCACAAATTAAATCGGATTGACGCAGAGGTATCATGCTGTTGATAATAGTAATAATAATAATAATACATTTTATTTATAATGCAGATTATATATTTGAAACAAATCTCAAAGTGCTACAAAGTATTTCTGCCCAAAGGCTCGAATAAAAACATGTTTTAAGACCAGATTTAAAAGCCTCAGCAGTCTGTGGTCTCTGGTGGTGATGTATAGGGAGGTGACTGGTGATTCCCATCCGTAGTAAACATGCTGTGGAATTTCATTTCTGGGCTCTTCTGTGTTAACAATAAACATAAGGTTTGGGTTTATTACTAGCTAGAGTTGCAACACATTTAATTGTCTAAAATGTATGAGTTTGCTGTAAGTATAAAACAACTATTGCTGGAAAATACAAATCTCAAATACTTAAATTTTTCACAAATATTGATTTTGAGTTTGCGGGCAATCGGTTCAACCCTGCCATCTACTGGACCGGATAGTACAAGATTAGCAGGGGAAAAAAAACTCTCATTACGCAGCATTTAAGTGCTCAGTATATATTTGTAATAGTTTATTACTTCAGAACCTGTAAGAAATATAGCTGCTTGAGACAAATCGGACAAACAGGCTTACTGAATTGAATTGACAATAGCTAATGACGGCTGGGCATTTAATATAACAATACAGTTGTGAACGCTCATTTCCTTTTATACAATTGGTCTATAAACACGATTTTAACATTGAGTGACGAGTGGCATTTCAAACATGGTCTGGCCAAACACTGTTCTGTTGCAACTCAGTTCAGGAACAAGTCACATCCACCATATAGCGCCGTGTGTAGCAGGCTAGCTAGCTCACATTGACTTTTATGTTCTTGTGTTTCAAGGGTAAATGGCTTCGACTTTTGTAGTCAAAATTTTGAGCTAAGAAGTGATTTTCTGTAGCGATCACAGACTAGCGGAGCGATACACATAGTGAAATGACCCAGTGAAGTTAAACTAATCAAGGCAGTGAAAGGGAAGTAATAGTTATGACGTTTCCTTCTGCTCCTTCATCCATACTGGACTGAATCAGTAGCTGTGTTTACATCATGCCCTCATGTTCAACTAATAATCAGAATAAACATGTATCATGTAAACAGTAAATGTCCAAACAGTCTCGCCTGATCCGGACTGATCACAATGAGTTTTCAGTCGGAATGAGAGGAGGGTGTCTCTCTTGTTGGAGTAAATATATCCTTTTTGCGTTTTTAAAAAAAATTATTATTATTTTTTTTGTTTGCCCAATGTGGGAGTATCATAAGGTGACGCGATGGGTTTCTGGGAGGTCAGTGTCCTGGATGAGCTCTTAAGCTCCTCTCTTCATGTTTAAACATGTGCCTCTAAGATTGCAGCTCGGTTTGAAAGAACAGCAGAAATTCAATACAAATATTGTTTTCATGATTCGATAAGCGTCCACATTAGGCATCATCTCCTGACTGAAATGGCAGTTCATAAACATGGTTGCCAGATCAGACACAAAGTCTCCCACCTGGGTAGTGGTGAAAAGCCAGTTACCGCGATAACAAAAAAAAGAAAAACACACAAATATTGTCAGTACTAGAACTAGTATAGTATGTTATATAGTACATAGTATAGTTAATTATATATGTACAGGATAAAAAGGAAGCGTGCGCTATTTGAGAGACTGCATTCATTATAAGTAAATTTTTTTTTTCAAAGAAGAAAGACAATGCAGTTTGAGCTCTTTAAGGGTTGAGTTAAAGTTCATCTTGATTCAGCCTTTTTTTTTGTGTACACAATGAGGCCCCATGCTGGAGGTGAATTCAGTCCTTCTGTTTTTTTTTTTTTTTTACTTTGTTAATGAGGAGGAAAAAAGAGAGTAAGATGAATAGATAGATAGATATACTTTACTGACTATAATTCTAGACCTACTGACTTACTTACTGACCGACTTTACTGACTGCCTGACTTACTGACTGACTTTACTTACTTACTTGCTTTACTTACTTACTGACTGACTTTACTTACTGACTGACTTTACTGACTGACTTACTTTACTGACTGACCGACTGACTTTACTTATTGACTTACTTTTACTTACTTACTTTACTGACTTACTTTTACTTACTTACTTTACTGACTTACTTTTACTTACTTACTTTACTGACTTACTTTTACTTACTGACTTACCTACTGACTGACTTTACTGACTGATTTTACTGACTTACTGATGTATTTTACTGACTACTGAAGGAGATTGCAGGAACTTTTCCAGAGCTACCTACGTGTTTGTATTTTATTGAGGAAAAAACGCGTATCATAGACTCTTTTACCTCACAGCAGGTTGAATGCTGTAGTCAGACCTGGCTGGAGAGGAAAGAACTACGTGAAATCCTGGGATTGCACATTTTAAGTGTTTCACAGTGTGAGAGGCTCCACTCTCAGTATGTGTGTGTAGAGCATGTGTGTGTATAGGTGTCTGTGGGTGCTCAGCTGACTGAGTCAAATTCTGATTAACAGCTTTCTCTGTGACCTTTGCAAAGTCCAAATGTTGACGGTAGAAGCTGCGCTTGCGCACACACACACACACACACACACACACACACACGGACACTATGTGCGTGTTCAAGTATGAAGACTCGACCTGATAAGAGCTCCTTTGTCTCAGATCCATATGGCTGCAGAATTTTAAGTGTGTGTTCATCCAGTTGTGAGGCCATGTGTGTTCTTGTGGGTTTTTATTGAAATAGAAAGTCGTCTTTGTCTGACTGAGCTCTGAGAACAGAGCGACTCAGTGACCGTACAACAAGTTGTGTGCCAACAAGTATACAGCAAATGCAAACATTTCAGCAGCAAAGCTGAAAATATGCTTCCTTCCTTCAACTGTCACTCAAGTGTGACACAAACTTGCACACTCACTCACACACACACACACTTATTTGTCGTCACGCTTGTACAGTTGCAACATGTGACCGTCGCCGGGGTGACAACCGCAGAACCGAAGATGTGTTCATTCCGGGTGAAGTTCTGCTCCTGAGCTTTAATTGTATTTTTTTTTTTCTTCAACTGCTCCAGGCGGCCCGAGTGACGTGACGGCTGGTTTTATCAGCTAAGGCCACACCATAGACCTTGTTCTTGTCTAATCCATGCATTTTGCATTTTCGACAGCATGTCAAAAACATTATGCACAGGAGGCATCCGGAGAAAGAAGAAAACCCCAGATGACTCACTCTTGTATGATTATAACTAAGCTTGCAAATGCAAAAAAAAAACCAGACACAAACACTTTCTTTAATCGCCATCCAGCGATATCAAGGGTTCTCTAACTGAGTAACACGTCCATGTCGAGGATGAATCGTCTCAATAGCGTTCGGCAGCTTCGTACCAAGTCACAGAGCCAATAAATGTGACAGAACAAGTCCACCACGCCCAACTCCAGCTTCCTTTTGAAGTATAATAACGGCTGGCTTTCACTCTGACTTTCATGTGCATTTGTTTGCGCTCTTTTTCTCTTCATACGGACACTTTCACAAAGCAGGGTTACGGAAACGTATACACTCCAAATACTAATTTTACATTTTAAAATTTATCTCTAATGAGTAAGCCTGGGGTGTGGTTGAGGGGAAAAAAAAAGAGAAAAGAAAATTCACTGAGACAACATACGGAAGAAACTTTGCGACGAACCAGACTCATCTGGGTGTCACCGGATAGTGTGATAAAAATGATTCTGTAATCCTTCTAGTCCTACAGTCATAAAGGGCAATGCTGTGTGACCAGGGGCGTGACTACGAGCATCAGATTCATTTCCAAACTCTATATATTCATTATAGTTTTTGACTTTAAGTCTACTATTGTTTTGAACTGATTTGTGTTGGAGCCGGAATTTCACTCATAAGGTTTCCGAGCGGAGAACATCCAACTTAACCAAGTTTAACTTTAGCCAGAAGCAGATCAGGAGAGCGGAGAAGGGGTCAGGGTCGCTGATAATCCAGGAGTAGACTGTGTAGCCCGAGAGACAGAAGCTGGGACTGAGTCTGGTGTAGTGCCCTGAATATTTTAATACATCATTTGTCTTTCCTTTTTGTGATTTTTTTGTTATTTTATAATTATACAATTATGGTTATTTCTGACCAAGCAATCTGATTGGACGAGATTTGATTTTAATAATCGCGTAAAGTGAGTTACAAAGCCAGCTAGCGTCTAAGGCAAGTGTGTAGTGCACAGCGTTATTCTGAGACATTTTACGTCTACAGCCTCTGATTTTATGAGTGTAGTTTTGATTTAGGACAGTAAACTTAATTTAGAAGGCAGTGGTGCTATATTTAAGCAATGTCACACGAGAGGGAGTGCTGTTGTGATAAATACCAGCGCAGTCGTAGACATGAGGGTGCAGCCCGAGTGCTGAAGCCATCTCAGTCGTGACGCTATCCGGCACGACATTACTACCTTGAGAGTGATGCTGCTTTTATACGACTTTTCCACAAACACCATTTACTATCAGCCGATTAAGATTTGTTTGTTTATGTTTATAATACGGTTGTATGCCAAATCCCTCAGAAACCCCTAATCAAGTTTGCACTGCTTGGTGTGTGTCAAGAATGAGTCCATCAGAGGGATGACCCACGTTAGATGATTTGGAGATAAAGTCAGAGAGGGCAGATTGAGGTGGTTCGGAGGAAAGAGTGTGTACTGTGTATATGGGTACAGTATGACAGGATGTTTGGGTTGGAACTACCAGACATGAGGTCTAGAGGACGACCAAGGAGGAGATTTATGGATGCAGTGAAAGAGGACATGAAGTTAGTTGGTGTGAGAGAAGAGGATACAGAGGATGGGGTTAGATGGAGGCAGATGATCCGCTGTGGCGACCCCTGAAAGGGGACAGACGAAGAAGACAAAGAAGTACACTAGCTTTCCATTTAACACAATTTAGGATTGGAACCCAGAACTTAGCGGAGCTGATATACTAAAGTGGAATAAGTGGAAATTATATATAAAGAGAAACTTTTAAAACTACTTTCACGCCCTGTTAATTACTCTCACAGTCCATTGCCAGCTCCACCAGTTAGCGGAGCAAAATAACTTTCTGCAAAATAAACAAACAAATCATAAACTGCTGATGGTAAATGGTGCTTTGTGGAACTGTTGTATAAAAACAGCATCACTCTGAAGTCATGTCAAAATCAGGCTATAGATATAAAAAAAATTCAGAATAATGCTGTGGACAGCGAAAGTGGAAATAAACCAAGTGTACACACTTGGACTCTCACACCCACTCTGATAGTGCAGCGGTATTTTGTAATAACTAAACTTGCCTGACCAGTGTGACTCAGCGCTTCCTGTTCCTGTTTCAGTGCAGTGCTGGACCTCATGTGGGATTCTGTAGTCTTGTTTTGTGTGTTATTGTTTATTTATTTTTGTTTTGTGGCTCTGCGTTCGATCACAGCAATAATTTATACACTTTTATGAGTCTCATTCAAGTATTATAGCATGACGTAGTGGGGCGTGACCATGTGCTGTGATGATGTGTATGTTCATTCTCAGCGTTGCGTCGTGTTGATAAACACCTTCTTTAATTGTAGTATTGTACGTCACATATCAGAAAACTTTAAATGAGGCTTGGAACCGTGTCGCTTGGGTTTTCAGTTTCTTTTTTTAAGAAGGTCCTGTTCACCGTGCGAAACTGACCCTGGCCAAAAATAGTTGCGTTACGACATCAATTGGTAAAAAATATGCGACACAAAACGTACGTTTGTACGTGTCTACAGTTGTCTACGGTTGCATGTACCTATACAGTATAGCTGTTAATCTGACATTTAGCTAAGGGCTTATTCAGTATATACCCTCCCAGCAAACATTTGGACGATTGATGAGCGTTGATGATGATGACCGCCGGTTGTGAATCAGATAACGTCAGACACGTCTGTTCAGATTTCAGTTACAGAACCATTATTCAACCATGACGGGACGTGTCGGAGGGACGTCATTTCAGCGGTCATCAAGCGTCCTAATGTTTGCTGGGCTGCCTATCGGACAGGAGCAGGTGTGCGAGAGGGAGCTGTCCGCTGCTAGTTAATCGATCGCAGATGGCATTGTTCTTCCCGACGGGTTTTTTACAAAAAATTTTTTAAGGTGGGCAATTACATTTGGGCGGCTGTCAATATACAGGGTCAGCCAGAGAAATGTATACACACTTGAGGAAAAGGAAAAATAGTATGTTGTATATCTATCTGTACTATATATATACACTACCGTTCAAAAGTTTGGGGTCACTTGCAAATTTCTTTGTTTTTGTTTAGTGATTTATTTTCTA
>JAQMYG010000012.1:11706726-11717274 GCA_030014215.1 Clariallabes teugelsi | reverse complement strand
ACTGTCCTGCAATCATGTAAATTGGTAAAAGCTGAGCCATTTTGCTCCCATCTGAAATGGATTACAAGTAATAAAATCAGTATGGTAAATTAATTTAAGAACTTAAATACAGTAACTACTGTGTGGAAATAGTTTTCTTCAAAAGTAGACACATTTTCAACATTTGGCTGTTTGAATTAACTTTAAGATATTTAGCCTATAAAACAAACTTAGCCTTCATTCATGATTATACAATTTCTTTATATACAAACATTATGATTTCACCGTTCTATTATATTATCATATATTCTGTTTTCAAGAGCGCATTTCAAAACCTTTACAGAGGTTATTTTTATCAACCAATCACAGTCCTTGAATTGCTGCATCATCCCTAGTAACGAGGTCAACCACACCTCCTCACTAACATAAAGGTTTTTGTACTTTCCTTACTCAGAGTTGCTCTGAGAAGTTTCCTTAATCACTTTTAGTCTAGGACTCCCAACTAGGACTTTTTAAGCTAAGTTGGGAGCTCTCTGAGAGAATTCCAAGAAGGTTTGTGAATATGGGCCAGATATTTAGCTTTCTTTAATTTTCTTAAATGTATTAAAGATTTCTTTAATAAGTTAACATAGATCTCAGTTTTACAAAGCATGTGTGTTAATGCTCCAGCTAAGTATCCGTCAGATGATGCTTTTTTAAAATTTATTTTATTTATAATGCTTTTTAAATGCTTTTTAAAAACAGAAATTTCCCAACTGTATTACAAATGAAGATATAAATAAACCTTCACCAAACAGACTGTTTTAGTGTCCACTGTATGTAAATAAGCTGCGGCTGAGCCACGCCCCTCCAAAGAAAAGGAGAGCTGAGTAACAAGCCAGCGAGGGTACCTATGTGTATGATAAGCCTGAAAAGGGAAAAGTAGCCTCAAACTCGTAATTGTAGACACACTTTAGAAACCCATCTGAGTGTATACAAAGGAGTAAAAAGGGAATTTTCTGCATAATAAGTCTCCTTCAATTACTAACATATTATATACATCTGTACATTGGTGGTTAAAAGTATTAAGACAGCATGTGCTATGTACTTTAGTTCTCCCTGGGCACAAAACATGTGATGTCACAAATTAGTTTTAGTCTGTCTGGCTAAAACGTTTGCAAATTAACTGCAAAAAAACTGGCTGTATGACTATGACTATGGTATTCAGCTTCTGGAGATATGGCCTGGGTGTGAACGTGAGACCTACACCTAGTAGAAAACTGATGGATAATGAGAGAATAATATGATAATGGTGAAGACAGCAGAAGCAGTCAAGGAACCGTCTTCTTGTACAGTTGATCGTCTGGATCTTGTCCAGCAGGTTTTTAAGCCGTATAGTGACTGTTGTATGGCAATTTCATTGCATGAAATAAAAACCTCATAACAGAGATTGTCCTTATTTAAAAAATAAAATATATATGAAATGAAGTATATAAATGAAGTTATTTATTGTATGGATGTACGGTAAGCCTGTTTAAGGTGAGTAGTGGGGTGACACTTCATTCTAGCAGCTCTGATGCAATCACTCTGGATCACTTCTTGGATAATGTGATCATCCACATGTGGTCATCCACCTCCCTAAACCCTCCCACCCCTGTACTCAGTTAGGTACCCCACCACACTGACCTTTGCCCTTTCACTGTGTGGCAGCTGGAGCGCTTCACAAGCATGCGGATAAAGAAGGAGAAGGAGAAGTCGAGCTCTGCAAGCCAGAGACACTCTGCCGTGCTGTACGAGGTCCCATCACAGGCCGCCATGTTGCAGGACCACAGCGACGACTACATCCTGGAGCTCTTCGAGCAGATGCTGGTGAGAAAGTCGATCTACAGTAACTGTCTGTGTTAGAGTGAGAGTGGTTAGGCAGAGATGACTGGTATCGCACTTAATATGGAATTTGATATGGTTAAATCCCTTAATATTCACGTAGATTAGAATGTTAATGGGTTTCTAATTTTATACAGTTCGAGAGGCAGTGAAAGGTCTGCTTTATAAAGAAATGAAAATCATCATATTGTTACCACAGGCATTAATGTGTGCAGTTATATGGTGTTTATTTTATTGATGGTTCACTATACAGGCTCAATTAATAGCATACGAACAGGGGTGTTCATGTCAAACCGGTACTTTTTTTGTGAAGGAAGGTGTAAAATTGATGGATGTTTTTACAGAAGACTTGAAGGACATTATGGTGATGAGACTCTTAGCCGCATTAAAACCTTTGAACGGTGCAATTGTTTTAAAGAAGGCAGTATGTCAGTGAATGACGAACCCGGTCAGGTTGGAACGGAGACCGTCGCATTGTTTTGGCCGAGTGGAACGCCTGATCCGTGAAAATTAACAGATAACTTGCGGAAGAGACGCGTATGTCCGTGGGAACTGTACACACAGTCATTCACAAGACCAATTTACAGGAACTTAGCCGGGACTTATTGCCACATTTCTGAGCCATTTCCTCATGTTTGAGCCATCGAAGGAGTTCGTGGGACGCCAAAGTTTCAGATGTGCAGCAGGTAGTCTGTACATGGCTCTGATGTACAGAGAACACTTTCTAACTGGATGATATCCATCACTGGGATACGTGCATTAGTGTAGCAGGAAATGTTTTTATGTCAAATATTTATTTCTATAGATAAATAAAGGGAGTTTTTACTCTCATAACTGTTCTGTTATTCTGCACAATCAAAAATCCCGGTTTGACTTGAACACTTCTTATGCGTAGTGTACTTAGGATTAGTGTAGTGTCCTTAAAAGAACACTAAAGTTTCAGTTACAGGAGATGTTTCACAATGACTTTTTACTATTTTAATATCACTTTTGGGATCACGTGATCTAAAATGTTGTAATATGAATTCTGTTTTCATTTCATTAAAATAATCACACTAGTGTGTGTGTGTGTGTGTGTGTGTGTGTGTGTGTGTGTGTGTGTGTGTGTGTGTGTGTAAATAAATCTTAATAATTGTTAGCTAGTGCATCAGTATGTTTTACCAGAATATGTGCAGAACCTTTTACGACTTAACTGTTTAATTGCAATGTCATTTAGCCGTCTCCTTCTCTCTCTTAACGCTCTCCAGGTGGACATGAATCTGAATGAGGAGAAGCAGGTGCCGCTGAGACAGAAGGACATCGCCATAAAGCGAGAGATGGTCTCTCAGTACCTACACACATCCACAGCTGTAAGCAACACACACTCTCACACACACTCACACACACACACACACACACCTACCCCAACAGGCCTGTAACTCACGACCACCTCTAGGTCAGCGAGTCTCATTCTGTGCTCTGGAGCCCCCTTGAGGTGGGACTGTACGCTATCTGGAAATCGATCGTCCATATGGAATCACCAAGGTCATGATTGGGGAAAGTCAGCAATGTCAGGTTGAAAGACATCTGTAGTGACTTTTATATACTAATAACGTTAAAGCAGTCATATATGATAAGTGTGTATGCTGGGTTAAAGTGAATGTCTGTCTAAAATCCAGCTGTTTTCAGTTAATTTCTGACAAACGTTTAAAACGTGAATAACACTACTGAGTTAATACAATAGTTTAACTATTTAAAATGTTGAAGTGTGACAAGAAATGAGACAAGGAAATATAATCAATGTTTTCACTTTGCTGTCTGGTAAAGCTGTTGGCTGATTTGGAAACAAATCAAATATTAATTTCTACAAATACACACAGTAAGGGACGCGGATTACATTACATCAGGCTAATGTGGATCTGTGATTCGTACAAAACTATGAACTGAGCTTTAATTATGGAAAGTTTATTGATATACCTAAATTGGTTTGGAATTGATATTGATAACAAGTGTGTGTGTGTGTGTGCAGGGCCAGAGCCAGAAGGAGAGCTCCAAGTCGGCTGTGATGTACATCCAAGAGTTAAAAACTGAACCCAGAGACCAACAACTACTCAGCTGCCTGGAGTCTCTGCGTATCTCCCTCAATAACAACCCCGTCAGGTAGAACACGCGCACACACACACACACACACACACACACACAGACTCTTGTGTACACAGAGGCGATACACAGTAACGATGTACAAGTGTGTTAAGTATAAGTGTTCGTGTGTGTCTTACAGCTGGGTGCAGACGTTTGGAGAGGAGGGTTTGAATTTACTGCTCGCCTTCCTAAAAAAGCTCCAGGATGAGAAGGACGAGAACCCGTAAGACACCCGCACCACCGTACACACACACACCTGTATTATGGCATGTTTATATTGACGTAAAAATACTGAGACTGCAGACAAATCTTTCGGAATGATCTCCATCACCTTTTTATTACTTGGCACGTGTTTCATTTTATTTCTGATGTAGTGTATGAGACAGTTAAATAAAAGTCAGTGAAAGCTCTACAGCTGTTTTATCTGTGGTTTATTCTCTGCACTTGATCGGTCACTGATATTCATTGATCTCTCTCTCCCCTTTTCTCTCTCTCTCTCTCTCTGTCTCTCTCTCTCTCTCTCTCTCTCTCTCTCTCTCTCTCTCTCTCTCTCTCTCTCTCTCTCTCTCTCTCTCTCTCTCTCCCCCCTTTTCTCTCTCTCTTCAAGGACCTCTGGTGTTGGAGTAAAATGCCAACATGAGATCATCCGCTGCCTCAAAGCCTTCATGAACAACAAGGTGAGAGGATGCACTCAGTGCTTGGCAGGTGGATTACACATGTGTGTGTGCTCACTGCCCAGGTACTGACTGTACAGATTTATCTGTATACACCAAAATTTATGGTAATGCATCTTTAAACCCCCGAAAATCAGAAATCAGTACAACTGGCTGGCAAATTTCAAGTTGTAAATGAACTAAATCTTTCCTACTGCTTTTTCAGCAGCTTATCCCTGTGGATTTATGAATCCTGTTACAAATATATGCTGGTGTCATAAACAGAAGTTCTCTATCTGGTCTATATGGGCCATAACTGCTGTATTTTGATCACCTTTAATCTATACGTCATTATAATGGCATGATTTCCTGAATTATATAAATGAGCGAGACTCAGCTTAGATGTTATTGAACTGTTACATAGACGTGATTAAATATAAGTGATTGTTGTGTTTCAGTACGGTTTGAAAGCCATGTTGACGTCACCCGACGGTATTCCTCTCCTGGTTCGAGCCATTAATCCTGCTGTCCCTCATATGATGGTGGACGCCGTCAAACTGCTGTCAGCCATCTGCATCCTCGAGCACCCCGAGAACCTGTAAGTGTCTGTGCGGGTCTGTACTCATCTCTCCACCTCTGAGCTGTGGTTTTAATAGGACTGAACATGAGTGAGTGATACTGATAGATGCAGATGGGTAACGGTGGTGTTTATTGATGGATGTGTGTGGGAGTAAAGGCCAAAACACAGACACAAATTACAATACGAGTTGTTTTGATGCTGGATAATTACGACCATATTGTAGTTATGGTTTATTTACTTTTTTTAAAGAAATCTAAGAACTTTAACATCCGTCTAGCAACACTGTTAACAATGTTATATCACACATCTTAAGTGCCTTTACACTAATAAAATGCCTCTTTGGTAAAAATGGTTTAAACAAGTAAATTTTGTTCTTTAAAAAATTATTTTTATCTAGTTTTAATATTAAATAATAGAAATTGACTCTCGAATATTAATATCGCCGTAGAAGCTGGCATGGCGTTAAAAATTAGTTTTTTCTTAAAGACCACATTACCTAAAAATGTTAAAATACATTTATATATTTCATTACAATTTTGTTATCAGCCAATATTAAAATGCTACTTTTCCTCCAGTTCAGGTGGAAGTGCCAAATGATGCATTTAGGACTCGCTGTTTAAAGGGCACGATATTTAGCCGCGTCTTTAATTTTGTTGAATGTTTAGCCGATTAAAAAAATATATATATTTTTTGCCCCTAATTTAGTCGTATCCAATTCCCCTCTCGTCATTGGTGGGTTCGCCCATCAAGGCCACTATTACCTGTCAGGGAGGGTCTGAAGACTATCACTTGTTTCCTCCGAACCACGTGACGCCTGCCAGCCGCATCTTTTCAAACTGCTCGCTCACGCACCGTTGTGGGCGGCGCAACACACTCGGATGACGGCACTATCCGCTCCGTCTGCATGCGTGAGCTCACAGACCCCTGTGTGACCTCACATTCCTCCCCTCTGAGAGAGAGAGCTCGGCCAATCAGCTCTCTCCGCAGCATCACCCAGGAATCGAACTCGAGGTCTCCGGATGATGGGGTGATGACTTTGCCACAGCGCCACTCGGACACATCTTATTTTTTTTTAAGATCGAGTCAGTCAAGGACAGCTGCAAAATCCGCTTTAGAATTTTGCTTGTTGTTGTGGCCAGTGCTGTGGTCTCGCTTCTCCATGGTCGAGGGCTCGAGTCCCACCTTTGTTAGCATGTACATGGAGTTTGCATGTTGTCCCTGTGATTAGTGGGAAGTCAAAAGGACATGCAGAGTAGGCGAACTGGCCAAATCGCCCATAGTGGGGTGACTGAGTGTGCGCGCGTGTGTTTGTGGCCTGCGAGGTATTGGCACTCTGTCCAGTACAGTATGTACCCTGCCTAGTGCCCCGAGTACCCTGAGATCGGCTCCATGGCTCCCGTGACCCTGTAAAAGAAGAGCATTATAGAAAATAAGCAAGTTAGAGAGAAGGATAGAGAGAGGAGGAGTGATTTTGATTATACTGCACCGTCTCCAAAAATCTTACCTCACTAACCCGCCTCTGAAATCGAACTGAAATTTAGCCTGAATTGCTAAGTAATGTCGAGTCGGAATGATATAACCGTGACACGAATCCTGATCAGAACTTTTTAAAGTGTAAAGTGTGTGTTTGTGATTTGTATTACAGTCACGAGCGCGTGCTGGAGTCTATAACGGCGCTGGCTGAGGAGAGGGAGGTCGAGAGGTTCCAGCCCCTGCTGTTCGGCATGCGCAGGTCCAATATTGCTCTCAAGGTAAAATGCAAGGTTTAATGAGCAAGGAAGTACAAATCGGGTGTAATGAAGTCAGAGAATTACATAGTCTACATATTTCTCTTTCTGTTGGAACTCGGAGAATCAAGAGGAAAATAAAATGCTAAAAAAAACTAAATGCTGCTGTGAGAGCCTTTGTGAGTTATCTGTACCTGTCTCACTTGTCTCTGTGTGTGTGTGTGTGTGTGTGTGTGTGTGATGCATGTGCTCAGGGAGGCTGCATGCAGCTCATCAATGCTCTGATCAGCAGAGGAGAGGAGCTCGACTTCAGAATCCACATACGCTCCGAGCTCATGAGACTGGGCCTGAGGGATCTGCTCGCTGTGAGTTTAATTCACAAAGTCCACTTGTTCCAGCAGGACTGAGTCCGATGTGCTGTGTGAATAGGAAGATAAATGACTGCCCTGTTTAAAGTGTATTAAAGCGATCTGTATTCAATGTTTGTTAACGAGCCCAAGTAAGTAGTAAAAGGGTTCAGTAGCTCTCCTAGATCTTAACTCTCTTTGGAAAGGCCAGGATTTATGCATCTGCATAAAAATATACGCATGGTAGGATAACAGTCTTGGGTTACATTTGAATGTTAGCCAGTATAAGCATAACTGAACCTCCTGTTCATAATAATCTAATCAGCATTAGTCTTAGTCTTGGCTAGCTTTATACTTAATACATGTAGATTAATTCAGTGGGTATCATGTAATATGTCTTCAATATGTGGGATATAAAAGTATGCAGACATTTCCTTTAGATACAGCTGATGATCATAATGTGTGTGTGTGTGTGTGTGTGTGTGTGTGTGTGTGTGTGTGATTTGTTGAGCAGGAGGTGAGGAACATAGAAAATGAAGAGCTCCGTGTGCAGATGCAGGTCTTTGATGAGCAGGCTGAGGAGGACTCAGAAGACCTGCGCTCCCGTCTTGAAGATGTGCGCGTTGAGATGGAATATCCTTCCTAATGCTCATGGAGGTCCATGAGCTATAAATTCAGGCCATGTTTTTTTTGGGTTTGTTTTTTTGGACATCAGGATACTGGAAATGTGCTTTTCCACCAGGACCAGTCAAACTGGACCTTAGGGTTCAGTTTGCATGTTTTTTTTTCTTTTTTTTTCTCCCACTGTGCAGTAATGATGGGAATCAGCAGGGAGCGCTCGATACGATAGGGAGTATAGATAGGGTTAAGAGCGTTGATCGAGGTCTCGACAGGTGGCATAGTGAGCATTAGTGGCTCAGCTAGGGTTTTTCCTATCCTGGTGTTTTATCCAGACCTGCCCTAGTTCGAAATATACATACTGTATATATTTCTGATTTCAAGATATTGAACCTTTTTTAAAAAGTCAACAACTTAACAATTGAAATGAACATGAGTAATTAAATGCATCTCATTCCTTATAACATTTTCATTTTTCATTAAGAAAACAAGCGCAGCATTTAAAGAATACAAACTTTAAATAAAAGAGATCAACATTTAAGTTAAACAAAACCGCCGCCTCTGTGTTGTGTAGTCTGGAGGATGCCAGTGCAGTACTAGTTGAGAGTGTAGGATTATAAAGAAACTGCAACATTTTACCGCCTCAAATGCATACAAAGACTACAGAGTCACACGACTAATCAGGTGTTTTGAGACTGGTGTGTGATAAGTGTTTTGAGAGTAGTGCTTTCACAGAATTAGGAGAACTTTTGATAATGTCATGCCATAAAATTGCATTTCTGTTGCAGCACTCGGAAGCTTGTGAGCTCGGCACAGATCTGGTTGAATCTGAGGCCGATGACATTCCCTGGTTATGACCGATCAGGCTGAAAATTAGCCAATTCTCGCCACGGGCCGATTGTGCAATTCTTGTACAAATGTAAAAAAACAAAACAAAAAAAATGCATTTTTTGAGTCAGTGTGGTGACATTTTATGAATCGCCACACACACAAAACTAATCAGATATTTTCCCCATGCATGCTCTGCAGAGAGAGAAAAGTATCACACAGGAAGGTCTTCATGCGTAGCTCCTGTTTTAACCACCAGGTGTCTCAAGGGTTCCAAAATTAAAAAAAATATTTTAAAAAAGCCAGCAAGAATTTTAATTAGCATTTTGTGTTGTTTATTTCTCTCATGTGGTGATTAAAACATTAACTCATCCTTTGTTATTACTTATCTATTTTGAATTCACTGATATATTTATACATGACCTGAGAAGTCGATTATTTTCAGTGACTGTAGCATTCTGAATTTCATCCACCAGATGGTGTGCGGAAAAACAAACAAACAGTGATGGCTGATTCTGTCTGTACTTTTTTTTTCTTTAAAAACCCCAAAACTCATTCATGTAACGATGAAGTGATTCAGGTCGAGGACATTCCGGTCATAGCCGAGCACATTCATTAGCTTTGAACAGCTCAGGAAAGTGAAACGTCCTTTATAATCCTGATGTTCGTATTCTGTGTCCGTACCTCTGCTGTGTTTGTGTGTGTCCTGTATTGGCGTCTTCCTTAACAGCCTGTTGTTCACTGACGTGTTGGAGGTGTTCCAGGTGCTCCTGAACACTGTGAAGGATTCAAAAGCTGAAGGCTACTTCCTGTCCCTCATGCAGCATCTGCTGCTCGTGCGCAACGACTACCTGATTAGGTACGACCTCTGATGCCTTCCTTACCTTGTAATTTCCACTCGGTGACCTTGAGAGCTCTGTGAGCAATGTGAGAAGGAGCTGTAGAGACTGAAGGGAATGTAAACAGAACGAAGGCTAAAGGGTGTGAGGTTATAGCAGGCGTACAATCGCCATGACCAAATCTCATTCTACATTCGCTTTCAGTTCAGCTTGATGTGCGCACGGCATTGTGGCGAAACAACCTGTAAATAAACCATGAAATAAAGAGCCAATCACATTTGTTTTATTCAAAACAAACAAAAAAATATTTTAAAAAAAGATTAATATATTTAAGAAAAAAAACTCCCTTGTCATCGGGTGCTTTATTATCTGTTATTGTGTTTCAGTTTATGGGAATCTAAAGTCTTTTAGATAAAATTATTTCACTTCTCCCAAAACATTTGTGCCTCCTGCAAAAAGAGAAATAAACACATACATTTTCTCTTGTTGTTGATCATTATCACATTTTTCTAATACTATATACTATTCTCTCAGGTAAGGGAAAACGTCTTTAAAAACTCTTACCAAGAAAAGTAAAAAAAATCGAAGATAAAGTCCCATTTTCTCTGTCTGCCATTTGTTTGTCTGTTGCACAGAAATTATTATATGTTTTTAGAGGGATTATATCGATTTATTTCATGGGCTACAGAGATACTATTGGTCAATTGAGCCCAATTAAGACTATTAGAAACCCTGACTTACAGACTACTGTCGAATTCTTTGGGCTTCCAGGGCTTAGACAGAGAGCATTTTGTTTTAGATATCACAAAGATTCGATGAGACGGGTGAATGACCACTGAGCCGTTTTGAATTGGCACGAACAATTGTCTGGTTCAACTGCATTGAAAACCTTTAACTTTATAATATTGTAATATACTACTTTTTTTTCTTTTCTTTTAAATACCTAAATCCAGTACTGTACTTTTTTTTTTTTTTTTTTTTTTTTTTTTTTGT
>JAQMYG010000012.1:11679156-11689644 GCA_030014215.1 Clariallabes teugelsi | reverse complement strand
AATGGTCATCCTGTCCATCTGTTTATCCGCCAGCGCCCCCCCCTCCCCCCCCCCCCGACTGGGTGTGAGTAAACTTCGCCATATCAACGGGAAATATATACAGTAGATCAGTCAATTGATGGAACATGGTGAGAGTCAGATTGGAAAATGACCTAAGAAAATAATTCACCATCAAAGTTTAATACTTTTTTTTTTTTTTTTTTTTTATTGGAAGATTTGGCCAAAAAGATTTTTTCCCCCCTATTAGTTAGCATCTCTGAGGCGAAAGAAGCAATTTATCAAATCCGCTCAGCCTCCACAGTGGTGGGCTACAGCAGGAGAGATTGGTAAAATGCTCTGACAGGAGGCAAAAAAGGCCTGGAAGCTTCAGTGCTTCACACATTGTGTTGTCTGCTCAGTTTCATATTTCATGGGCTGCGATGGCAGACAGATGCAGCATGAACACGTAGCTTGTCAAACGCATCAAATTGCCGCTGACCCACGTCGCAGGTGCTGCGGATTTCAGGAGGCACTTCATGTTCCCTGTGACTGCAGTCCAGATTCAGCACTTTTCAACACGTTTTGTCGAGCCTGGTGTATTCTAGCATGCACACAGCCATATGGTTTAAGATCTGCCTGGATGGTGAACTACCACTGTAATCTGACCTAAACTGACTGGGATTGTGTGTGTGTGTGTGTGTGTGTGTGTGTGTGTGTGTGTCTTTGTTTTGTAGCTGGATGCCGAGTTGACTGCGCGCCATGAGCTACAGGTGGAGTTTAAGAAGATGGAGGGCGACTATGAGCAAAAAGTTCAAGAGCTCAGTTCTGAAAAAGAAACTCTCAGAAATGAGAAAGCAGATAAAGAGAAAGAGAACCACGGGCTGTCTGGAGAAATCAGCCAACTCAAAAACAAGGTACTGAATCACGTCTCGCATCACATCCACTGTACGCTGAACCGCACCACTATCAGCCACAACATGCTGTTATTGTGTCAAAGGTTCTGTTTTAGTTCAAATTTTCATCAAGCTCCGTGTGTATGCAGCAGCCAGTGCTCAATTTCTGAATATGAGAACGTCAATATTCCTAACACGGTCTGAAATAAAGAGCCGAATAACGAGCCATTCTTTAAAGTCGTTCAAGACAAAGTCGACGCTTTGATCCGAGGTAAAAACAGAAACTAATCCACAGGCATGAAAGCAGCTCTGTTTAATTACCAGAAAATTGACCCTTTCTAGGTCCACACAGCTGAAGGTGCACGCTGAGCAGAAAAACCTTATATTTTTATATATTTTCTATCTCATTTTACTGTTCTATGCATAATTCATTACTGTAGTGATAAGGAGAAAGATAAATCGGTGGAAATTCATTTGTCTAGTAACAATACACTCTATCACAACGAAGCCATGGCAAAGAAAAACTCTCTGAAACAACAGAATGAAGAAAGGTTGAGAGAAACCCGAAACACTCGCTAATATAACAACAGCCCACAAACATGATAGAAATTTACAGCTTAATCTTCAGCTTTTAATGTAATAATTGTTCCACAAAAGTAATAACATTTGCCTATTTGAGATTTTCACAGTAAAAGCTGCAGATTTGTATTACATTTGGTTGTTTATTACTTTTGTGGGCTGTTATTACGCCGGCGAGTGTTACAAAGCCCGGCCTCTCCTGGATGACATCAGACTGTGAGAGGATAATGAATCACTTAGGTGTTTACTCAAAAACAAGTATGAGTATCATAGTTTTCACAATCGCATGAGTTATTGGGTGCAAATTTATTGTAATCTACTGCTGAGATGCCACAAGGCTAGCGTGGGATTTGGACATGAACTGTGCAAATCTTTAGGCTTGACAACAGCATCAACACCAGCAGGTGATGAGGCACAAATGCAGAAGCTTCAAGCTGATTTATGACATCAGGATTAGGCAGGAAAGTATTTATGTAGGATCAGGATTTATTTATCTATTTTTGTAAATAATAATAATATAACTTTAATAATATAAAAGAAAAGAAAAGGAAAAAATGTGAGAGAATTTTGTTTTGCTAAATAATATAATGTATTTGTAAATAATATATTCTATTAACTTCAAGAAGTCTGTACGCACTAGCTTATTTGTTTTAGTTTTTTTAAGGAAAATGCATGATTTTTTTTTTTTTTTTAGTAAATGCAAGTTCTGATTCGATTTAAGATTTTTATTTTGGTTTTGATTAAGTTTTATGCTTTACTTTTTAGAATAACAATAATTGTCTGCAAAGGTTCTTAAAGTGCTTTGGCTAAATTTAATTTGATGTCTTAATCCTTATATTCTATGCTAATAATAATAAAAAAAAAAGATCTATATGGCATTTGTAGTGATAAGTTGCACTTCATAGTAGCAGTTAATAGGAAAACAAAAGCTACCTATACAGTAAATTGAATTACAAATATGGTGCAAAGAGCATTTTTCTTTATAGTGTACGTTTTTGAAGGTTGTGCACAGATATTTTCAAGGCCTGACGGATTGGCTGAGATCATAACTATAGCAAAGATTTCACCTCCAGAAACATCACAGCCTTGAACCATGGCAACACTAACTAAAATAGACCACAGAAGTAGAGATCTCAGAAGTGCTGTTTCCGAGCCGGTGCTGGCTTAATAAAAAATAAAATGCCTGGTTCAGTTATGGGACTTGTATGTATTGATTTTTGTTCCTAAAGAAGACAGGGAGCATCCTAGGAAAGGGCATGCACAGGAAGGATTTATTGCCTTAGCAACGTCCGACTTGTATGTGAGAAGAATATATGAAGCACTTTTGTGATTAAGTTATATAAGTGAAAACAACTGAAACAATTGACGGGAAGAGAAACCAAGTGTTAAAGTAATCGATGAGCGAAGCTCCTGTGACATATAATAATAATAATAAAAAGAAACTATTTCTTCAACACAGAAACTTTTTAAAGGAAAATTAGACCCGTTTCTACCTGAGCTCCAAACCTGAGTGCTGGAAATAAAGTGATCTGTGAAATAATGAAGTGGGCATTGAAAAAGGGGAACCATTAACCAGCACCTATTTTAGTTTCTTGGCTGTACTTTTAGAAACCTTTTTAGTTCCTACTCCAGAGTAATCAGCCGACCACAAATTGAATGTACTGAAAAGTCGAACAATTGCTGAAGCATGTTTTTTAACCGCAGTAATATGAAGAGCAATTTAGAATGTTTCTGAGATGTTTTCATTTTTTCCCCCCCACAAAAGCCAAAACGTTTATGCTTCTATTAGTTTTATTATATGATTATGCATGGGAAGAAATAAATGTGAGATGTAACATTAAGCTTTGTGTCCCAGGCAGCTTATTTAAATAGCAAAAGTTCGACTTCAGACACTAGAATGATGTCATAGTTTGATAGTTTGCAAACATTTGTTATACTATAGTGCCGGAGACTTTTTTAAATACTGATTCTCCTATTCAATGTTCAGAGGAGAGATTGGTGCTGAGGTTGGAACTGCCAGGCAGGAGGTCTAAAGGAGGACCAAGGAGGAGATTTATGGATGCAGTGAGAAAGGACATGAAGTTAGTTGGGGTGAGAGAAGAGGAAGCAGAGGATAGGGGCAGATGGTTCGCTGTGGCGACCCCTGAAAGGGAACAGCCGAAAGACAAAGAAGATTCGTCCTATTTAGTTAAAATTTAGGTGTACTTTAATATACATTCACTGCTTGCCTAATAGTATGTAGTCCTCCCATTCAGGGTGTGGACTCTACAAAGCCTCGCAAGGTGTGCTGTTGTACCTGGCACCAAGACTTTAGCAGTTCTGTAAGACCTCTAACAGGCTAGTTTTAGATTACTTCTTTGAAGTTTGGTGAATTTGAAGGCCAAGGCCAACCCTTTGAGGGATCTTTGGTTCCTTAAACCATACTTAAACAGTTATACTGCTGAAAGAGGCCACTTCCATTAGGGAATAGCGTGGACATGAAGAGGTGCACTTGGTCTGCAGCAATGTTTATGTGGATGGCGTTGTCAAAGTAATATCCACACGAATACAAGGACTCTGTAAACCCATCACCCTTGAAAGCATGCCAGCTTGACTTCCTCCCATATTGCATCCTCGTGCAGTATACTATGACGCCTTGAGCACCCATGGATGACCCTGTTGCCAGTTCACAGGTTGTTCCTCCTTGGACCACTTGTACTAAGCACTGCCCACTGTGAATCCCACCCACAATCCCTGCTGAGGTGGAGATTCTCTGACCTCGTCATCTAGCCATCACTGTCTAAGTCACTTATATTCTTACACTTGTTTATTTTACCTGCATTGAGCACATCGACATTATTCTCTTCACCCGTGAGTGGTTTTAATGTTATGGCTTGTTTAATACGGGCATTAAAGTCTTCATGATTACTGCCGAGGTTATTGGGTACAAATCCACAGGATACTATTGAAATTATCTACTAAAAAAAAAAAAGTAAGACTTGGCCTTAGACTAATGTACGGAAGTGCAAATCTTTAGGGAATCCACGTGAAGCCATCCAGCTCAGCAGTGAGTCACAGTTCAGAAAGCTCCACAAACCTGAAGAACGATCAGGATGAATCTGGCAGCCCTGCAGGGTGAGGGGAGACACAAGAGTAGAAGTGTGTCTCAAAGAAGGTGTTGATTAAGCTCCTCTAATAACATCTCTGTCTGTAGTGCCAGTAGTATTTTAGATCACAGGTTTATATTTATGCTGATCTAAAGTGTTTTTGCTCCTGTAGTAACGAGATGCTTATGGGGCCAGACACTCTGTGTAATCCAAACCTAATAATAAACAGATTAAAAAGCTTTGTTATTCAACAAAGATGATTGCATTATTGTTAATATGGTGAAGGTTTCTGAAAGGAGACACTAAGGAGTCTCCAGCATCAACTATTAAAAAACAGCCAGCCATGCCATCTTTAATAAATCATAAATTGTAATAAATGTCAGAGGAATGTTAGAGGAATAAAATACTCCGGGATGTTTTTGGAAAGTAATCACCTTCAGAGTGGTGACAGTTAGTCTGCTTTGTATCAGGCCATTAAACATCACTATTTTTATTATTTTTTCATAACATCATAGTCTCAAATCTTTTATCCCTTACTTATTTGACACAATAATGATGACGATTCCTGCAGCACAGTAGAAATGCACACCAGGCACTAATTCATGAAGTGTGTAAGTTTTTCAGTTTGTAACATTCTAGAACACTGTTCCTGAACTTCTCTTACTTCTTCAAAAGTCCTGGAAGTCTCCATGGAAACCTGCTTGTTGACAAGGGGAGCCCACAGACAGTACACACCATGCAGGAATGTGTGTATGTGTGAAAGGAATAATTATATGTGATGGGGATAGGGGGAAAAAAAAAAAACAGTAGTCAGCAAAAGTAGCAAAGTTGGAGAGGATAAGAAGAGAAAGGCGGTGGAGTATAGACAAAATACAGACGAATGTGAAGGAGCCAGACAGAGCGAGAGGGAAACTTGCTGAGCTAAACACAGCCTGTCACCTCAACCCGCTTTTAATGTGGAGCAGATAAACAACCGTCAGAAACGTTGTCATTGTCGCATCACACACACCCTCTGCGCGCGCACACACACATCGACACGCACTCTTTCTGAACAACTTCGGGTTTTGCAGCATCAGTGGAATTGTTGCACTTGAAATACTGGCACGCCCGGAGAAATGTCAAGAAACGTCTGACTCTCCTGTCCTGCACTTCTTCCCCTTTTCCATCAGACTTCTTGTTTCACTGATGCGAAATTAGCAGACTGGTCATTTTTAATGAGCTGTGTCGAGTTCTGGATAATTAAATGATCCTTTTAATTAGACATGGATTTATACCCTGCTCATCTCTCTTCAATTTCAGCGCTGACCTTTCTACATCTGCTGCCTCTGCTTTTCTCCCCCCCCTACCCACCCTCTCCTTGTCTAACCTCATTATTTGTCCCTGGGGTTTGGGTAAACTCTGCTTCTTTGAAAGAACTTCGCCTGACAACAGTACGACTGTGTAATCCATATCACTTAATGATTTGCCTCAACTCCGTTTTGACCTTGAACTATATTTGGAACAGTGTGGAACTTTGAAGAACGTGAACTATTTTCTCTTTTTGGTTTTGCCTCTGGGGCTGTGGCATTACATTTAGATGTAAAATTGGTCAGGGACAATCGGTGGCAAAAAGACTGGCTAAGTACAGATGACTGATGTCCGATACATACAGTATGAGGGAGATGATACTGAAGTGTCCACCTTACTTCCTTGCATTTGTTATTAGATTTAGGTCTGTACTTACAGTAATGACACAATTGTTAATAGTCTTTTATTTTTTCACCAGTTATTGTCTTTAGGAACAGTCTAGTTTTACTTGACTTGTCATTTCACTTTTTTAAATTAGTTCCTCCTTCTCATGATATCATCCATACCAATATTTACTTACACTACATATTTGTATATGTGTTAGTTATAAGAAATGCTTCTCAGTCAAATTAATTGTATATCTATTTATAGCATTAAATACATACAGTGGAGAGTTTGTGATTTAATGCACCATATAAAAACTTGACCTTTACCTGAGTGTTGATATTTGATAATTGTTTGATTAATCATGGAACACAAAAAACGTGTAAACCTAATGAGAAAGGTCATCTCTCTCTCTCTCTCTCTCTCTCTTTCGCTCTCAGATTGAAAAACTGTCTAAGGATCTCGATGAAGCCAAGAAGAAGGTCGTCACGGTGCCGGTTCCTGTACCCATGCCAGCCTCAATGCCCCACCAGCCTCCGCCTCCACCGCCACCTCTGCCTGGCCAGACATCAATGCCCCCGCCACCTCCACCTCTCCCTGGATCCGATGGCATGCCCCCTCCACCTCCTCCCCCTCCCTTGCCAGGCATGCCGATGCCCCCACCGCCTCCGCCTCTCCCTGGGCAGGCGGGTATGATGCCCCCTCCACCGCCTCCGTTACCCGGTGGTCCCGGTATGCCCCCACCTCCACCTCCACCGCCAGGATTTCCAGGAATGCCCCCACCTCCACCTCCACCTCCAGGATTTCCAGGAATGCCCCCACCTCCTCCAATGCCTGGCATGCCACCTCCACCACCCGGAGTGTTTGGAGCCTGGGCTGCTCCAGTACCACAACTACCTTTTGGCCTGAAGCCCAAGAAAGAGTACAAACCCGAGGTGCAGCTTAAGAGAGCTAACTGGAGTAAGGTGAGTTTGAGGAGTGCATGGTGTTGTTGATGCAGTGCCGTGTTAGACCTCTGATACACTCAGCTGATTCAGCGATCAGTCCTTGTCAGTGCCGACAGTATGAAGCCGGCATAAAGTCTCAGATTTGGCTGGTCAGTCTAGGAAAAAAAAAACATGCTGGACATTAAAAGTGAAAGCAAAACGCTCTTCTTCTGGAAGTTTCTCTCAGAATAATACATTGCACAGAGGCTCTCCCTCAGTACGGGTTTATGACGTAAAGACAATCCGACTACTCAAATATTTCACTGTTTATTGGATTCATCAAACTTCTTATTCCTTTTTTTTTTTTTACTCATAGAATGATTTCCACAATCTAAAACTGTGGGAGGAACGTGGATGAACCCTCTAAGCACAGGGAGCTCATGTGAATTCCACACACACAGTAGAGTGAAGGCAAGATTCGAACTCCCCATGATAGGGGTGCTAACAACTAAGCCATTCTGCCACCTATTTAGTGTTTACACAAATGTATTAGAGGTTTCATTCAGGATTCGATTAAACTTTTTGGGTCATCGATCTAAACTTTTAACCCATATTAATAAAATGTGAGAAGTTTTTTTTGCTAGTTTATTAAAAGCCAAACTGAAATTTCTCATGCGCATATAATCACTTAGACCCGTCACTCCAGATCGAGCTCAGGTGCTCAGTGTTTGCTTTTATTACCTTGAGAAGTCACTAGAACTTTTTAAATTTAATAGATTAATAGGACCTGATTTGGAAAGTAAGGTTTCCAGGCAACCAGAACATCAGACTGGGCCTCACACCGGAGCTTCTACTTACACGGTGGGCTTAGCTGATTTGTTGGAGCTTGTTCTTTAACGTCAGCTTGCCGTGTCGAGATGAGCTTGTGTGTGTGTATGTGTGTGTGTGTTACCAAAGTACAGGTAGACTAATAGGCACACAAGTAATCCATATGCAAGGTAAAATGCTATTAGTTCTTCTGTTTCTTTCCCTCCCTCACTTCATTTTTTCTCTCTCTTGTTTTCCCTTGCACCCCCCACAACAGGACTTAAAACATCAAAACGGTTCCGTCTCCTCTATTAGCCTAAAGCTACTCTTTAATGGCTGCCGTTGAGTTCATGAGTGTGTCTCTCTCACTCGCGCTTCCTCTCTTGCTTTCTTCTCGTGGCGAGAGCGCTTTGACGAGGATGTCATTGAAATTGCTTTTTAATAAGCCTGCTTCTTTTAACTGTGGCTGTGAAAGATAATTAAATTGCTGCTAGAAAGGACATCATTCTTTTGTAATTTAAATTAACATTTTTTTTCCCTTTTGCTCTCTCAATCATTCTCTCTCTCTCTCTCTCTCTCTCTCTCTCTCTCATATCCACTGCTTTTCACTATCATACACTCCCTAAAACACACGTGCACGTACATTCACAAACGCTACTGCTCACTTTCGGTCATCAGCATGCAAAGTAATGCGAAATAAGGATCAAAGAAGTCTACCTCCTTTCTCTCTTTTTTTCATTGTTTTTTTCTTTTTTTTAAGCTGTACCCTTTCTTTCTTACATTACACTATGTAATAGTGTAATGTGTTTTATTGAACAAATTTCTTTTTATTCAATCCAAGTTTCAGCTAAAAATGATGTACTGATAAAGGAGAAAATGTATGTATTGGGGCTGATTAATGGGAGAGAAGAAACGGGTGCAGAAAGAATTACGATGAGCGAAAGTTAGAGGGAAATGGCGGAGAATAAAAAAGATGGGATAAAAAATGAGAGCGATGGGGTGTTTAATGAGTTTCATTCCCCTGCCTCTTTTTCTTCTCGCATTTCTACCTTCCATCATCTTTTCTCCCATTCTTCAATCCTTCTCTACTCATTTCTGACATCTCATGGTTTTTTTTTTTTTGGTTTTTTTTAACACGCTGGAGGTTGTTAGCATGAGGCTGTGTATTGTCGCTGTTGAAAAGGGGCCTGTGCAACAGCACACACACACTCCTCAGAGGCCGTCAGCGGCTCTGCCTGTTCACCGTGCCGCCAACAGAGATTAATTGACTTAAAGTTGTGTTCATGTAGCGTGGACCAAGTTTCAGGGGCGCTGTGTCTTTCTGAAAGGGGAAACTCATTCGAGCTAAAATAGCATGTCGCTGGTGATAAAGCATTCACTCGTGATAATCCATTAAACCCCTAATTGGGAATCGCTGCAGCTGGCAGGGTAGTTATTATTTCTGGAGTAAGAAAGGATTTTAGAGCAACCACAACAGCACTGATCTTGTTTGTTGTAATATATTATGTGTGTTTGCAGTAAATTGTTAGTGAACTCAGGCGCTGCTATTCCAGCATCACAGTAATAGGATGCTATTTATATATGATGCATGTTGGAAACCTACGTGAGGATTCGACACTATATGACGCATATGCTTTGATCTTTCTGCTTCATATAAGGCAGGCTCATAAGACGGGCGTTTTAGTGTTAGCGGTCATCTCACATATTGATTAAGGTTACCCGTTTTACTTTAAGGAATCGACATGAGTGTTTGAATGGGTTTGATGGTTTGAGCGGGTGTGTGTAGGGTGTGAATGGATATTTTAGGTGGACAGAGGATGAGATAGTTTTAGGTAGGTGGATGGATAGATGTAGTTAGGCCGGGTGGGTAGATAGATGATCAGACTGAGGTTTCATTGTTGCGATGAATGATCAATAAATGGTTCTTGGTGAATGAATGTTACAGATGATTTTGGTCAATGGATGAATGTGTTGAATACTGTAGGTGGTGCATGGGTGGATGAATGGATCGATGATTAGAGGAAACGTGTGTGTGTGTGTGTATAAATAAAGGAATGGGTTCTTCGATTTGGTGGAACCCAAATCGATTTGGCTTGGGTAGATGGATGGATGAATGGATGGATGGCTTGCTTGGGTGGATGGATGGATGGCTCGCTTGGGTGGATGGATGGAGGGATGGCTTGCTTGGTTGAATGGATGGATGGCTTTAGTGGGGAGATGGATGGTTTGCTTAGGTGGATGGATGGTAGGTAGATATATGGTTGGCATGCTTGGATGGGTAGATGGATGGAAGGATGGTTTCCATGGGTGGATGGATGGATGAATGGCTTCCTTGTGTGGATGGGTGGGTGGATGGATGGATGGATGGCTTACTTGTGGATGGATTGATGGATGGATGGCTTGCTTGGTTGAATGGATGGATGGCGTGCTTGGTTGAAGGGATGGATGGCTTGCTTAGGTGGATGGATGGTAGGTAGATTTATGGTTGGCATGCTTGGATGGGTAGATGGATGGATAGATGGATGGATGGTTGAATGGCTTCCTTGT
>JAQMYG010000012.1:11667901-11679056 GCA_030014215.1 Clariallabes teugelsi | reverse complement strand
TTTTTGGTTGGCATGCTTGGTTGGGTAGTTGGTTGGATTGATGGATGGATGGTTGAATGGCTTCCTTGTGTGGATGGGTGGGGGGATGGATGGATGGATGGATGGCTTGCTTGGGTGGGTGAATGAAAGGATGGATGGATGGATGGATGGATGGTTAGATAAATGAGTTGTCCTGCAGAAGGATGGATGAATGGATAGCTTGGGTAGATGGTATGGCATGTTTTGCTTGGGTGAATGGAAGGATGGATGGATGACTTGTCTTACGCAAAGGATGGATGGATGGACTAAGTGCTTCTCTTGTGTGTTACAGATTGGACCTGAGGATCTGTCAGAGAGCAGCTTCTGGGTGAAGGCGAAAGAGGACCGCTTTGAGAGTAACGAGCTTTTCTCCAGACTCACCGTGACGTTCGCCTCCCAGATCAAGAGTGAGTGTGAGCTGCAGTGTGTGACTGTGTTCATGCTAACATGGATGAAACATGCTTTCTTTATGAATGAATAAACCTCAGACCAGCAGCATCATATTCATATGTTTTCTTTTCTTTTATTTCTCTCTCCCACGTTTTTTGATCCTCCTACACAGCCACAAAAGGTAAGCTCCCTCTCTCTCTCCGTCTCTCTCTCCGTCTCTCTCTTTCTGTTTGTGAGTGTGTCTGTGTGTGTGTTCAAGCACTCGCTGCACTAAGAGTAATGTTTCTCTCTGATGGCTGGATGAATACTGAGCAGGATAGATGGAAGTCTCCAGAGACGGATGGATGTTGAAGCGGGTGGATGGTTACAGAAATTGATGGATGTGTGCCAGAAAGCTGAAATTGATGGATGGATAGAGAGAGCTGTAGGGCTTCCCTATTTAGCACATGCAATAAAGGCACTGCTTAAAAGTTGCTCAAACTCCGTTAAACAGAGCCTATTGTCTATAACGCGCGGAGATGAACGGAGAGAGGTGGATGGGTTCAGGGATGGAGGGATCGGATGCTGAGATAGGTGAAGGAGAGGGATAGATGATGTAATGAATAGAGGCTGAAAGGGAGATGATTCAGGGTGTGAGTGAGGGATTATGTGATTGCTTGAGTGGATGGATGCTGACAGGTGGATGGATTCATGGGTGGAGGGATAGAACAGATGCTGAGGCAGGTGAATGGATGTCGAGGTAGATAATCAGGAGTGGAGGGGTGGATGATGATATATTCAGTAACAGAGCGATGGATGGTGAAATAGAGGATATATTCAGGAGAGCAGGGGTTATATAGTGAAGAATAGATGAATGCTGAGATGGCTCAGAGAGAAAGCTTATTGCTATGCAGAGATGGGAGGGATTGTGTCTCTAGTTGTTTGTGTGTGTGTGTGTGTGTGTGTGTGTGTGTGTGTGTGTGTGTGTGTGTGTGGTGCTTATCTCTGTAGAATGGCCATCGTGCTTCTTAGGACTTTATATGCAAAAGTCCTCTCATACTGAATTTAGTATGAGAATGACCTTTTGAGGTGTGTGTGTGTCTTTGTCCTCTGTGCAAGTCTTCGCAGTGTCAAACTGCTGCCACATATGTCCCTGTGGGATGTGTGTGTGAGAGATTCTGCAGTCTGAGCCCTCTTCCCCCTGCATACATCGTCACCTCTATCACCTCTCTCTCTCTCTCTCTCTCTCGCTCTCTCTCTCTCTCTCTCTCGCTCTCTGTGTGTCTCTGTGTCTCTTTCTCAGCTGTCAGAATTCCATGTACTCGTCTCCTCCATATTTATGTGCCTGATTCGGTATGCAATAACCTCCAACTTAACGAGGGAGTGTGTGCCAACTATATGCTCGCACACCGACATGGCTGTGGCTTTTTTTTCTTTTTTTTGGGGGTGTATAAAAAGTTTGAAGACTTGAAATGTCATATCTGTCAGCCGTCTTGGACCATCTAAGCCATGTGTATGTGTGTGCATTCATTCAACTGTCTGGCTTGATGCAGGATAACCTTTTCTGATATCTGTCTGTAAATGGATGCTACCCTTTTCATATTCTCCATCTGTCCAATCCTGCCTATAAAAACTGTGTGTGTGTGTGTTAGCAGTACTTTGCATTTTGCTGTTCTTTCCTGTCAGGCTTTTGTGACCTCGCTCTTGCTCTCCTTCGGTCACCCCTTCCTAACCAGCCAAGCGAAAGGACACCGCCGCCAGCCGGAGACGACCTTTCACTTCTCCTTGTCCCTTTGTCCTTCTTTCTTTCTCTGCTCATGCTGATGGCAGGGCTGCAGGTTGATGATGTCACCAGTGAGGTCAAAGGGCTTATTGCTGATGTCACTGCATGCCCTGTAGCAATTTGATTGTCCGTTTCTGTCCCTCTCTCTCTCTTTCTCCCCTCTATCACACCAAAGGGATTAAAATTACTGAATCATATCGTTTAGTACTTGTTAGCATGTGATAGTCTAATTTAAATCACACTTATTTGAGAGATAACGAAATGGCTGAAAGCATCTTCAAATACAGAACTTCACAGTGGCAGATAAGTTGCCAGTAAAAGAGGAGACATGTCCAAATCATCAGCGAGGCATCAGGGAGAAGTGTCGAAAATTCATATTAAAGCACACAGACAGTGACAGGGCAGCTTGCAACATGTTGAAAGCAGCTTTCAAATGAAAACTTGCTTTCTTAAGAAAACATTTGGAATACATCATAAAATCCTGACCTCATATCCAATCAAAAAAAAAAAAAAAGTTTGGTTATTATTATTTTTTTTTTTTTTTTTCAAATCGCGCATTTGAAGACAGCAGCAAAAACTTGAGATTAAAGCAGCAATTCCTACACGAGTGTTGGTTGACACCGAAGCACAACTAATAGTCGGATTGGGAAACTGAACGCTGTATGTGCACCACTCAGCGTTTAATTTTTATTGTTTGTGTTTGTATTAGTATGGTATGGGGTGCAAAGGTGGCTTAGTGGTGAGCCCTGTCGCCTTACACCTGCAAGGTCGGAGGTTCAAATCTTGCCTCTAGTCTGTGTGCATGTCCTCTCTGTACCTCTGCATACCCTATACTTTCTATCTACATTGCATAGACGTACGTTACAGTCTATGGATTGTGTGTGTCCATGTGGACGCTTGTGGCCAGCATTGGATTTGTACCCCATTTAATGTCCCCTGCTTTGTGCCCTTAATTCTCTGGGACAGGCTCTATGTCTGCAGTGACCCTACACCGGAAAGCGGTATAGACAATGGATAAAATGCTCCCCGACAACTACATAGTTTTGAAATTGGATTCCTGGCATCAAAAGCTCGTCTTTTGGAAGAGGACTATCGGTGTATACACAGACAGCTAATGCAATGACGGGCTTGGAGATGGCAGGTGGCAGGTAATATTGTAGTAACACATGGGGTTTAACACCGCGAAAGCCCTGCTGATTTGAAAGAAGTGTTGGTCTCCGTTACTAAAACTGTGAATTTCATTAAGACATGACCTTTTGAAAATTCACATTTTCTCAGCGCTTTGGTCTGTAATGGTGTACTGTCTCTGCATGCAGAGTTTTGTTTCTCCGTCTTCTCTCGGTCTGTCTAGTGACTAAAAGAAGAGAAAGAGATTGTATAAACCATTGATTATGGAGTTATATGTATATGTTTATGAGATGTATCCGACGAGCTCATTAAGCTTAATGATGGTATATATATACAGCCTGTAGTCGAACATACTGGACATTTTTAAGTGAAACATGTTTAACCGGCATGAAATCCTCCCCAAAACAATCTGTTCATGAAATGGAGACCGGCATGAAAGCCGTCAAAAATGGGATGGGTTTAACTCGGACAGTTGAGGATGAGCCAAAGATATGGCAGGCCTGTAACATCATTTTGGAAACTCAGCAGTTTCACCTGTGTACTGAAAATGAGCAACACAAAAAGCCTTGAAAATCTTTTTGTCATTTACTTCCGTATGTTTTATGTGAGCGCTCTGGGAAAATTGTTCTGATGCTACCACACAGATATCACTTTAAAGCACTACACAAATTACACACCCCTCTCATGGCAAAGCGGAGTCAAGGTTAACAACCTTGATAAGAGAATGAAGTAGAAGTACCTTTCAATCAGGGGTCAGCTTGTGTTTTCTCCATCTTTAGTTTAATGTCAGGAAAGGTAATTTGCTGTGCTAGCTTGCAGTACATCTCTCAAGGCAGTCCGTATTGCTTACTTGAGTTTTGCAGCACATCTCGCATCCGTGTTCTGTAACAGTAGTGGCGAAATTGAGATGGACTTGCAACACTTTTATTATATTTTATAAATGGAAAAGGAGAACAGTGTTCGAAACTCATAGAATAATTTTACAGCTTCACAAGTGAAAATGAGCTCATTACCTTTTCCCTTGGATTTAATTTAAACTTGTGAAATGACTGAAACTGTGTTGCCAAAGCTGGCAAATAAAATATGTATCTTTACATTAATGGGCGCAAATGGATGTCATTCTTTATAGACGTGTGAATTTTTGAAAGATGGAATAAGAATTCACTTCCTGTAAAATTGAACTTTTGTCACCTCGGCAATAACACGAGTCCTTCTACATGCCAAGCAGTTCTGGAGTTCACACATTAGTAAAGTAAATTAATATAATTTGCTGATATACTTAAAAATTGTGTTCGTGTTGTGCTCTGGGAAAAAACAAGGTACTGCTGTCAAGCTCCTCGGTATCGGCTGGTGTCCAGGTGGAAGTACTTGTACTCAAACTTTCTCCAGGTTCTCTGTCCCTCCCTCTTGCCTTATGGGCTCCACATGAGAGCTAGCCTGGTTGGTGTTTGACACTGCCTTACGATGAGTGTGGCCAGTCCACCTCCATTGTCTCTGAGAATCTCCGCTTATGCAAAGGCATCTGGTTCCTTCACTACCACAGCTGCTTGCTGCTAACGATGTCGGGCCAACGGATCTAAAGGATTCCTCTCAGTCAGGGGTTGAGGAAGATGAGACACGATGGATGGGGATAGATATCCATATTGGGGTGCAGTGTGCAGCCTCATAGACACATTTCAGGGTGTCTGGTTCAATCATGATTGTTACTTGTGTGGAAGAATTTCTCATAATTTCTGCATTATTCTCATCTGGCTTCCCCAGTTTTCTCAACGTATTGATGGAGTCAGTCTGCCGAAGCTCAAACCGAGCATCAGATTGGGGAAGAAAGGACTTTGTTAGTGGTGTGGTTGTGATATCTACTGAGATTTTCACACACAACCATCTCTAGGGTTTTTTTTATTTATTTTTTTTACAGAGAGTGGTGTGAAAATGAGAAATGTCCAGTAGAGGCAGGTGTCTGGGTGAAAATGCCTCGTTGACGCCAGAGGTGAATGGACAGACTGGTTCAAGCTGAGAGAAAGACACTGGTATCTCAAATAACATCTGAGGTATGCTAAAGAGCAACATACAGATTGTAGAATTTGGTCTGAACAACATCCTGCCTTGTATCAGTGGTTCAGGCTGGTGGTGGTGGCGTAATCGTGTTGAGGATATTTGCTTGGTACACTTTAGGCCCCTTAGTACCACCATTTTGAGCATTGTTCAAATGCCACGGCCTACCTGAGAGTTCAATGTTACTCAAATGGCCTTCACAGTCACCAGATCGAAATCCAATAGAGCACATTTGGGACGTGGTGGAGCAGGAGATTTGCATCATGGATGTGCAGTCGACACATCTGCAGCAACTACGTGATGCCATCATGTCAATATAGACCAGAATCTTGCTGAATCTATGCTACGAAAAAATGGAGGCAATTCTGAAGGCAGAAAGGGTCCAACCCAGTACTAGCAAGGTGTACCTAATAAGGTGGCACATATATATATTGTATATATACACGCACACACAACCACTTTCTTTGTGGCATTTCAGCTTTAAATTCAGTGGCTTGTCATCCCCCCCGCCCCCCTCAACTTCCTCCAGTCCAGACCTGAGCTTCTCCACCAGACTGGAGTTTATGTGCTGTTTTGAAATGTGTAGACTGGTTTCTTTGCCTCACGTTGCTAGTTTCCGTTTTGATGCAGTTAGACTGTTAGACCGTTAGTGAATCAGTTGCTGTTTGAAGTCTGCACCTACCACAGCCCAATTAGCCAGCATGATGCATAGCGAGAGAACGAGATGGGGAGGATATGAACACAAAGTACGGAGATAGAAAGCTGTGTGTACGTGTGTTTGATGCTGCTGTATCTCATTATGAAGATGATTCTTTAATGCTCTCGCTTCTTTTGCCAGCCTGCGTTTCAGCTCTCCTCTGAGGCTCACAGCTCTCTGCGGAGCTCGCTCAGCCAGCCGTCATTGCCCAACCCCTCACCTCTGCTTACACACACACACACACACACACACACACACACACACACACACACACACACACACACATACTTACACACACTCTCTTTCCTTCTGTGATGCGTCTAACAGTGTACTTCATTACTGCAGTGACCAGTACCACAGGGACTCTCACTAAATCACTCATCACGTTTCCTCTCTCACACACACACACACACACACACACACACGCATACGCATACATACAGTTGTGTCTAGGGCTTTAGCTGTTGTCTGTCACCCCTTTGCCATCTGTTGCTGTCTAATTTCTTATTCCATTCTGTTCCTGAGAGACTCGGAGAGACACAGGCTGAATGAAATATGGTGGTGAGTTGCATTATGTGCCACATGGCTGCTCCTGCACTTAACATGTTTCTGCCTCATCTGACTCATTTCTGCCCAGGAGCCACTGAAACGTAACACCTTTTTTTCCCCCTCCCTGCTTTTTCGAGTATGATTTAACCTTCACTCTTACCTTGATACCACATAAAACTATAGCTGTGTTCTTTAGCTGTATGTCCTGTAATTATATTTATAGCATTTGGCACAGGCATTTTTTTTTTTAATGTGATGAAGTACCTTTAAAGTACAGACATGGTCAACAAACAGCTTTAACGATATATAAACCCTTTAGGTCTTGTTTATTAACAAGCAATCCAGTGATGAGGCTGGCAGGGAAAAACCCACAACCTTGAGACAAATCAGACCTAAAAGGAGATCGGTGTGTTGAAAGGATGCTCAGTATGAACATTCTGAGAACACGGCGCAGGATGTAGGGTCACAGCAGCAAGCTTTTGGGGACAAGTCTCCAGTATACAGATGTCTCGAGTGTCCAGGTTTTGGGAAATTAAAATCGTTTAAGTACGTGATACCTTATACAACAGTATAATGTAACGTAATATAATGTAGCATAATATAGTTTAATATAGTGTAATAAAATATAATGTAATATAATATGTGTTCATAATTGCAGATACTAAATCAAAAGTATAATGCCAGTATATTAAGGTTCAGAAATATTGAAAGCGAGTATAATTAAAAACATGTAATGGCAAATTAAATCATGCGGACAGCGAAGAAACAAAAATTAAAGTATGCACATTTCTAAATATCTGCTCAAAATTAAATTTCCCTTTTAATGACTAAATTATGTACACTTGCACAAAGCTGAGGGATTTGCTTGACATATATATGCACACAAAAAAGCTTTAATTTGGCGTTCCAAGAACATTCACACAGAGTGTTAATGCTGCTCTTGCAGGCACTCGCGACGGACCCGCGTCCGCACGACAGTCTGCGATGACAGCTCAATAAATGCGTTGAATAAATTTCTTCAACTATTTTTCCTTTCTCTGTTTTTAAATTCTGAAGCGGCATCAAATCCGTTTTACAATGATTGAAGTTCAGTGCCAAATAACAAAACACAAATCCTTCCAGGTTGACAGCAATTAGTTTTCCCTTTCTTTGATGTTTCGGTACGGTATCACTTTTATGTGTAGATTTTTTTTACACTCATAGGAAAGGAAAAGAAAAAAAAAAAAAAAACTCGAGCACAGCGTAATGGCGAGTGTGTGAGGTAGGCGTGTGTGTGTTCTGTCGTCGTACTATCATACCCCCTAACTATCTCCTGTGGCTTTGAGAGGGGCAAGAAGGGGGTGTGTCATGTTCGTATTATGTCATTACGTTACCAGAAAGGCTTACAAGCTCAGCTCTTGAAGAAACTTTAAATAAAATAATATGAACTAAACTGCCTGTGCTGTGTGTTTAACAGCTGTCGAGGTTTCTGAGATATTCCCGAGATAAACAGCACATTGTTTTTACTTCAATTTAATCTTGTTTTGAGAACGTTTGAAGCTTTCTATATTGAGTGAGACAGACAAGGGAGGCTAAGCTACATCAGAGAAAGATGTCAAACAGCAGGTTATTAAGGCTTATCGTGTAGGATACAAAATTGCCTAAAAGGAAACATGTATTATGAGATGCAACATAGTAAATTTAAGTTTTTTTCTTTTCTTTTCTTTTGTAGTCATTGTGATAACTGGAATCTATCACGGCTTTCTGATATTTCTGTCAATCATCCCAAACCGTGTGATGAGCTTAGTTTTTATGTTCCTCGTGCACCACTGAATGTTAAACTGCTACACTGGAACATAGTTGTAGTCTTGGGTCAGTAGTTATGACATTAGCTGCTGATTGGAAGCCTTTTAGTTCAAATCCCAGTACCATCAAGCTGACACTGGTGGGCTGCTGAGCAAAGCCCTTAGCCCTCGACTACTCACTCGTATCGTGTCTTAATTGTAAGTCACTTTGGATAAAAAATTTAAAAATAAATAAATAAATAAATCAGCCAAATGAGTTGAATGTACTAGAAGACATGGTTGGAACCGGTTTTTCATTGAAAGCTGAAGGAGGTGATTAAAACCAGAACTTTTGATTGGGCAGAATAACAGAACACAGTTACGAGAGTAAACACTACCTTTATTTCTCTATATAATCCCCTGCTACGCTAATGCACTTATTACAGGGTTTCACTAGTGCTTGGACACCATCAAGGTAGAAAGTTTTCTCAGTTCGCCGGAGCCGTGATCTGTCTGATTCACGTCTAAAACGCTGGCCTCCCAGGAACTCCTTTAATGGCCCAAACGTGTGGAAATGGCTTGAAGCGAGGTCAGGACTGTAACTCCCAGCCGAGTTCCTGTAATGCTCAAGTGGTGTTGGTAAATGTGATTCTGTGTACCGTTCTGCAAGTTGGTGACGAGTTATCCAATGATTTTCAAGGCTCGGGAGTTCCACTGGCTGAATGGTCACAGTACTGACTGCAGTGTGCCCCCGAGCCACCTCGGGCTGAGATTGTTATTGGGAATCAATATTTTGGGGGAATCCATCCTCTTTTTAGTGCTTTTTAAAATTTTTCTTCAGGTTTCTTCGACGAGGTAGCTCTGTCCTGTCACACTGCAGCTACCAGCCTAGGATGCTGTAGCTTAATTCGATTTTGAATCTTTTGAATGATAATGCTGCTAAAACCATGCAGTCCAAGAGAGAGAGAGAGATAGAGAGACCTGGCTGTGGTATCTGGGTGGAAAAAGATGGTGCTACTCTCTTCCATGTCTATCAGAGCAGCATTGGCCCGAGCATGTGAGTCTGTGAACACTTTGTTCCGAGTGAGTTCAACTACCCTGTGATGCACCACAAGCCGCAGGTTAAAAACATCCAGTATCTGGCTTCATCTGTCTTGCGGAGTTCTCGAAGTAAAGTCTGTCTTAAAACTTAAACACTAAAATCGTTGTGTATGCTTATAACATATTTTTATTTGTCCACAGAAATCACTGTACAGAGACATCTCTAGCAATAAGTAGTTGATCATGATGTGGGTTTACTGTTTGCAGTATATACTAGCTGTGTGTGTGTCCTCAGCATGCCGAGCTGGAACTATTTGTAAAGCATGTGTGCTTGATCAAGCGAGACACATGTCTACACACAGCAGGAGCTGGTCACTTTGTGCTGCAGTGAAAAATATGCAGTTTCTATGTTTTTTAGGGATGTCGAATTTGCTCCTGTGCTGATATTATATATTGGCATTTCCAGGCATTAGTGTTTCAGTCTGTCTGCAAGTGTCCCTGCTGTTCTCAATGCAGATCAATAGTCATGTAGTTCTGCGAGTGTGTTCCTCGCAGTTTATCAACACCAGTATTGTCTCCTCTAAGTTCCTAATTTTCTGCCTCTATTGTTTTGTTAATTAAGTAGTTTATTCCTATAAGAATCAACATGGACGTGTTAACAGCGTAGGATTGGAGTTAATGATGACATTATTCAGCTTAGCCTTCCGTGACATGATGCAGAACTGAGTAACACTTTCTTACCTTCTTTCCCTATAGGCATGTGTGCTAGAAGACACAATGTTCTGTTATAATGATGTTAATGTTTTCTGGGAAATCTTCGTGTGTGCTATTTTTGTGCATGTGTTGTGGACTCCATCATGTATACCAATTGAGTGGTTAACCCTGTCACCTCACACCTCCATGGTTGGGGGTTCTAATCTCACCTCTGCTCTTCGTACATGTCCTCTCTGTGATTGGTGATTGGTGGGTTTCCTCTGGATATGCTGATTTCCTTCTGCAATTCAAAGACTTGCAGTGTACAGGTCGTCCCCGACTTAATAACCAGTTCCTTTCCAGGAGCACGTTCGTAAGTCTTTGTTCTTAAGTCCGAAAAAGTGAGTCTTAGACGCCTTTGATGAGAATATACGGTGTAAAGCATACCAGTCCACTAGTCCAAATATATCCTATTTCCCCAAACTCCCATTATGTGCCTAAGGAGTACTTAATCTCACAGTGTTGTCATTGCACTTTTCAATAGCGAGGGAAATCCAGGAGGCCATTTTGTCTCAGCTGTTTTCCATCGTATTGGACTGTGGACTCTGTTCTAATTTGAAGATTTTTCGAAATTAGGATTATTCACCATCAGGACAGCTTTTCAGGGCAGACATTTTCTATCATCATTAGGGTTGGGTATCGTTTGGGTTTTTTTCGATACCGGTGCCAAATCAATACTTTTAAAACTGTACCGGTGCCAAAACCGTTTTAAAAGTATCGATTTGGCACCAAGCAACAACAACAAAACATAAGCCACCTAACCCAACTCCAATAACTGAACCACTTCAAATTTTAGTAATTCTTTGGCAGAAATATCACCATATTTGCCTTTTCTGGCAAAATACGACACCTTTCCTGACTTATTGCATGCCCTGCACAGGAAAAACCCTCAAATTAGCCTTCTTTGCAATGGTAAATGGGGTCACTGTTGTAGTACTACTAGTACTAGCTGTGAAGCCATAATTATAAACAGAATCCATGTTACATTAGTATTTTACAAAT
>JAQMYG010000012.1:11648767-11661690 GCA_030014215.1 Clariallabes teugelsi | reverse complement strand
GTTCTCTCTCTCACACACACACACACACACACACACACACACACACACACACACACACACACACACACACACACACAACTCAGATTAAAGCCTGGTACTCCACTTAGTCTCGTATTTGCTGTATCCCCTGAAAACATTTGTTCATTTTGTCCATTTCTTAGGTACTCGTCATATACAGTGCCTTCCTTCCTGTGCACAAGCAATAAATTTTTAAACTGAGGTTGAATTAAAAATACAAGAGCAGTTCATCCGAGAGGGAAAGAGAGAGATGTGGGAGAGAGAGAGATATATCCACCGCCTTTCCAACCAGACTTTTTACATTTATTTCTAAAACCCTAACTCTATATCTCCTCAATTATAGATGCTGCGTGTCTCTTTGCTCTAGCCCGCTCTTCCCCGCCGTCTCCCCCCTGACACCGTGGTCTCGCTGGTGTTTGATTCGCCTGCTGTAGAAAGTTTATTACTGCCTGTCTTGTCCGCTTCTCTAGAGAACTGAATTTTCTCACTCCTCCCTTCCGGCTTGATGAAAGGTGAGAAACCTGGGCTGAGGTGGTCGAAGGAGTATTTGATATGACTTCAGACATGGGGTAAAGCCCGACCCCCTAACTAGCTACTCTACCTGAAACCAGTTTGTTATTGTGTGTTTTGATAGGCAAAGTAATTGAATAGCGCTTTTTTTTTTTTTTTTTAATGCTTGGATTTGATACTGATTTTCAATCGCAAATAAATATTTTTTAGACTCGACGTCTGCAATAGCATCGTAACAGGGTTGCTGTTTTTCAATCCCAGTAGGAACAACAAAATAATATGATGAAACAAATCTCAAATTTGTAATGATTATATTCCTTCCCATCTTTCCTGCATAAAAACTAGCATTTGATGTTGTCAAGTTTCTAGCAGGCTTCTGCATCTCAGCCTCTGCATTTTCTTTCTTTTTTTTTTTTTTCCAAGTTAGATTTACACTATCTCCTTCTGTCACACAGTCCTGTGCCACTTACGCCACTGGCATGTTGTAAAACACAACTTTTTCTTTTCTTCTTATTATTTTCTTGAAGATAATTCACTCCATTCAGCTGGCGTGGGAGTGGACACCAAAGGAGTTGTCCCTGCGATACGAGCAGAAAATGTGATGTGTATTTACAAGCGTGCAACCAGAGAACTAAAGACAAGTCCCAGGAGAAGCAGAATTATTGGATTTTGCCTAAGGGAACTGTAAATAAAGCTGCATTTGCTTTCATATTTCACTCAGAACATTGGCATGAGATGAGTTCTTTTGTCAGGCAAAGCACAGCTGAATTGAGGGAGCTAACCTGCTAGCTGTAAGCATGCTGACATCTCTGTTAGTAGGTCCTGTATGGAATTGAAGCCTGTGTTTACCAGCATGTCTGGGCTGCGGCTTCGTGCTTAGCACTGTCACCTAGCACCTCTGGGTCCGCGGTCGAATCTCGCCTCCTGTGTGTGTGCATAGAGTTTGCATGTTTCTCCTGTGCTGGGTGGGCGTCCTCCAACAGGCCAGAGGCATCAGGACTAGGCAGCCTGTAGGTTTATGATGATGTTGGCCCCGCCCCCTTTGCAGCTATAACAGCCTCAACTCTTCTGGGAAGGCTTTCCACAGGGTTTCGGACAATGTTTATGGGGATTTTTGACCATTCTTCCAGAAGCGCATTTGTGATGTCAGACACTGATGTTGGACGAGAAGGCCTGTTTTCAGAGTGAGCCCAACTCCTGAAAAACAACCCCACACCAGTTCCAACATGACTGCGCACCAGTGCCCTGATTTAAGAATCGGGTGTTACTCAAGTTCATATGCATGTGAAGTAGTGATGGGTCGTTCATGAACGATTCGTTCTTTTTAAACGAGTCTTTAACGCGACTCATGCGCAAAGCATCGTCACACCTCTGTAGGTTATGTACAGGAAACAGAAATTAGTAGTTACCTTTGAGTCATTTGGTCCAAATCGTTCATTCTTTCATAGATGCCATGCAGTGCAATAGATTCAAAAGAATGAACGATTCGGACCAGAAGATATGAGAGGTGAGCTCCTCATTCTGCTTATTATAGTATGTCCTTAGCTGCATTGTAATATTTTCATTACTGGAACTCTATAAATTTGTTTATATAGATGTGTTGGGGGTTTGTTTATTGAAAATGTAGCATTTTATTTTATTTCTGATTCAAAGAACCGAGTCAATAAAATGATTCAAACTTCCCATCACAAATGTAAAGGCAGGCTTTTGGCAATGTATTTATAAAATATTTATTTATCAAATAAATCAGCATCTAGGTATAGCGATAATGTCGTATCAATGATCCCTCATGATTCCCATTGCAAATGGGTATTCCCAGCATTTTGTGTGCTTTCCAGATTAAAAAAAAATTTAATAGATATTAATGAGCAGTCCTGGAAAAGTCCTTCTTCACTGACATTTCACATACTCTTACAATCTATAGGTTTGCAATAGTTTTACATTATAAACGCTTTTTACTATAATTAAAAAGCTTTCTCTTCATAAACATACTGTATATAAAACTAAATAAACAAACTGTGTTTGAAACAAAAAACAAGAAAATGATAATACAGTTTTAAAGATTAAGTACAAACATTTTAGCTGCTTGCAGTCATGTTGTAACTAATAAAAAAACGGGTAATTTAAAAAATGAAATGTGTGATTTATCACAATACTGTTACAATACTGGACCACTTTATCATCCAGCCCTAGTCATCATTGTCCTATTGCTTTTACATCATTACCTGAAAGAGAGTAATGACAGCAGTGTTGTCCTCGCGCCACCACCTGCTAACCAACTGTGGTGATTCGAAAATGAAAAAAGCCCCGATGGTTTTAAAGTGACAAATGAGTACTATACTGATGAAGAGGTTGAGAGATCACAGGAGGTGGTGATGAAGTGATGGAGAGATTGAGCACAAGAGAGAGCCTGCCAGTTAATGTAAGTGCACGGCTCAGTGCTCGTCGGTGTGCGTGCGCGTGTGTCGTGCGTTGCCGTGGCAGCAGCCTGATTGCGAATGTTCCTGCGCATTTGGGGCTTGACTTCCACCTGCACGCGGACTCGGAGCGACGGAGCGAAATAAAGAGAGAATGCAATAGAAAAACCAGCAGACAGTTCATTCCTTTATCTCTCAGTAGTCATATTTTCCTTCCCACATAGTCTACAGAGAGAGCTGAAGCACCATGACTACGCAAGGAGAGAGCAGGAGATATGAGTTTCTCACTTATACCCTGTCAGGTTAACTGATGCCTTTCATCATTCCGCTCTCATCATTCCCCTTTCACCACATGAATGTTTTAAAATGGCTAATATGAAGCGTTTTCTCACAGTGACAAGAACTCAGATGCAGACCAAATATTCTTATTGGGGAGGAAAAAGTAATTACATTTTAAAACGTGCACGATGATTGTTCTTCCTTTTGAAAGATTATTAAGCAAATTATTAATCGTGTTATAATTGTCATCTGGGTTGCCATTCATCAAGCGGCATGGGAATAGAGTGCAGAAGTTTGTCCTCCTTTGGGAACATCTCTAGTAGTGATGGGAGACAGTAACCATCCCATAATCGAGCATCAGTTTGAGTAAACCAATCCGTGACTGATTAATATTTGGTTTAAACGCACAGTACAATGCTAAATAGTGGTGGTGGTGTTTTTTTTTCAACTTCAAGTCAACTTGAGGTCCATATAAGAACATTACACCGATTATGAAATTATTCACCCAGACAACGTGTACAATGTAAGTAATCAGGGGAAAATAACACAATCCTCTGTAAATGCAAAAATCCATTCCTAAGTTCAGCTGAGACTGGTATAAACTGAACTAAATCAAGTTGGTATCTTTCAAAGTCACAGAGTACAAATGATCTGTTCCTTAAGAATTTTCTTAAATCCGTAAGTGCCTTAAGTGTCTTAAGAACAATTTTTAATAATAAGTGTTCGCTTAAAATGCACAGGAAATGAATCGATTATTGCCTGTAATCAGTGATCTCCAAGGTGTTGGGATTTACAGCCGATTCACAGATGTTTCTTTATTATTACAACGAAAGCTTGTTTTTATGAGATTTATCTCCCCCTCGGACGAGTTACATTTGTTGGAAAGCGGAAACCACTTTCAAGCCCAGAGACCAGATCTTTCTCGAAAAACAGTGGCGTGCCGCGCTCTGAACTCAAACGCTCTGCGGCACATCATGGAAGATGCGTGTAGAGTGCCGCGATTCCCAGAGCTTGGTAGATAATTTCTTGTTTTTATTTCATGATGGTGAAAAAGGGTTGCTATGGAGACAAGGTGGCTTATCGATATCATGAGCGAAGAAAGCATTTAAAGACAAATGGACACAACTCATTAATATTTTATAGATATATTTATGTATGTACATGATTAGCTTGTAATTTGTTGACAATGCTCCTGCTTAGCGACCTCTAAAAAACATTGCTTATTAATGATCGAATGCTTGTGCCACAGGAAAATAACAATAATTGAAGGAGTTAAGAGATGAACCTAGTGCCTGAGACGCACATGCTCAGTTCAGAGAATGTTGCTCAATGATAACGCAGGCATGGGATTACATAATCGGTCTGTCTGGTTTAAGTCAGTTATGAGGCTCCAGAGTGGTACAACAGATAAGCTTCAAATCTTGACAGTGCAACAGTCATTCATGCCCTGGTGTCAAGGGAGCAAAAACCGGCTATACTGTCTGGTAGTGAGGGACGGCACATTGTCAATCACCGCTCATGTGTGCAGAAGAGAGTAGATAATGCGTTCCCTACCACACTACCTGAACAGCAGTTTGGAAAGTTTCAGAGGTTGACTTTATGTTGTTGAGACGGTAGCCCAGTTTCCACTCGATCATGATTTTTGAGTAGGTTTAGTCATACCTCAAGGTCGTGGCTTAACAGGGCGTGCCATAGTGACGCCTAATCATCCATAACTTTCTGAAATGCGCTACAAATTTTTTAAACAGGCTCAGAAAATATTTGGTTAAGCTACATCTTTTTATGCTTTATATAGATCTATGGTAGGTCCAAGTATATACTGTAAACCTACCTCTGGTCATGGCTATGTCGTGTCATGATGTAACAGCAAGGAGTTTTAAATGCTAGGATGGGATCACTAGTATCTGTGACTTGATAGCTTTTTTCCCCCCCTCTCTAGCTTTTTGTTAATTGTGATAAGCCATGCATGTTAAAATCAGTACCATCCATGAGGGTAATGAACAGTTCAATTAAGGATTTCTGTGCCTTTGTCAGACAAAATTGTTCAAATTGTAGGTATTTGTAGTAAAAATCCTGAAAGTGGAATCTGGCTTAAGCACGGGTTTGCCCTCCTCTCCCTGGATAGTAGCTGTTTATGTGAGCGGAGAGGGGTAATTAGGAGACATGATGGAAAAAAACAAACAAAAAAAGTATTCAGTGATGTATCTCAATTCTTCCCTGTGGCGATTTATGTATCGGCACACTGGCTCCAAAATCCTTCTTTCTTTTTTTTTGTTTTTTGTTAACATTCATTTTTTATTTGTATTTGATTGTTTATATTTCCTCTATAATCCTACAAATGTGTGCGCAATAATCTATTCATACAGCATCATGAGTGAGCATATTATTTGTAGAGTTTGTTTAGAATTGTAACACAATCTAAAAAAAATGTAATCAGGAAATTTATAAAATTGTGATACTTTGAAAACCACAATGCAGATATCGGGCGAGGTGATTCCAATCACTAATTATTAGTGTGGCTCAGAAATGACAGTACCAAACTGAGAGAGAATAGGACAAAAAAAAAAAAATCCTCCAGTATATCACACCTAGGATTAAGAGCTTCTCCACCAAACGAGCTCTGAGCCATTCCTAAGTCTTCAGGCTTAGGAAAGTGAAAACTACCAGATGGAAAGTGAAAACGTTCAAGAAAACACAAGTTTTTACAGTTGCTAAGTTTACATCTGTCATTCTGCATGTACTCTGGAAACTTTGTGTAATAAAGTTTCTGTTGGTTATTTGGTTTAATAACATCCTCCAGTCTCTTCCACTGTCCCGAGAGCAGCTTTAAGGTCTTTGCGCTGGTGATATTCATCCTCCACTAAAATCCTACTGACATCTCTCTTCTAACGCTACCATATTTTTGGCAAATCCTTGCTTTCTGGACACATCTGTTGCAACTCAGCCAGATGGTACACATTGCCTTTTCCAAATGAGGTCTGGAGAGACAGAGAGGGTCATAGCAAAACTTTAAAATGGTGTTTTTTCATTCTCATTTTTTTTTTCTTTTCATTTTTTTATTTAATTTCATGAGGAGATGTAAGTAGACTGAGAATTCTCCTACCTGGGAACTACGGAGGATGCAAACTTTTACAGGTTTACGATTCAGCCGCTATGTGCATACAGGTGTCGTGGAACACTTGTGTCTCACACACAATACACACACCGAGTGTTGTATGTGCTAAGACATGTTGAATAGTGCATGTCAATCAGAGCTGAATATGAACAAGTCTTCAGTGATGTGTATGTATGGAGGGAGAGAGCGAGAGAGAGAGACGGCTAGTGAATAAAGCATGTTAATGCATCTGTCCATCAGTCTGACATCCCTCGCTTGCCGGCTGTGGGGAATAGACAGTAAAGCGAAGGAGGAGACGTGGAGAGAGTAGTGAAATGGAGCAGAAGAAAGGTTGTGTGGATAAAAAATAAAAAAAACGCAGGTTCATTTATGATCAGCTCACATGCTTATAGAGGAAGATGATGGTTTGAATGTTTTTTTTTTATTTAAATTATTATTATTATTTTTTATAGTACATGCAAGTAAGTGAAATTTTACTGTTTTTCCCTTCATCCCAGATGCTATCGATCAATGGAGGCATTAAACGTTCGCCCAAACTTCTCTTAACAAATTGTTCAGCAGAGGAACGAAAGCCCTGAAGTGTGTGGGTTTCTGATTTACAGCATCTACATTTTATTTTGTGAAACCTTCGACTAAACACTCCATACGGACTGTAAATCTTCCATCCTGTCAATAAGCTTGAGATGAGCTTTAATGACCTGGATCAACACGCGCACCCTCTCTCACACTGAAGCTCTTTTCGGCGTATAACTCATTGAGCCAGGAAACAGCTCCGACCACTGGAGATCTCTCATCGCTCTAGTCGTCTCGTCCAAGCACCGCCGAGACTCGAGAAGATATCGCGCCTCGTGATACTTGCTATGATGCGGTGCTTGGTTATGATGCACTTCAGCGCCACAGGTTTTCCCCTCTAGAGTGAGCATCCGCCAAACTAACTCGTATGACCATAAATATTAGCGCACACCAGAGACGCAGATCGAGGCTCTCCGTGTCCGGGCTGCGTAATCCTTCTAATCTGCGTTAATTAGAATTAGGATTTTATTCCGTAATCTGATCGGACTAATCCTCGTAGCCGCCATCTCTTTTTATTGTTTTTGTTTTGCTCATGCAGACAGTTCTCACAGATTGAATTAAAGCTGGATGTTGAGTATTAGCGCTTCCTGGTCCTTTCAGTCGGTTGCAGAAACTATTAATTGAACAGCATAATTTAAACTCTCTCTATTTCTAGCACAACCCGATTTGTGCAACGACACTCTGAGAATAAACAGCTCAAAGCAATCTTTTATCTTGTACGTAATCACGGTCTAGGACAACGTCCCTGGAATGTGTATAGAAGCTTAAAGGATTTGTGCCTGGATTAGGTTTTCAAACACTAAACGCTAAAACTCTCCCCGGTCGTATATTTTAATGTCCTCGATATTACGCTCCCGCATATGATTGATTATCTGAGATTTGGTTTTGGCCTTTAAACATGGACCGGTTCTTCTTAAAGGGTTAACGGGTTCCTAAACTCCGGTCTGCGCCTAAGGTAGAGGAGTAAAAAAAAAAAGAAAAAAAACACTAAACGTGTCTGACTGTGTGCGTGTTTGTGGTTAGGATTATCGTGCAAGGTGAGTATTTAAGCTCCAGGTAAGGTCCGAGCCCGACTTACAGTGATAGTCATCTGCCAATTGATGGCAGTTTAATTCTCTATCTCTCTCTCTGTGTGTGTGTGTGTGTGTGTGTGTGTGTGTGTGTGTGTGTGTGTGTGTGTGTGTGTGTGTGTGTGTGTGTGTGGAGAGAATTTTCCAGGCTGGTGTGTAAAGGCCATGTATGAGGAATCGTACACTCGCTCAGTGAGTCTCATTATATCCAGCCCTCAGGCTCCAAACCTTTCACATCCACACAGAATTAGATCTACTCAGCTATCTCTCTCACTCTGCCGTGCAACTTTCACTTTCCTTCCTCGTTTTTTTTCCCTCCCACAATTGATATGGCTCTCTCTCTCTCTCTTGCTCTCTTTCTTTCATTATCTTTCTCTGTCTCTCTTTCATTATCTCTCTCTGTCTCTCTGTTTGTGTCCATCACTCTCCCGCTAGCTGCAGCTGCCGGTCACGGACTCAAAGCCGCCGCCGCACTGGATGCCTTTGTGACGGCTTTATTTTTGGTGCTGCACATTAATGGGTTTGTCTTTTTGAATTAGTGCAGCATGCCATGTGCTTTTGTGTCTGTCTGCGTGTGTGGATATCTTTACACAAGTGTGTGCGCGCGCAGCACGGCGTCTATGTTTCAGGCGAGCAGACAGGGGCAGCGTCTAATGATACGGTTTTTATTAATGTGTAATTAAACATTTATCCTCAGCTCGCAGGCCCTGCCACACTCCTCCTCCCCTTACTTCACACCATGAATCCTAAGCCCTTCTATCTTGCCTGTCGTTATCAGACTTTCACTACTTAGCTGGAAACTTTAAATCCTTATAAGTTTGTGCTTTTTTTTTTTTTTTTTTTTTACTTTTGCCAAGTGTGGCTTTTAAATAAGTAAGGTGTTATTAATACAGGCCACATTTTAAGGCATTCAGCCGCTCCGAGCCCCCAGAACCCGCTCCTAGACGTGAATTCTGTACGTCTCTGGAACTAAAATGAAGGTATGAATAGTCTTCTTCTAAAAGATAACTGCGCTTCGTGTTGAAATGACGCTGGAGAGTTGTGCGGTCTAACACATCTGTCCACAATTCTGTTCATTCATGATTTAATTCTGCATGTAAAAACCCCAAGTACGCGATAGAAAGAAAACAGTGCCGTGAAAATGTATTCGTCTTTTCATGATTTATTTATTTATTTACTTTTCCATATTTCTCACACACTTAAACGAGTCAGATCCTCAAACAAATTTTAACATCGCACAAAGACAGCCCGAGTGTATACAAATTAAAGTTTTTAAACGGTGGTTTTATTTATTAAGGAAAAAAAAACAGCTGTCCAAACTTTTTTTTTTTTGAAAAAAAGTAAATGCCCCCTAAACTAAATGACTGGTTTGTCACCAACGCAAGTCTTTCACATTGGTGAGGAGGGATTTTGGTCCACTCTTCTTTGCAGAATTGTCTTAATTCAGTCACATTGGAGGGTTTTTGAGCACGAACGGCCTGTTTAAGGATTTAAGTTCGGACTTTGACTAGGCCACTCTAAAACCTTATTTATTTATTTATTTATTGAGAGGTGACCTTGCTTGGCGTGTTTCAGATCATTGTCGTGCTGCAAAACCCAAGTGTGCTTGAGTTTACTTTTTTTTGGATTAGCATTTTTATTTACTTTTATTTATCTTTGTCATATTAAAATGCATTTGTTGATCTCAGTCATTAAAGTGTGACAAATATGACAAAAAAAAAATCAGGAAAGGGTAAATACTTTTGTCAGAGCACCGTACATGTGCATATGTTCACTGCACAGAGTGGAAATCCTTGACATAATGCCCAGCCGTACACATCTTGGAGCATTCCCAAATCAGCATATATGGTGAGCGCTTTTTGACGTTTTTCACTTTTGTATTCTTCAAGTGTATCGGCTTGCACTCTGAAATGCTGCACCGTTTGGTTGAGAAATTCCAGAGCCGTCTCCGCTTTCAGATGGATGATCTAAAAATGCGCATTAAAATGGTTTTGCTGATGGACTAGCCACCATCGTCTCTCATCCTGAGTCAGTCATTAGTCATAAAGTGTTTCCTGCGCAACACTTGTGCAAAAGTTTCACATCCACACAGACATCAACTAAATTGATCCCTAAATGCCTTCAGGTCCTTTTTATATGATTTGTACTTTACATTTCATCTGTCCCGCACGTCTGCATTGTGTTGTGAGCGCCACAGTCAATAATTACTGTCAATTATTAAGTTGAAGTGAAGTGGAATGGGAGCTCCCGGTAATCAGTTTACTCGTTATTACACTTGTATACCACTAGGGCTTTCTGCATGCGCCTGATCAGGAATAGTTCTAAATATATACTTGTCCTCAGGCGCCCGGATAACTTGAAAAATTACACCGAGTGCATAGAAGTTTGTACATGCAGTGTCGTCGCACAAAACAAAATTACAGCTGTTTGGCGACTGTGAAGCACAATCTATCAGTCATACATCATGTTTATACTTCATTCAGGCCTTGTTTCCTGTGGATGTGGGTTCGGTTGATTTAGGAGACCACTTCGATCAGGATAGAAATAACTAGTGATGATTTCTTTTTAAGGCCCCTTTACCCACAAAACTTGTACCATCCTTGATTGTGGGAAATCATATTGAGAGCACCAGGATGTTTGGGTCATAATGGTACAAGAGAAATCATAACCCTCCAAAAACAAACAACCAAAAAAAGGCTCACGAGGTGTGCAAGGCAAACGTGTTCGCCCTGCTGCCTGAGTTTGAGTCGCATCTGGGAGTCTAGCATCAATCATAGCGACACTGACAAGTCATGAGTATCTGTGAGCTCAGTGCAAGTGGAAAGGATGGATAGAGCTTACCCATGAGTGTGTTACACTGTTTGCCAACGTTGTGTGAGAAGCATTTGGAAAAGGTTTGGTCGACTGGTGTCGCATCTGAATTCCTCATTGGTAGTTGAGAGAGTGATCTAATAGTGACAGGTGGGAATTGGCTATTACTAGATTAGGGAGAAAATCAGGTGGGAAAATTGACCATGCAGGTCATGAGTAAGAAGAAATTTGTAGGTGTAACTGTATAGACTTATTAGCATTATTTTAAAAAATTTGCAGACATTTTTTTTGCATTTTATCATAAATTATAAAAATATGCTGGATTCTGTTTTCAAAGTTGACGTGGAAATCTCTTAGCTGGTGGCATTGGTGGCTCAGTGGAAGGTTTCATGTGGAAGGCCCGGGTTCGATTCCCAGCCAATGTCTAAACCCCAGCCACTGGATAAAATGGGAGGGTTTGCGTCAGGGAGGGCATCTGGCGTAAAACCTGTGCCAAGCTTGTGTGCGGATGGCAGGGTCCACTGTGGCTGACCCACTTGCCAGGAGCAGCCGAAAGTCCAACAACAACATGGAGATCTCTTATCTGTCGTGTCTAGACAGATTGTGGCGCTATTTGTAGCGGACTTGTAGGTGCTGATATCTTAATTATATCATACCATTTCAGAGCTAATGTGTGGTCAGTTGATAGGTGATTATGGCAGAAAATTTATAATAAAAAAAGTTTTATTATAAGAGAGTAAGTGATGTCAGCTTTTATGTCGCTTCTTTACTGCATACGGTCGTGTGTTGTGCGTTTTTAAGCCTTTTACAAGTCGCCTCGGGTGAATAAGAATAGCCGTGGTTGGGATGCTTGTTGCTTTAGGAATCCTTTATTTTTTAAAGTACAACTCTTTGAAGAAATTCTAGTGTAGGCATTAACAGATGATATTTAATTAAAGAAAAAAAAATCTAATTTGCCAAAGAATTATCTAAAGGTAATGTTTTATACCTTGTTCTAAAATTAAATTACGAAGAGTCTTTCAACATGTTTCTGTAGATGTAGCTAACTTAAAAGTCAAACACACACACTTCAAAATGTTTAAAAGTGTTTCTGACTTGGGTAGTAGTAGTATTATTGTTTGTATGGAGTTAAATCCCTGTCCAAAGTAATCATGAATGCGACACCAAATATTAATTTATAGCATTTTTTTAGCAATTATTTGGAAAACTAACTTTTATCAAGAAAGAAAAATGTCCGTATGTTAAGATTGTATTTTAGGTTTCACTTCGTAATTTGATAGTTTGGCTCCTTTTGTGCTAGTATGAATATTAACCTGCAGCCTTCACACAGCCATTAAAAACAAAGAAAGTGCTGCTATAAAACGGGAAAGAATGTTGAAACTGATGTAAATGAATAAAACACAGAAACCCAAGAGACGAGCAGTAAAAAAATTAATCCAGTTGTGCAGTTCTGCAAAACAAATAGTTATTATGTACTAAATAATAAATCCTCCATGAGTGAAATGAATGCGCTCGCTGTCTTGCTCTTGCTTTAGCAGTGTACATAGACTGGGTTTATTAAAATCAGCACATTTTCACCCACAAGCAGCGGAGGAATCAATCAGCCGAGAACCTGAACACATCGCCATAAGTAATTCTTTAACCAGACATTAATATTGTTATCTTATGATATCAATTATTACAGTAAATGTGCCGGTCGTTCCCTAGGCAAAAGTTGATACCTCAGCTTATAACATCCTTAGGCTGATGATTGAGAATCGGCATCATAATTTACAAGCCCAAAAAAAAGGTGATGTCAAGTAGCAAAGCAGTTCTGAAACAGCATGAAAGTTTGTAAGTGTGTAAATTGTGATTAGTACTTGCACCATAAACACAGGTACACAGGCGTGCAGGATGCCCGGCTGTGGACTGATATCGGAACACCAGCGGATTTACGAATTTGATTATGGATTTGTGAGGCGTAAAATTACAATCTCGTTGTTGCATTTACGATTACTTTGGACAGTAGAAATAACTCCATAAGCACCACGCTCAGCTGATTAACTCTGCTACAGTACTGCCTCGTCTCCGAGCTGGAGGCCGGGTAGCAGTGTTAAAAAAAAAAAAAAAAAAAAAAAAAAAAAAAAAAAA
>JAQMYG010000012.1:11626368-11648740 GCA_030014215.1 Clariallabes teugelsi | reverse complement strand
TTTTTCCCCCCCCCCCCCCCCCCCCCTCTCTCTCTCTCTCTCTCTCTCTCTCTCTGTCTCTTCTTTTGCTGCATGTGGGTATCGAGGGCACTCATTGCCTAGGGTCGTTTTGCCTCTAGCACTAATCTGTCCGCTGGTGCCGAAACACTCGCACCCTTTCAGTTCCTCCTCCTTCACTTTCACGTTTCTCCCTTCACTTTATCCGTTCCATTTCCACCGTATTCATACCAGCTTTTTTTTGTCTTTGTTTCTGCTCTTTTTACTTCTTCATCTGTTTCATTTTTTCATGCTTCATCTCCCTCTCTCTCTCTCTTGTGTCTTTGTGTCCTCAGCATGCATCTGTCTCTGTCAGTCCATCTTCATCTTCTCTCTCTCTCTCTCTCTCTCTTTTTTTTTTTTTTTAAACGCCCACTCACGGTCTTTGTTCTCGCAGTCCTCATTTTCTCTCTCTCTCTCTCTCCCGCTCGCTCCGAGTATGTGTCTGGTGGCTGAGGTGAAGGGTTTGATGCATGTGTTTCATTAACGTGCTCGATGGATGCGGCACGACTACAGGTAACAGCAGACTAATAGGAGCTGACATGAAACATAATAAAGTTTTTATTGATATTATCATATTGCTCATCACTGGCTGCCTCGCATTGGAATTACAGTCAGTGGAAATAAAATGTACTGTTTGCCGTTAGATGCTAATTCTGAAACGCGAGTGTGCACTTGGTCAGTCTTCTTGGTAATTGGTGATTTTTGCCAACTAATAGGGAAGACATGACCCGGTAGTGTTTTTCAGTTCAATTCAAATCTTCAGTGTTGTTTATATAGTGATTTTAACAATGGCCATGATTCTTTTACAGAATCTAAAGAAATGAGTTGTGAGAAAATGTGTATGAATCAGATCGTCCCTGGTGAGCAAGCCGAGGGCGACAGTGACGAGAAAAAACTCCCCGAGATTGAAATAGGACGAAACCTTGAAAGGAACCAGACTCAACAGGGATCCCATCCTCGTTTGGGTGATAAGGGACAGCAGGGATTGATCTACAATCATAGTGTGTGTTGGGTGGCTAAAAGTTCAATTTAACAGGGGAGGTGTTTATTATGTTAGGGGGAGAAGTTACAGGGAAGAAGTTTTTATTGAGTCCTCTATTTCTGTATTTCTATTTCAGTGAAGTCCTGTACAGTGTTGGGGAAGTTGCTCAAAAAAGTAATCTACTACTAATTACTACTTTAAAATTAATCTGATTATTACATGTAAAAAGTAATCACATTACTAATTATGTTACTTTCACATTACTTTGAAAACATCTCTCACGTGAGCCTCAACTTTAGCCTCTGCAGGCTCGCGAAAGGGGCGGGGCCGCCAGGTTGGGCGAGCTGGCGATAAATAATGTTAATGGTTCACCACGTAAAAAGAAAAAAAAAAAGCCTCAGCTTTTTTCCTCTTCCTCCCTCTTTTAACCCTTCTCCCCCATTTTTGTCTAAATAAAATCTTTTCCCGTGAGATCTCGGCTCATGTCTGTGGTGTCGCCCACGCAAAAAGAGCGAACCCGTTACATCAAATGTAAAACTACAGTACAACGCTCTCCGACGATCGATTAGAGCGCATGCTCGTTAACTGACGCTGCTGCACAAAAGTGATTTTCAAATGCATTTTAATAAATTTTATTAATAAAACACTAAATTTGTAACGCTAGTAATGTGATGTTACATTACATGCGCGTTACATTACTGCGTTATCAGGAAAAGTAATGATATTACCCAACTCTGGTCCTGTACACAAACCGTGACCCAGCAAACAGTGCCTCAGTCACACAGGATGGTGTTCGGTGTTACGCAAAATTATCGACCATGCGGTCCCATTAATTATCATGATATCGCGAGTTCCATTATCATCCCACAACCCAGCTACAAATACGCTCTCTCTCTGTAAGTGCCGGAGTGAGCCGCCTTGTCACGGGTGAAGATCTACGCTTCATTTAAACCCCTCATTTTCCACCTGCGTTCAGGAGAGAGTGCAGTAGATGAGTAATGAATAATGTAGGCAGATTTTTAGAGCGGATGAGCGAAACACGTGTTCTCAACCGTGCGCTAATGTAGAAACGCTTTAGCGCTGACAGCTGAGTGACTGCGGCTTCGCTCTCTCGCTCCACTTCTTTATCTTTAAATTTGTCTTATGTGTTTCTGCTTTTTCGTTCTTAATTTCCGCCCGTCAATCATCCTTCCTTTTCATTTGTCTCTTAAACATCTCTCGCTCTGTCACTGATCGTTGTTGTGTAACAAAGCCCGGGTGTTCAGGTGAATAGGACGGATCGTGCAGCCTGTTGCACCAGAACTTCAGTTTAATTATATCCGTGACCTAATAATAAGAAAAATCGATGCTGCGGCGAAGGGTGCAAGCAGGTGCCAAAGTGTGTCGAGGAATAATCAGTCTTGTTAACTGCGCAGCTTAAAAATGGCCTTTTGAAATTAAAGATTTGTATGAGGAAATGATTATTAAGCAGTATAATCCAACGGTTTAGGTGCAATGTGTCGGGCCTGGCCCCTACATAATGTAACCCTTCCTTCAAATACAAGTACATTTATACATTTGCACAATGACAAAGTTTAATCTAATGTAATCTAATCATCTTTTTGACCATTCTCCATCCGTTCAGCTTGCATATTAAAAATTTTCCCTTTCTCTCTTGGCAAACTCAAACATGGCCTTTATGATTATGTATACAGTATACACAGGAATGTATATAGGAGGGTGAGTCAAAACTCATTATTATGATTATATTAAAACTCATCTTGGATGCACTTATAAACAGAAGTGCATGGATATCTGCAAAGATAAAAATTTAGCCAGATGCTCTAATGAGAATCGTTACTGGTGATGAGACGTGGATTCTTCACTTCGAGCCTGAGAGTAAACGGCAGATTACGGAACGGGAACATCCTCATTCGCCGACTGAGGAAAAAGTCCAAAAGTCAACCATCAGCTGGAACAGTGCTCGTTACAGTGAGACGCTTATTGTAGAGCTGAAGCCTAAACTTCGGATTAGACTCGGACGACCGCTATCCAAGAATGCTGTGATCTTGTATGACGATGCGCGTCCGCACACTTTTGCTCACAGTGTCGAGACAGTGAAAATCTTTTTTTTTACTGTTTTAAAGCATCCTCCCTATAGTCCTGATCTCACTCCATCAGACTTTGACGTGTTCGGTCTCCTGAAATCAGCCCTACGAGGACGAAGAGTCACTTCTGATGAAGAAACGAAGACAGTGGTGCATTCAGCCCCATGTTTTTTTTTTTTGTTTCAAAAAATATTTGTCCTTTTTTTTTTATTTTTATTAATTCTACAGCCAGAGTGCGAATCATTTTTGACTCACCCTCGTCCTATACACTGACCTTATTTTCTTCATGCATCCCAGCTTTGTTAGGAAACCTGGGTCTGAGCTCATGCTGACGCGCGATATCCAATACCTGACGCCGAGAGGATTAAAGGCTTTGTTAACAGGCCTGACGGTGGCAGTGCTGGGATTTGAACTCACAACTTTCTGATCAGTAGCCCCTACTCTTAATCACTGAACCTTAGTCACTAAGCCTACTGTAATGATCCAAATCCCACTCTCTGGTCTCTCCCAGAAGAGGAATGGTTCCTCTGATTCCTCTCAAGTTTTCATCCTCGTATTGTCTCTGGAATTTTTTTTTTTTTTTTTTTCCTTTATACCGCTGGCTTGTTGATTAGAGGCTGAGACCTGGACCGAGAATCCTGTAAGGCTCCTCTAATCTGTGAGATCAAGTGTTGTGTTGTTGTATAGTGACACCCAGTTCATTTGTTGAACTGTAACAATACCAATAACAGGTGTTTGTCAGGTCACATGACCGAACGGGACGTTTCAATAGAACTTAGCATCATTGCGAAAATCGTGGATCGGGCCAGAGCGAGAGGGATGTAGGACGGAGAGCTGAGGAGGGTAGAAGAGCTCAGTGGTGTCACACAGTGTGTGTGTGAGAATGTGAGCGTGTGGTTAGCGAGCAGTGCTGGGGCGTTTCTGATTTAACCTGGCACCCTGTAACGGTTCAGCTCTCTCTCTTACGCTCTTCTGTCTCTCTCTGTTCCAGCGCGCGGTTATCAGTGGAAATGTCAGAACACGCCGCCCCGCTCGTCCACGCCCTTGCTCGCGCTCCGTCTTTTCTTTTTCTTCTGTTTCTCTTTACTTTTCTTTTCAGCCGCCTGCTTTTTTGGAGCAGGTCTGTAATACCAGGGTGTGGAGAGAAGGATGTAATTAGTGATCAGCTACAGGTCTCGGTGCCTTTATCCTGCTAACAACTCTAGCCCTGGCAGCGCTTTGTTCACACAGCCGTGTGCAGCAGAGTGTTATTCTTAGCACTCTCTCTCTCTCTCTCTCTCTCTCTCTCTCTCTCACATTATTCCCCCTGCACTTCAAAGGAACAAAGGAGTGAACTAATGGCAATGCGAAGCAGGGAGTAGGAGACGGCTCCCTGCCTTAATCACGCTCGCCCACTCTCTTCCACCTCTGCTCCCTCTCCACCTGGCTGTCGCTCTCGTTCATCCTGCCCTCCTCTCCCTCTCCCTCTAATGCTACGTTTCGACGCGAGCGCGGCACCGCGAATTTGCTTTGCCGTGGTAAAGAAAGACGAGCAAATTACACTTTTATAGCCTTCTGTCACCATCCCTCGCTTCGACTATTACTCATCCCCCAGGCTGAGAGAGGGAGTGAGAGAACACTCTGTGTGACCTGAGCCGTGTGTCTGTGTGTGTGTTTGAGGGTTGAAGGACAAACGTGTAGGTATCTGTCGGTCTGAGCCTCATTCAGCGTCATGATCTCCACCACTTTAGAACCGTGTTGTGTAGACTGCGACTGCAGCTAAAGTTTTCTCGTCTTTGTGTGTTGTAGTTTTTCGTGACTGTCATTTAGAATCCACTGGTGTCTTTATCAGCCATCTGTCTGCTGCAGACTTTGTCTCAGTTTCTCCTTCAGCCCCTTGTTTTCTTGTTCGTCTCGGTACAAAAAATAAATACATTTTTGTGACAGGATTTCTGTCGTAACGTCGCGCGTCACACGTGCATTTGTGCAACATCTTGTAGTCGCTGAGAAGCCTAAAGCTTTATTACATATTATCACTCCATCTTTCTCTTTAGAAAGTTCACCTAGAAAAGCTTTTTTTTTTTTTTCCCCCCCCTATTCTTTCTTTCTCGGACTGAGGTGTATCGGTTTATTCTCCGTCTGCCCTTCCCTCCTCCCGCTGTCATTGTATCCTGTCTTCCTCTGACATTTACTGTCAGATGCTCTCATTATTGAGTCCCTTCAGATTGCTGATTAAGAGCCGCCTCCCCCCCCCTCCGCAATCCCTCCGTCCCTCCCTCCCTCCCTTTCTCGCCTTCTCTCTCTTTCTCTCTACCTCTTTCTCACTCTCTTGATTGCTCGCTCTTAGTGGTCCTCTCTGATTCCTTTTTTTTTTTTTTCCTTTCCCCTGTCATCTCAACTTTTTTTTTGTCATTCATTCTGTGCTACTGTTTGACCTTTTCTTCCAAGTTCTGGGTTTCCTTCATCAGTCATTCCTTCTCATTCTCTGCTGTTGTAAAGGTCGTGAGTAAGAGTGTCTTTCTCTTTCTGCCCATGTCTCAGCTGTGATTTCACTTCCCAAGGACGCTGAGTATTTCCGCCTTAATTATACGCTCTGGGCCCACAGCTTGCCTCTCCCCCCTCCTCTCTCCCCCTCTTTCTCGAACACAGACACTTTCCTTCACTTACACACACAGACAGTCTGTCCGTCTTTGTCGATCTGTCCATCCAGAGGGCTGTTTCTTTCGGTCTTACACATCTCTCTCCTTGTCCCTCCTCTCTCTTTCACTTGCGCACAGTCTCTCTCTCTCTCTCTCTCTCTCTCTCTCTCTCTCTCTCTCTCTCTCTCTGTCTGTCTGACTAGATTCAAGATTCAAAGGTGCTTTATTGGCATGACAACTATTTACATTTGTGTAGCAAAAGCTTAGAAATAAGGCACAATAAAAAATAAAAAAAACAGCATAGTATAGAACAAGTAATGATAGATAAATGTATTTAAAATTAAAGAGTACAGACATTTAGTCAAGGATAAGGTGATAAGTGTGTATCCGTTGTTTTCCACAAAGTAGGCTTAGTGTTGAGTTGCAAGTCAAAGTCACATGTGAGAAGCTTGTACACACTTTTTATTGAACCTGACAAAAATAAAATGCAAAGACCGGGTTTTTCATTGCCTTCTTAAAACATGCTGCAATACATCTAAATTTAAAAAAAGGAAAATAAATAGCCTATAGTGAGTAAAAATAGGCCTGTCTCTGAGAATGCTCCTTCAGCTGTTTTCAACAACAATGACAGACTGATTAAAGTTAAACCGCGTTGAGGTTTTGCACTGAGGAAGAGTGTGGAGCTCCACGAGTTGTCCTACTACACAGAGCACTTTAAATCCTGTTGGATAATTGATTCATTTGTTTAACAGACAGTAAAAGACATGCATACACTCGCTGGCCACTTTATTAGGTACACCGCTCTTTAAGGCAAAAATCGCTCTTCAGCCAATCACGTGGAAGCCGCAACTCGATGATTTTAGGCTTGTGGAAACCGATCAGAAGTTCAAACTGAGCATCAGAATGTGGACGAAAGTTTATTCAAGTGACTCAAATTGAACATGGCATTGGTTTATAGGTGTTCGACTCTGCTGCTCTTTTGAGCATTTCCAAAACTGCTGATCTACTGGGATTCTCGCGCGCATCCATCTTGAGGGTTTGCAGAGAATGGTCTGACAGAGAGAAAATATCCAGTGAGTAGCAGATCTCTGGGCGAAAAAGGCCCCGTTTGATGACCGAGGTCAAAGATGGTCCAAGCAGATGGAAACTGAAAAAAGAAAAAAAAAAAAAGCTAAGTTTTGTTTAAAAGTGGCCTAGTCGCACAAGGTCTGACTTAAACGTTGATTGAAAGGCCGTGGCTTGACTTTAAACAGTGCCGTTTATGCTCGAAAACCCCTCCATGTCAGTGAATCAAAGCAAATCAGCACAGGAGAGTGGTTCCTCCACAGCGACGTGAAAGACTCAATGCCAGTTACTGCAAGAGCATATTTGCAATTGTTGTCACAACCAGTTATTAGGTTTAAAGGGGGCAATTACTTTTTCACACAGGGCCAGGTAGGTTTGAACAGCTTTTCCCTGAGTAAACATCAATAAATAATCGGTGTTTTGTATTAACTTACTCGTGTTATCTTTGTGTAATATTAAAATTTGCTCGATGATCTGAATCGTTTAAGTGTGAAAAACATGGAAGATTTTTTTATTTTTTATTTTAACCCTTAAAGGGCAAATACTTTTTTTTCACAGCACTGTATACCGATGCACCTTAAATAGTCGATTATACTGCTCAGCCTTGTTTGTCTGTCTGTCTCTCTCGTTCGCCTTCTTTTTCCTCTCATTCCTCGTCTCCTTTCATCACTCTGTCTTTCTCTCTCTCTCTCGTTCAGGTATGCTGCACCCTCTCCATCTTCTTGCCTTCCTCTCACCCTCTACATTTTTTATTTCCATCAATCTGCAAAAGTGCCAGCATCTCCAGCTCAGGCGTAGCATGTATGATTGTTGACCTTTTGCTACAGTGATACAGGAGCCACCTGGAAACAAAATAAAAGACACTTTCTACTTTTTCAGCTAATTAAAATTCACCTGGCAGAAAAGCCAATTCACAGAGGGAGGAAGAATACGGGGCGTGAAAGACACATTGCTTCTGGTCGTGCTTGCTTTTGCTTCACACCGATTTATTATTATTTTTTTTTTAGAATCTAGCTGAACTTTGACTTACGAATTCGTGAGCTCCTATCTTCTGTGCCAGTACAAAAAAAAGGGGGGAAAAGTGTGTGAGAGTGTGGTCTTTGGATTAAAAAAGGAAAGAAAAAAAACAGATGGAATAGCTGCTAATTAGAGATCACCGAACTTTTCCATGCTGTTTTCTTCATGTTACTTTCACACCTGAACAAAAATCATATTAAAGTAACTAGCTAGCTTAGGTTACGGTTTTTATTTTCATTTTTTTCTTCTTCTTTTCCATATCACAGACGAGGATATGAACACGACGAACCTAGAGTGTCTTGTGTATCTGGCAGGACAATACAAAACATACAGTTGATGTACAGTATGCAACATTATTGCAACGTCCCAAATTTCCTTCCTCAGACGCATTCATTTTTGTCTGAAAGTTTCTACTGATGGGCCTCCAAGTGGTGCAGTGGTAAAGTGCTCGCCTTATCATCCGGACATCGCAAGTTTGATTCCCGGGTGATGCTGTAACCTCTCGCAGCCGGGGGTCTAGAGAGAGCTGATTGATTGAGCTCTCTCAGAGGGGAGGGATGAGAGGTACTTAGTGCTCCCACATTAATCACGGCTCTACAGCCAATCACGGTCATCTGTGAGCTCACGCAAGCGGAAGGAGCGGATAGCACTGTCCCCCGAGTGTGTTACGCCGCCCCTAATGGTGCGTGAGCGTCGGCTGGTGTCACATGGTTCGGGAGAATTGGATACGACTAAATTAAGGAGAAAATTGGGGGAAAATTGTTTCCACTGATGACAGAAGTGTACTTCTAGCACTAGTTCATGTATGAAAATTATTCCTCATGCTCCCAGAGCCACTCTTTCACAATGTAAGTCCTGGACTATGGCAGGAAAAACTCCATTCCTGTGATAACCTGGTCATTCAGTACATTCAGGTCGTCAGCTGACTTCATTTTATTGCCACATAATGTTTCTGAGCCTCGACCTGCCTTGTACAGTTAGCACTGTGCGTCGCTTCATGGGCGTCCCTTCTTACCCTGACGCGTCCCTCGCTCTGGAGTAGAGTCAGTCTGAACTCATCAGACCACATGATGCTGCAAAGTCCAATCTTTATGATCTCTAGCAAAATTAAGCTTTTAATCTCCATAAAAAGCGGACTCCGTCCTGTGAGTTCTCGTCACATCGTGTGCGTACGCAAATACTCTTGCTCACTATTAAAAACCTCCGATCACAATCTTTCCAGGAATTCCAGCAATTTCAGCAGTCTTATAAACTCAGCTTGTAAATCCAAACATTTCTACATATAATTTTTTCCCCTCAATATCTTCACTCACTGACCTACACAAGCATTTTCGTGCTTTAAAAAAAAAAGGGAAGAAAAAAAAAGTTTTGTTTTGTTCGTGATTAGTTTTGTTACTCTTGGCACCCCTGAATCTATCTGTCGTACTTGTATTTAATCTGTTTCTCTCTCTACAGTTAGTGTCTCACCCAGGCACAGCTCGCACGTCCTCGCAGTCACTAAGTGTATCTGTGAAGTGCCGACTCGTTGTCAGACCCAGGCGCGGCGTAATGACTGCTCTCTCAGTGCTCCCGGGTCAGGGAATGGGTTTGTAAGATAAAGGTCTGTGCCTGCTGATAAGAATGTTCTTGGCTGTTTGTTTAAAGCTGCTATTGACTCCCATACTTGCACAAATTCTAATTACAAGTCTGAAAGTGTTATCTCCTAATTGATGACCCACATTGCCCTGCTTTTTCCCTGCTCCTGTGTAATAAATTAGCGCTCCGGCTTAACTTCCTTTATCTCCAGCTGGTTAGGACTCATTTAATGTTCCCATCCTCAAAAACAGCAGGGGGAATTAAAAAAAAAAAAAAAAAAAATGCAGGAAGAACGTGTTCTGAAGGCTTATGATCTAATATTCAGGATAGTTCAATATGTAGAAGGAGAGAGGTTGAGTGTATCTACCACACATTGCGGTTATCAGGAAAGAAAGCAATGTGAACATTGGATGAAGGACAAAGCAGGCGATAGCCTTGGACCCCAAGCAGATACTGTGTCTGCGCTGTTGTTTTTCTCTTCTTTTTTTTTTTTTTTCCTTCTTAGCTGCTCATCAGACATGAGGATTAACAGATAAAAGGAAACACAGAGAGACAGAGAATGGGGGAAAAACCCTTTTTTTAAAAATGTTTATGCATTTGTTGTGTACGTGTGACACCAAGGTGGCTCGTATCATGTTGAAACATTTATCGGGAGAAGGTCTATAAGGACTGACAGGAACTTTTTTGAGCGTAGATGATGAACTGATTTCCAAAAGACATAAACTTGCATAACTAAGCAAGATTTGTTGTATGAGTTTTGTTGACATCACCTTCGCTAAATCTTCTTTACATTTTGTTTAATTACATTTCAAATTGCAGTCTTGGAATCATTTCGACAGCCCTGACGTCTAGGGTCTGTCTCATCCTGTTTTTTTTTTCCCCCTCTCCTTCCCGTCTCCTCTCTTTGCCTTTCGTTCCCCTCAGCGAAGCTGGGAAGCAGTGAGGAGTTAGACACCGAGTTAGAGGAAGAATGCTAATTCGATCAGCGTGGCAGAAAGGGAGGAGTGCAAGCATCCAAAATCAGATTCAGTAGACCAACAGTGGCACTCCCACACGCTGCGTGTGTCTTTTTATCCGCACGCGCATGTTTTTGGCCTTGGCCATTTCGTCCCGTCTCCGTTTTTTCCAGTCAATCATCCGTCTCACACTTCGAAATATAATCACAGTTCGGTGGGGAGCAGCGAAGCGAAGGGGGGGAGGAAGAGGGAGGAAATGGGGAAAGAGAAAGATGGATAGAACAGTGTCTGGATGAGGGAGAGAGAGAGAGAGAGGGGAAGGTGTGGAGGAAAGCAGGAAAAAGTCATTTGTATGTGTACCCAATTACCAGGCATCGTGCCCAAAGTCACCTTCACTTCACCTTCACTTCACCCTCTCCTTCATTTTTTCCCTCTCTTTGTCTCTTTCTGTCTCTCTCGCTCTCACTCTCACTGCACATGCTCAAAATAGAAAGGCAGTATAGTTACAGTGAGCGCACACACACATCAAGTTGAACACGTTTTCGTTGTCAAAAGAATTATAGGTTGTGGTGTGTGTATGCATGTGTCAAAGTCATGAGTAGTAGATGTTTGTGCACTAGGTTTCTGAAGTGTTTGTGTCTGTCAGAGTTTGGTGTGTGTGCACAGAGTGTGTCTCTGAATGTGAATGTGTCAGCCTCCTGGCCCGAGGGTTGTGCACACACCCCGCTGTGTCTCTGCTGATGAGCGACGGCGAATCCTCCCCTGGCCCATGACCTCATTAGAACAACCTCGTTAGAGCCTCGTTATGGACTGCCTCTTAATTAAGAGACCGCTGCCTGCTCTAGCACACCCACACACGTACACTAATGCTCGCTCGCCTGCTCTTTGCGCCCTCATAAGAACACGGATAAGGACAGAGAGAGCGAGAGAGAGTGAAAAGGGGAGAGAGAGTTTAAGGGTACATGTGCACTGAAAGTTCAACTTCATGCCTGTTCCTTTTCAGTGTGGAGTAGGTGTGCAAGGTATTATGGGATATGCAGAAGGATGGAAATTGATTCACAGTACGGGAAAAGTTTCAACTGGGGGAAAAGCGTATGCTAATTTTATGCTGGAGCTGCGTGCCAGAAGTGCATATAAAGGTGATGAGAGTCAGCCTGTATTATAGTGTGAAAAAAATTCTGTAATTCTGATTTAAACACTATTAAAAAAAAAAAAAAACAGATTAAAGTATCTCGTGAGCTCTATAAGCAAAATTCTAACAAAAATTGAGTTGCAGACAAAATATTTTTTTTTCCATAATCCCAAAAGTTTACCTGACCATCACGCCTCCGCGTGCTCGTTTGATCATCCCGTTCCAGCTTTACCCTGATTTTTATGCTTCTGCATCATGTCCCGCCGTAGGTCTCACGAAGCCACGTACCCTTACTGCCTAACCTGTAGCTCAGACAGACATGAACCTCCCAGAAATGTAACTACGCGTCACGGCAACACAGATTACAACATCTTTGATTGGCCTGCCTGGTAGCATCACCTTTCTGGCTTGGTCTACACTTCCATCTTTTAATTGATTCGAACCTCATACTGCCCGTCTCCATCTCTTGGTCCTGCATCTCAGTAATTTTAGTAAAAGTAACTGTTCAACATCTATTAGCTCCAACTCTAACAAGATCCACTCAGTTTCATTCGTCATTCTGTATTACATAAATTTTTTTTTAAAAAACTCAACAGTGTGTTGAAGAGATGGATAGAGATGGATGGATAGATATGGATGGATGGATAGATATGGGGATGGATGGATGGATAGATATAGATATGGATGGATGGATATAGATATGGATATAGATATGGATGGATAGATAGATATGGATGAATAGAGATGGATGGATGAATGGATAGATATAGATATGGATGGATGAATGGATAGATATAGATATGTATGGATGATAGATATATGGGTGGATAGAGAGATGGATATAGATATGGATGGATAGATATGGAGATGGATGGATAGATAGATATAGATATGGATGGATGGATAGATAGATATAGATATGGATGGATGGATGGATATAGATATGGATGGATGGATGGATAGATATAGATATGGATGAATAGAGATGGATGGATGAATGGATAGATATAGATATGGATGGATGGATAGATATATGGGTGGATAGAGAGATGGATATAGATCTGGATGGATAGATATGGGGATGGATGGATAGATATAGATATGGATGGATGGATGGATATAGATATGGATGGATGGATGGATGGATGGAGATGGATGGATGGATGGATGGATAGATAGATAGAGATGGATGGATGGATAGATAGATAGAGATGGATGGATGGATAGATAGATAGAGATGGATGGATAGATGGATAGATGGATGGATGGATAGATAGATATGGATGGATGGATGGATGGATAGATATGGGTGGATATATATATGGGTGGATAGAGAGATATAGATATGGATGGATAGATGGGTGGATATAGATATGGGTGGATAGATAGATATATAGATAGATAGATATGGATGGATGGATATATATGGGTGGATAGAGAGATATAGATATGGATGGATAGATGGATATGGATGGATAGATAGATAGATAGATATGGGTGGATAGAGAGATATAGATATTGATGGATGGATGGATATAGATATGGGTGGATAGATAGATATGGATGGATAGATAGATATGGATGGATGGTTATATATGGGTGGATAGAGAGATATAGATATGGATGGATAGATGGATGGATATAGATATGGATGGATAGAACTTTATCATTGCATAGTACAGGTACTCAGGAACGAAATACAGTTTAGCATCTAACAGAAGTACAAATAATGTACATACAACAATGCAGTAACTTCCAGTGGTACGGTGTCTTATATGCATGAAACCATTAAAGCATAGTTAATGATTGGTACACTGACACTGTATATATCTCCAAGATAACAAGCTTGATTTAATCATGAAAATATGTTGATGATGCAAGAACTGCAATTAACTGAAGCAGTCACTGATCCACCTGCCAGGACTATACAGCATTGCAACCAGCGCAAGAGGGCGATTGTGGGGCTTCGTTTACTGCGTCGTCGCAGGGGATCAGGCTCCGTGCACGGAAAGGTCACGGATCCGCCATGGATCGTGGAGGGTCCTGCCATGGAGCAGGCGGCGGTTTGAAATTGGCTCTTAGTGTATATAGGCATTGTGCAAAATATCCATCTATCTATCTATATCTATGTATATAAAATGTATGTATGTGTTTATATATGTATGTGTGCGGACAGGAAACAATGTATAATATGGCTGTGTAGTGAATATGTGCAGTAACTACAGAGTAGTTATAAAATATAATTATAGTGAATACAATATATATTAGGAACCAGTATCACCAGTGACCATCCAATATGATATTATCACGAAACCTAAATGCCGATTTAATTTGTGTTGCGATTCTGTTGGTATCAATTTTATAAATTTCACTCTTACCTCATTATTGCTTGGTGAAGTGTGAATAGTTTAGAGTCTGCCACCTGTAGGGCAGTAGAGGAACTGCTAAATTTTCCCACCTCAAATTTAAACCTGTATAGATTGTAAAAATGTAATAAACAATAATAACAATTCTAGTTATAGTAATAATAATAATTCAATCGATCTCGTAGTCAGTGTGGCTATACACGAATCGAAACAGTAATTATGATACAAAACTGAATCGATTTTTTTTCCCTTCCACAAACTTTTATTTATATACAAACACATTGAATATACAAAATATATATGAGAAAAGAACATTGTGATTTGTACGACGCATATAGAGAGACAGTATGAAAGAGTCTAGGGACACGTATAAAGACTCGGTACAGCGGTACAGAATCACCGCAGTTTGTCTCGGTGGTTTGATGGCATAATGGCTGAGGCACACAAATACAGTATAAATGCTCTCAACTTGCGTAGCCTTTGGCGTAGCCCTGCGCAGACTTGATGCAGGAGCATGAATCAGCTTCATTCCTGCTTTTCTGTGATAATGTCCTCCAGTTATCTGGGAAGACTTTCCGCTTCTTTCCGATTTTGGAGTGTGTCTGTGTCGATCTGTGCTCTTGCTGTTATACAGTAAGAGCGTTACTGAGATCGGGCTCCTGATGTCAGCCCAGGAGGACCTGGAGTGCAGTCAGCGTTCCAGTTTATCGTAAAAAAGACACCCTGTGCAGGTCAGGACACTCGAGTTCTTCTTCACCAACCTTGGCACACCATGTCTTCATGCTAGAACAGGCTCCAGTGAAGGGAAACTGTAATGCTACGGCATCCAGAATACAGTTTGTGGATTCACATACTTTTAGCCATGTAGTGTATATTACAGTATATATTCTTTTATGTGTGAGGCGACGTGCCGAAGCTTTGAGTCTTAAATGTCTGGTCTTAAACCATGCATAAAAAATGATATCAAAGTGAGGAGACGAGCGCTCTGCGTGCCGTGTGCTCATGGCGCAAGTGAGGGCGAGAGATCTGTACTCGTGGAGGTGCTGGAGGGTGTCTAATCTGTGCATCTCGACTAAGAGCGCATATGCATTTCCGCTTCATCACTCTTTATTCCACGAACATCATGACTCTAGTCGAAACAGCTGTGTGAGAATGTGTGTGTGTTCAGAGCAGTTAGATGCAGGTTTAAAGTTTAATAAAGCTGTCAGTGCTCAGCGATTCTGTTCGAGCTTAACCAGAGCCGACACATTTAGTATAGCACAAATACAGACCCCGAGAGCCGCTGTCTCGTACACACACACACACACACAAGCTTTCACCACAGTGCACTCACCTCTGCAGTGCGCTGCTGCGTGCGTTATATCCGATTACCAAGTCAGCGTTTGAGTTATTGTTGTGTATTGAATGAGAGCCTGGTTTTACACCTAGCTGCATGGCTGTTAAATCTCAGCAGTGAGTTCTCTGTGGGTCTCTGCAGTAATAGGCTTTAGTCATGTTTCTCCAGTTAAAGTTAGAGCTCCAACACAGAAACAAGAATGTGTTGGATATAAGCCGTGGGCATTGCCTTTCCCGATGCAATACAAGCCTGATTCATGCTGCAGGCTTAGGCCATGCTTTCGTTTTTAGCTAGATACGCACGCGTTCGAGACGGACAGGAATGGATGGCCCTCGATTAGACGCAACGTTAGCTCTGAAGCGTACCGAATGTTGGTGTCTAGGAGAGAATGTGAGCAAAGTTGCACCAGGGATGTGATTATGAAAAATTAATTCACATGATTTCTAATCTGGCACAGAATTCGATAGTCATTGAGAAATTTAACGATAAGGATTCTTGCTTTCCGTCCTGGTGGTGAGCATCAGGTCTGCGTCCATGGAGTTTGCATGTTCGTCTTGTCTTGTCTGGTTTTCTCTAGGTTTCTCCCAATGTCCAAAGTCATGACTGGTCCTTCCAGATCGCTCATGCTAAGTGTGCATGCTATGCTAAGTGTGTGTGTGCATGCTTGTGCCCTGAATGGGTTGGTATCTTATCCAGGATGTACCGCACCTTGTTCCCTGCGATAGGCTCCATGACCCCGTGACCCTACTCAGCATAAGCAGGATTAATTGACGGACAGATGGACTCTTTATTTAAGAACATATATACTGTAAATAGTAGATGTTCATCAATAAGCATCAACGTTTTCGCCAGACCACGACTAGATAAGTTTTTTTTTTCTTCCGAGCTTGCAGGCGATGACTGCAGTAGAAATCAGTTTTTTTCACTCCTGTGTTAATTAATTAATTAATTTATTTTTAGCCCTATGTGTCCATTTGCACTGCTGTTTGAGATATTTATGTATGATTAGATTAGCTTTATAAATGTAAAAGTTAAATGTCAGCCAGAAGTATGCATTAGTCTGGGTTGATTCAGTAAAAAAAAAAAAAAGCTATTTGTAGCGTTGAAGTACAAATGGTGCGGTGGTGCAGAGGGTAGTGTTCGCTGCTTCCCGAGTTTCAGGGTCGTCATGGGTTCAATCCCGAGGGTTCGGGGGTTTGTCAAAGTTCTCTGGTTTCCTCACAGTTTTCAAATACGGTTACTAGACCGGCGTGTGAAATGAGCATGTCGACGTATGTGTGATGTCTTTCTAAGGACTGCTGTCTGATTCAGGGCGTGTCCGGGGTCCGCGGTGACCCTGCCCGAATAAAGGAATGTTAAAGGTTATGGTGAAATTCTAATCCTACAATGTCAAACTGCTATTTTTTAACTTCTGCGGTTTGTGCCAGATGGACTCAGTGTAGCGCTACCGCTAATGTTCACTATCTGTAGCAGAACTGCGTACTTGGTTAAATATTTCAAGTGAGTAAAATCCCGATGCTATTTTTAAATCTTGCTGACAGCGTTAACGCATAACACACAACTCCGAGGAAGCTCATGATTCCGTTTATAAGCCTTTGAATGACAGATGCTCCAATTCAGCGGGTGACTTTCGGCATGAGCGTGAAACATCAGTGTGTGTGTGGTGCGAGTGAGAAAGGGAGAGACAGAGAAAGAGAGTACACACACTGCTGGTGGCAACACCACTGGCTTGGCCTGGGCAGACACTCTGACAGGTTTGAGTTATGTGCTGATGACAAGACATCCAAGAGGAATGAACCCCACAGCACTCCATCTCTCGCTCTCCATCTCTCTCTCGCTCTCCATCCTCTCTCTCGTGTTCTTTCTCTCTCTCTTCCTTTCTCTCTCTCCCCAACTCCTTCTGTTGCTCTTCGTTCTCAGCCCATGCGCACACACACACACATGCAACTCATCTGAAATCCCCCAGAGCTGCTACAGAGGCCAGGATTCCTGAGCCGATCCGTCCAGGGGAACCGCGGAGAGGATCGTCTGCTCTCGGAGACTCGATTTGACTGAGTGGTTAAGTTGAAGTACCAGGGGACAGAAGCTTGAGAGTTCAAATCAAAACATTCATAAGAGTTGCACGTGCTTAATTTCAAACCATTTCACACTTTTTTTCCACTGCTAAAGAGACGATTCAAAATTGGCTGGCAAAATTGGTTAAGTTCCAGCGCTGAAATACTTCTGAGAACCGATGAAGCAGGAGGTCAATTTTTATTTTTTATATATTTTTTTTTTTACTTGAGTTTTTTAAATAAGCTGTATTTGCCAGTTTTTAATCAGACCTGAGGGTAAATAAAGTGGAAACAAAAAATAAATCTGAATCACTTTTCTGATTTAATATCTCTAGCCTTGTAGCTAATCTCTTGTTCGCCCAGCTCCACTCACATAAACGATTCACATAAATATCTGTGATTGACCACAACAGTCAGTGATTCACCTACAAGCCCAGTACAGCCAATTAAAAATACTGGAATCGAGTTAAGAACTGTCCAAAGTGTTATTGATTTGCGTTAACACTTGCTGAGGTAGCAGCGTACGAAAATGAGAAGATGGAAGGAGCATAAAGATTGGAGTTTCGAACAATGGTAAAAAGGTCACATGGTCTGATGAGTTCAGATTAACCCGGTTCGGAAACCCATCATGCATAGTGGACACCATCCAAAACTCTGGAGCGAGTGTTAACATCTGGTCTTGCTTCAGTTGGTCACGTCTAAATCAAATCAACATTTATTTATATAGCACTTTACAGCAACCTAAGTTGAACAGCACTAAAAATGACAAAATGCAGATAAAAATCGAAATAAAAAATACAAAAAAAAAATTTATTTATAATATAATATAATAAATAAATAAATGAAACATATTATAATAATAATATTTATTAGTAGGTCTAGGCTTAACAATGTTGGCAATAAAATGAAGTCAGCTGCCAACCTGGATGTCCCAAACATATTTCAAGTCTCACATTGTGAAAGATTGGATCTGGGATCATGAAGGATCATTTTTCACTCATGAACTGATCACCACATCAAAGCTGAAGGCAGCAGAACAAAATATTTGAGTTTTTTTTTTTTTTTTTTTTCTTCCTCATTTCTGACCTGCAAGTTAATAAACCCTGATTTATAGTCAGGTTGCATCCTCCTATTCACACGACATGCTTCTTCGTGCATGCTCTTTCCAGTGTAATCTACAACACAAATGCGTTTTTCCCGACGAGAACAGCTTTTGAAGTTTGCGCACCGCTCAAGGCGGCCCTGAAGCAGAAAGCAGTAGGTGTATTTGTTTGCTGTTTGCTCCAGGAAAGCTCGATCAATACCTCCATATGCTGCAAAAGCAGAAGCCAGGAAGCATCAGAATCACTCCGTGCCGACCCACTGAACTGAGATCTGTCCACGGAGGACCCACCACATCAGCACCCGCCTTCATCACCCCCATAAAGTCTGAGTCATGCAGTTGTCTAATCTCTGTAAACTCCTGACCTTGCACTCTTATTTTCATTTCCTTTCATTGCCTTTTTTTCTTTTTCTTCTTCTTCTTCTTTCCCAGGGATTTATTATGCAAAATAAAATGTGTTGCAAATAATCATGCGAAAAAGTTCCGCGATCGAAACGGTCAGTGAAGTGTTTCTTCTTGTCTGTCGTGGCACACGCACGGCTGGCGCTAATCGCTAACACGCTAATCTCACTGTCGCCACGGGCCGCCTGCTATCTCGCCCTATCCACACACACACACACACACACAGAGGTGATTAGGACACTGCGCGCAAAGTCAGCGCGCAGAACAACGGATAGAAATCTGCAGGGACGTGACGGGGCACACTGAGCGGGACCTTCTGTCTCCGCTCGTGATGTTCAGCGTGCACAGAGAAGTGCGAACGGGTGTATTTATGGTACGACGGGGGTGAGGCGGGGGGGTTGGCGGATGCTGGGACGGGAAGACAGGGCTGCTGTGAGGTAGACTGATGCTCCGAGGGGGCTCCGCGCACTTTCCACCGCTCCAGCTAATTGGATCGATCCAAACAGGTGATGGAGTGCGAAGGATCAAAGTGTAATCGGGGTGAAAAAGAGGGTCAGAGCACACACTCAACACTATAAGTACCTCTGTAGATTGCACTCAGCATGGGGGTGCCGCGCTGTGTACGTGCATGGGATAGACTTTCATACATAAACCCCAGGATAGTGTTGCTGTGGCTGTGTCCCGGTATTGCCTAGACTGTCTACTGAGGTTGTGTTTTATAAATCTCGACTTTAATGTACTATGGTGCAAAGAGTTAAACCAGTAAGGTCTTATGAACTGACATAAAGTCTTTGTTTTGTCAAGTCTTGCCTTTACATCGGGCCTCTTGTAACTCAACTGTGTAAAGCAGCACTGAGAGAGAACGCCTGAGGAACAAAAAATAAAACACTTAGGGTCGTGCCATTATAAGAAAATAATCCATCGTAGTGGTGCGGTGTGGACGTGGCCCGTCGCGGAGTTGCTGTTATCACAATAAACTGCTGTTTTCCTACAACACCACGTACTGTGTATAATACCTGTTCTAATCCCGGTGGAACTTGTTACTATAGAAACAATTAGGTATAAGAAAGCGTTCATTAATATAAACCTCGCAGACAGCACCATCGTCTCACACCCTGTTGTAGGGACCGATTCGAGCGTTTGCGAGTTTTCATGAACGTGAGCGCCAGGGCTGTTTGTGCTCGGGGTACACAAACAGTAAAGACGTCCCTGCGGGGACATCCGAATCCAGTCCTCCGTCTAGCCCAGGATCCAGCTGAGGGGTGCACGAGTGTACGCTTACCTGCAGCGATTTTAAATTGCCGTGATTGTGTGTCTGTTGCGTGTGGCGGTGACGTGTTCGAGGGAGAGACATCGCTGCGAGTGTGCATGTTTGAGTGTAAGTCTTTCAGGCAGGCAGAAACAGTGCAATCCCATTGGGGCTGCTCTACTCAGAAACAGAGCAAGCGCGCATGTGTGTGTCCTGGGGGAGTTGTGTGTTCTGCTGAGTGCATCGGTCTAATGTACATGTGTGATTCTGTGATAGACGCACACCATCCTCCCGCTTTCCTCCTGACTGCCCTGTCCTCACTCTTCCTCCAGCCTTTTACCCCCTCCTTTCTTTCTTTCTTTCTTTCTGTTCCAGTCTTTCTCTCTCTCCCTCTCTGTCTTGTTTCTTTTTTTTTCCCTCTCTCTGTCTGTCTGTCTTGCCTGCTTGCTCTTTCTCTCCTGTCTTTTCATCTTCCCCTCAGTGGTGGTGTTTACAGCCTAATAATTCATTACCAGTCAGGCAGATGGCTCAGTCAGAATATGAAAATGCTCTTGTAAACTTTTTTGAATTATTTTCAGATGACTTTCACGTGTGCCTTTTGCGTCACAGCCTGCTCAAAAGATTTCGAAATAATTGAGAGGTTGAATGGCCAACTCATTTCGAACTGGAGCGCTGCAGGAAATAGTGTACTAATGGACTGTAAATGAGGAGCCATGTTCGAGGAGCACGTTGCTCAGACCGGCTCGTGTCGGTTAAAAATAGCAAAAATTACCCGTGTTCTGGACACACCAGCATGTAGGTATAGCTAATAAGAAAAAAAGTAGCAAACTAAGGGTTTTAAGTTATTATATACTTAACGACTCATCTTGCTGTAGTCTTGTATTCGAACAATCTTTTATTTCAAGATAACATAATTAAGGTTGTGAGAACTCTAAAACATTTGAAAACATATAGTTGTTTGGAGCTGTGTGTTTTAACTCACACACACACACACTACCAAGGAGTCGCCACAGCGGGCCCTACAGTCCACACATACAATCTTGGCAAAGGTTTTACCCCCGATGCCCTTTCTGACACAACCCTCTCATTTCATCCGGGCTTGGGACCGGCACTGCATCCAGTGGCTACGGGTTTGGGCACTGGCTGGGAATCGAACCCAGGCCTTCCACGTGGTACCCGAAACACCTACTACTGAGCCACCAGTGCTGTCACTCCCTGGGCGGGGTGCCAACTCACTCACACTCACACACACACACACACACACACTCAATGAATGGACAATTTGCGAACGCCATTGAGCCTAATCTTTGAACTGTGGGAGGAAACCGGAGTACCCGGAGGAAACGCACCCCAACAGACACTGATCCGACAGCGACATAGTGTCCCTGGCCAAAACCAGGGACCAAGTCGCGGTAGGACTGCATTAATTGTAAAAATATATATATATATATACGACATGGGGCATTTCTTAAAAATGCCTTCAGATACGTTTGCACGTGTCTACAGTTGACTGTGGTTGGAAAAATTTGGACGATTGATGACCGTTGATGACGGCTGTTGTGAATCACATAACGTCAAACACGTCCGATCATCTTTCATTTTGGAACTATTCTACAACCATGACGGGGCGTGTCAGAGGGACGTCAATTCATTTCAACTGTCATCAAACGTCCACAAATATCGAACCCGGACCGTGCTAACCACCAAGCCACCGTGTTGCCCCCTTCACTTTAATTTAACAATAAATGGAGACAAGATTAGGCTTGAGGAATTAAACTGCTCGAACACCTTAATCACTCATTCAGATATCAGATATAAACACACTCAGTGTCTCAGTATCCTCTCACTTAGAGTACATGTATGTTTTTGTCTGACTTCCTCATATATATATTTTTTGTTCCTCCACTAGAGGGCGCTGTGTCAAAGCACCCCCCCCCCCCTTTTTTTTTTTTTTATTAATAAAGTGCAGCAGGCAGTGGGCGAGTGCACATTCACTTCTAATTGCTCTGGGTTTTAAACTGTCAGCGAGCGTCAATAGTCTGTCTGGCGGAAGTGGGACGGTGCAGAGCAGCCTTTGACCTCCCCTCAGGACAAACACAGACATGCACACATTATCTTCACTCCGCTTTTTCATCATGTCCCCCCCTAACAAGCACTGGGTCTCTTTGTACCGAGCAGAAAAGCCACCTCCGCTTTCGATGACCCGCGGGCACGTCGGCGTCTGAGTGCGCGTCCACTCGTCTGAGGCAGAGCTCTGTTAACCTTGAGCTTAGGGGGTTATTTTGTGTGTGTGTGTGTGTGTGTGTGTGTGTGTATTTTAGAAAATGCCGTTTATTTTGTCCGCATACTGACGTTCTTGTACCCGCTTCTAAGGCAGACTTTCTGGGTGCGT
>JAQMYG010000012.1:11607774-11626268 GCA_030014215.1 Clariallabes teugelsi | reverse complement strand
TTTTAGAAAATGCCGTTTATTTTGTCCGCATACTGACGTTCTTGTACCCGCTTCTAAGGCAGACTTTCTGGGTGCGTGCGTGCGTGCATGTGTGCGCGTGTGTGTGAGAGCGCGTGCTCTGAGGGTTTGTGAGGTGTTGAGAGAGGAACAGATCGAGCCTGAGTCATAGATGAGTTTTTGTTTCTCTCTCTCCCTCATTCTCTCACACACACACACACACACATTCTGTCCGTGTGAACCCTAGTTGGCTATTATTTAGAAGGCGCGTGTGAGGCCGTTATTGACGGTTTCCGAGTGCGCGTGCGTGCGAGCGCGCGCGCGTGTCCGCGTGCAATTAGGTTGCTTTAATTGCAGCAGTAAATCTCAGCGCGTCTCCCTGAGAGAGAGCCGATAGCGCTGTGATTTAATAGCTATTCTCAGGCTCAGGACACCGGTGCTCTATCTCGACCTCTTTCATTTACTGTGTGTGTCTAGGTGTGTGTGTGCGTGTTTAGTTGTATAGGACTTCAGTGCATTAACGTTTTGTCAGAAGTGCCACAAGAAATAGACCAAAACTTCTGCAAGTTCTCCTTTTTTTGCCGAAACTAATGAGGAGTGTGTGTGTCTGTGTGTGTGTGTGTGCGCCGTGACAACAGAACGAGGCTGTTTGTGTGTTTAGGTGTTGCACTGTCTGAGGAAGATTATTATGGCGTTGTACACACATTGTCCATGCGTCGCCACAATGATCCCCAACAGCAAGAGCATTCACACACACACAGATAATGAGATCTAGTTCAGAGTCCTGCTCTTCTGTCTCACTTTGTCCACACACACACACACACACACACACACACACACAGAGCTTGTTATTAAGTACATACAAAAACCACTCAGTATATGATGCTCTGATTCTAATATACAAGTAAATGTCTGTGTATCTCTGCCTCTTCATTTCCTGTTGTTGTCTTGAGTGTAGTTCAGGATTTGGTCAGTAGGTGGCAGTATGTCCTCACGCATGGATTTTTATTCTCCAAAGATATAGGTGCTTTAAATGAGAAATAAACTGTGGTATCTTAAAGGGAATCTTTTATTATAATTTTTTTGTTGTTTTTTCTGTGTTTTATATAAGTGCAGGGTTGTTTTAGTTTAAATTTTTCTACTTTTTATTATCATTGTAACGTTAACACGAGACGATCAGTATGTGCTTATCAGAATCATAATCGCTTACCAAATGTTGTTTGATGACCCACATCTGCAGTCTGGTTGTGTATTTTAAATAGCAAATCCAAACACCTTTAAACACACTGCTACATAAAAGAATACGAGCACGCAGAGTTACAATGACAAATACATGAATAGGTCAAATAAAAATATCTCTAATAAAAGGAATTCAGTTTAACCATGCTCATGAATTTCTTTTATAATTAATTACATTCATTTATGATTTTATAGGTAAAGGCAGGCTATTTGATGCGTGATTAGTAACTTTAACTTTTTTTCCAAATAGGGTTTTTTTTTTTGTCCGTTTCTGTACGGACACACTTCAATACTTTATTGATTTTGTCATTTCATTACTGAGTTTTCTCCAGCACTAAAATATTTTCTTTCAAAAACACTTTTAAAAGCTGTTAGAAGCCTTAAAGGCTTGAAGGAAAAAAAAGCTTTTTTCAATTAAAAAAAAAAAAGTTTTGTGAAATTTTTCTTTCAACTTTTGTGAAAGTTTATTTTTTTTATATTAAAGCTTGAAGCAAATTTTTTCCTGTCTTGCATATATGTTCGTGTTTGTATGTGTATGTATGTTGGACATTGGCTGGGAATCGAACCCCAGGCCTTCTGCCTGGTAAGTGAGAAACCTACTACTGAGCCACTAATGCCCTATATGGCATGTCCGTGGCGTTTGTGACTGTGTGTTTGTGTGGCGTTTGCATCTCCAGGGTGTGGAGTATCTGTTGCCTGATGGCATGTAAATAGACCAAAATACCAAATATCTATACACGTGTATGCATAATTCAAGTTTATTTGTACATCACTTTTAACACAGGTCAGTGTTGCAAAGTAGCTTTACAGAACAGAAAATTAATGGAAATATATTAGAACAAGCACTAGAGCAAAAATATAAGCTATAACTATAAGTTTGTCCCTGATGTCCAAGCTGAATCAACTTAAAATTGTTATTAACCAAAATTGTTCTCCAATGCTGCAGTTGCAGTTTTCATGCACCAGGGGAGCGCATGTGAGCAACTCCCAGACCCCGCCCCTAACCCAGCCCCTTGACCCGACTCCTCCCCGATCGTGGCGAGCACCTCCCCCTCATTCTCCTGTTTCTTACCACACCCTGCCATCTGGCCCTGAGTCATTCCCCCTCGTCCCCCTCCCTCACTTCCCCCATTCTCTCCACTTCCTTTCAGGACAAAAACACAAAGAAGAGATTCATCCAGCTCCAAGGCTGCTACTTACCCTCAGCAGCTAGAGCTGTGAAAAAGCTCCCCAAAAACACACACACAATGTAGACGGGCTACCAAAGTGTGTTCCATTTGGACCTTTAAAGTTTAAAAGGACAGAGTCTGCTGGCATCTGTCTAATCCAGAAATCTGCCTTGCATTGATAATCGTCTGTGTGTGTAAGATTAAAGGTGTTGGAGTGCTGTGTTTCATGGCAAAGACATTCCATGCACCGCAGAGACGAGAAACATTCTTTCAGTCCAAACAGTTTCCAGTCTGAGTGTTCTCCAGGCTTCCTTGTATACTGAAGCTGGGACACCAAACCCATCTGTTTGTCCTTAAATACTTTTTATTCTTAAAAAGTTTACAAACACCATTGAGCACAAAGTTTTAAGACAGGAATAAAGTTAGCTGAAAGTTCAGGCTGCAGTAGCTGCATGTGGCCACCAGAGGCACTAGAGCTCCACCAAACTCTTTAATTTTCACATGAACAATGGAGGTCGTCATCTGTTAGCTTTTAGAGTGAATATAACCACGAGCCGCTCTAATGAAAGACGAGGACGAAAAGCTAATCTTTGTTCAGGTCTCTTAGGGAGAGAAGTGTGCGGAGCCTGCTGATCATGCAAGGTCCTCTTTTTTACACACACACATACACACACACACACACCTCTAAATCTCTGTATCTCTCTGTTGTCTGTTCTGTCTTCCTTTATGTCTCTTTTACTACATCCTCTCTACATCCTCATCTTCCTTTGTCTCCGTATCTTCCTCTTTCTGAGCTTTTATTTTTTTTCTCATTTTCCCCTTCTCTCTTTCACATCTCACATTAAAAATTCTCTCTCTCTCTCTCTCTCTCTCTTCATCATCTGTCACACCGAGTTAATGAATACTACACATATGGAAAGCAGGGACAGAATGGATGCATGGAAGTGTTATGAATAAATGTGTGTGTGTGTGTAATGGAGCTTTGGCTTCTTGCTGAGTCTCACTGAAGAATATGTTCGGTACATCAAGTACTAGTTTTTGTTTTAATGATGAAAGAGGGTGCGCGTGTGCATATTTAAGAGTGTGATTAAGTAAAGCAGCTGGCTGACCACTCTGCAAATTGTGTGTGTGTGTGTGTGTGTGTGTGTGTGTGTGTGTGTTTGGTGGTGGGGGGGTAAACACAGCTGTCCCCCTTACTCCCATTGTCTGGGTCCAGTGGCAGCACACAGCTGTTAAAAGAAGCAAAGGGGAAAGAAAAGAGCCCAGGAAGGGGGTCTGACAGGAAATTACATCAGCAATAGAGGCAAAGTGCAGCTTTCAGGAAAATGCATGTGTCTATTCTCTCTTTCTCTCTCTCTCTCATATAAACATGCATACACACAGTCAATGAGTGAGTGTTAATGTAACAGTACTCCATCTGGCCCAAGTTGTGGCTGCAGTATTCAAGACCACCACCAGAGGCACCATCCGCTCATAAATGAGAAATGTATCCTGGTATAAGTGTGTGTGTGTGAGGTTGAGAGAGAGAGAGAGAGGGAGGGGGGGCAGGCAGCAGCCATTTTGAACATGGGTCCCATTTTATGAATCCCGCACCAGTCTACTCCTAACAGAGGGCCTGGTCTGTGTTGTATTTTTACACACACGCACATTAGTTCTCGTATGGTTAAGTGATGGATATAAAAGATATACAGTAGGTGAGAGAAATACCTCACAGCTTTGCGTTTTTATTTTTATTCAATTAATTCCTCCTCTTTTCTTCACTATGGTACGGTTCAACCACTTTTATGACACACAAACTGCATGTAATGATATTTAGTGATATTTATAATGTTTTGCTTAGAAATAAATCTATATTTGGTTCTGAATCTTTAAGGTTGTGGTCAAGATATTTTTTCCTGATGATAAATTGTAGTGGAGAAAATAAGGCCGTTGAATCTCAGCTGGATTATTGTTCTTTTATTGAAGTGACAAGTCAATGTGCTGTAGCTTCCCGTCGCTCTTCTTTTCTGGAATTGAAATAAGAAAGATTGTGCCGCTCAAACTTTAAAGTTTTCGAAACTTGCCCATTTAATACATGAGTTAAACAGGGGGAAAAAAAGTTTGCTTACTGATTCTATGAAACTATTTCATTAGCAATGTTAAAGTGTTGAAACATTTTTTTATCTCCGCGTTTAAATCTCACATGGCATTTGCAGAAGGTGATAATGAAGGCCAGGCACATAAAAGCGTACTTTGATTTAAACATTTCACAGAGTGACCCGATCTCTCACCTCCACACCCACGTGCCTGTGTTCTAGTAACACCTCTGCTGCACTTTAGTGGGATTGTGGGTAAAGGAGAGCGGCGCGGCTTGTGGGGGCGGCGCGATGCTGGAGCTGGAGCTCTGCTGACCTCCTACAGTCAGCTAAATAACATCAAAGAATGAACGAAAGAGAAAAAAAAACACTGTTGGGGGAAAAAGTTAGTAAAAGAAAAAGAGCAGGCCAGGGGTGAGAGAGTGAAGAGAGAGAGACAGAGAGAAGAGAGGCTTGCGTAAGGGCGGAAGTGAGTGCCAAGAAAAACAAAGGCTCTCAGTTGAGCGAGTTAAACACCGCATCGCTCTCATTAAGGACAGAGATGGACAGAGCGAGTGAGGACAGATAGTATTGGTGGATTAGAATGAGACTGAGAGGAACTAAGCTCTAGTGTGTTAGTGAAAGTGTGTGATGGCAGAGATGGAGCGGGTTCGACTTTTGTGTGTAGTGTAACGCAAAAGCCTGGTTTAGTGATTCCATATGTCGCTGTAATCTAATATTTAGAGAGAAGCAAGGGAAAGTGGAGCAGGGCAGCCAGGCTTGGATGGAGTGAGCGAGAGGGCTAAAAAAAAAAAAAAAAAAAAACTAAAAAAGGGAAATGAGTGAAAAACATGGAACACAGACAGAGTTTCTGCAAATGAGAAAGGGGTGGAGGAGTGAAAGAAAAGACAAGCAGATGGCAAAGCAAGAAAGAACTGCAGTACAAAGGGTCTGTAAAGATTGCAGCAGTGAGCAGAGGCCATGTGGCTGCTGTGCTGCCGGTTTGTTTATTACAGTAGAAATATGATATGAGGAGTTCAGATTAAAGAGTGTATCTGTGTCGCCATCGGAGTACAGCAAACCTTAAATTATCACGACTACGCGCACACAAGCTGAACTGAGATGTGGTTTGCGTGGACTCGTGGATTGTTTTGACTTGCTGAGGGGCCTTTGTGTCCGTTTCCTCTGTGTTTCCTCCAGCGCAGTCACAGTGACCCTGCATGAAGGTTTTCTCTCTCTCCCTCTCTCCCTCTCTCTTTAAGCCTATGGATATCCAGTCACAGGGTGGTATGAGAAACGTAACCTTTCCCCTCTGATTAAGGCCTACTGTTTTTTGTTTTTCAGAAGCAAAAACAAGCAGTGATGTGATGTTATGGTGATATCGTACCTGATATCGAGCTCCCTTACTCGTAAACATACCAACAACTGATACCAGGTTTAGGGCAAGTGTGCACAGCTGCGCTGATCATAGCCTGGCATGACATGATAGTCGGGTGGAACATTCTCATGAATAGTGATCAAATCAAAGAGAAGGCGAGAGCATCTGAGCATAGAATCTTTGTCAAATGCAAGTCAAGTCGCCTTTTATTGTCATTTCAACCGTATACAGTTCAGTACACAGTGAAATGAAGCAAAATATTCAGGACTTTCTTACTCTTCATTGTTGCACATGTATATAGTTTTTCTTCTGTAATTGTGTGTGTGTGTGTTTGAGCAAGAGAGAGAGAGACTTCAGTCTCTGATCATCCATATTTCAGCTCTTGTAGTTCATCTATCTGTATCGTTCATCTTCTGTTTATCCTTTTTTGCTCTATTTATGATTACGTGTGTACTGTAGGTCCCTTTTTATCAATCTGTTCATCTGTTTGCTTTCTTTATCTGACTAAGTAAAGTACACATATACTGTAGACACACACACACTAATCTTACTACTGTTTGTCTCAATTTTATTTAATTTTTTTAGCAAAGAAAGATCAGGATGGAGGAGAGGATAAAACCACTCAGAAGAAGAAAGTGAAAGAGCTGAAAGTTCTCGATGGCAAATCGTCCCAGAACCTTTGTGAGTACAGGCTCGTAAATCAAACCGATCAGCACTAACGTGTGTAACGCACGTGTTTCAATTTCACAACTTTATTCAATCGTCTCAAACTAATATTACATGCTGGAAAAGATTGTCGAGTATCCTTGAGTCATTTTTTTCCCCCTGTGTATATGTGTTGCAGCTATTTTCCTGGGCTCGAACAGATTGCCGTACGAGGAGATGAAGAATGTAATTCTGGAGGTGAACGAGAAGGCGCTTACAGAGAACATGGTGCAGGTGTGTGAACGCGGCTGTTTGTGACTTTGCCACTAGTTTGCATGCACACTGGCGCCTCATTTGAATCTCATTTGACTTATTTTGTGCCCGTCTGTGTGTTTTAGAGTTTGCTGAAGTTGTTGCCCGAGGAGGAGCAGCTGAACGTGTTATCAGAGATGAAGGATGAATATGACGATCTCGCAGAATCTGAACAGTTCGGAGTCGTGGTTCGTATTCACACGCCTACACGTGCGCACACACGTGTGTGAATAAACACAGAAGTATAGAATAGTAGTTCAATCCCAAGCAACAGTGTAATATGATTTACATTTAAAACTTTACAATTTATGGTGTACAGTACAAAGAGATTCCACAGGTGACGTATACTCATCACAAGAGCTGGCGAAACTAATGATATGAAATATGAAGTAATAAGTACAACAGTGCTGTGGCGCAAACAACACAGAGTAATGTAATAAAGGTGCAATAATTCAAACATAATGATTTTAATGAGGTTATAATTAAAGATTAATCAGCCATGATTGATTGATTAAAACGATGCTGTTCCCTAATTCCCCACACACCGTCCCTCATTTATACTCCATACACACACACACACCAGTGCGACCAATGCTAATTACAGCACTTAATTAAAATAACATGTAAATATGTATAATGGACACAGGACACAAGATTAATGCAAAACTTTGATTGCTTTTCGATTCAAGTTTTGCCCCTCGTGTTACATCTGTTGTGTTCAGGTTATTAGAAAATACACTAACGTGACTGCCTGGTACTTTTTTTTTTTTTTTTTTTTATGTTCCAGCGTACATGATAAACGGTGGGGAAGTTAGTGTGATGTCACTGGGTAATTATGCAAGATAACCGTACTCAGGCGGGATTAAATATTAATCCATATTAACAGTTACAGGCCATCTGTTCATTCATGTATTTCAGTGTAGTAGCTAAGGAAAGCTTTTTTTGTTTCGTTTTTTTCCCCCACATTTGCATTTAGATGTGTATTTTTATTCGCAAGATGAAGCAAACATCTAAAAATCTGTGACTAATGGCTAATTGTCGCCTCACAAATTTTTTTTTTTTTTTTCCCCCCTCTCACTCTGTAGATAAGTTCAGTGAAGCGCCTGAAGCCGCGTCTCAGTAACATCTTGTTCCGGCTGCAGTTCGAGGAGCAGATAAACAACGTGAAGCCAGATATCGTGGCCGTGACGGCAGCGTGCGAGGAGATGACCAAGAGCGATAACTTTGCCAAACTCCTTCAGATCATCCTACTCGTCGGCAACTACATGAACGCTGGCTCGCGCAATGCCAAGGCTTTCGGCTTCGGCATCAGCTATCTGTGCAAGGTCTTACACATACCGGACTTCAGCTCACACACACACACACACACACACACACACACACACACGCTGTCTTTGCTGTAATTATCAAATCTGTCTTTTTTTTTTTTTTTCCACACATAGCTCAGAGACACCAAGTCCGCAGATCAGAAGCAGACCCTGTTGCATTTCCTAGCAGAGACGTGTCAGGAGAAATATCCTGATGTCATGCACTTCCCCGAGGACCTTATTCATCTGGAGAAAGCCAGCAGAGGTGCCTTCTTCTGTTACTACATACCGCCCAGCTCAATTATACATTTGTTTGCATTCACGTACATTCAGATAGCTTTATTGGTTTTGGTTTAATTCCTAAAGCAATGAATTTACCGTACAGCATGGTAGCATGGTTTCTAGCTCTTTGATAGTTCTTTAAAACATTTCTCTGTAATAAGAAAAGGACCTTAAACTTACTGGTTTGTAATGGAAATCTCAGTTCACTTTTTGGAGATTATCAGACTTTAAATAAGTATAACACTTTCTCAAACTGAGACAGACATGAGAACTTGTCTTTACAAAGCTGTACTTGTGAAGTAAATAGTAACAACGTTTAAGATTTTGTGGTATTCATGATCATCCTTAGCCGAAAAAGTAAAATTCCCTGAAAGAATTACTTGTACACACTTAAAGCTTGTTCACAAGTTTATACAAAAATCTATTTTTAAGTTATGTAATGCATTCAAAAAGTATGTTTTACGTTTAATAATTACCCCATTAACTGCCCCAAGAACGGCCTCTAGTCCTTCATTATAAGAGAGTGTTGAATATACGTTTTTTTTTTTTTTTTTTTTGTCAGTTCGTGTCAGTTCTGTTTAGTAGTAATCTCACCTCTGCTACATATGCAGTGGATGGAGATTTACATTTGAATTCATTAAATTTTTTATTTCAGCAATTGCTAATTGCTGGAGAATCCCAAATCACATTAGTGTCTTGAGGCAAGAACAAACCAGGATATGTAAGAAATATGTATGTATTTATTATATATATAAAAGGGATATCTCCTTTTCTCACAGTCTCGGCTGAGACACTGCAGAAAAATCTGGATCAGATGGGGAAGCAGATCAAGAATCTGGAGAAGGACATCGAGACGTTCCCTCCTCCCCAAAATGAAAAGGATAAGTTTGTTGAGAAGATGACCATATCCTTCACGTAACAACAAATGCTTTAGGCTTTCTTATAGTATAGAGTGTTATGACTTCATGGTCCTGGAGACAATTTTTTACTGTTTGTTTTTAAAAAATTTTACTAACTGTTTTAGTTATGGATTTTGTCCAATTGTTATACTTGAGAACACATGAGAACAGTGTATTACACATAATACACGCAGCATGAGATTCGTGGAAAAGAAAAGAAAAATAAGTCATTTTTAGCACAAGTTAATCAGACATGTCGCACATGCTAATATTTCATTCGTCCACCTTTAGCTATGATTGCAGTGTGGTGGCTGATTCGAGTGTGAAAAATTCTATACATGTACTATCCCACTCATTCAGGTCATCAGATTACTTCATTTTATTGCCACGTAACGTTACAGCCACTACTCTGGAATAAGGTCAATCTGGACTCATCAGATCACATGACCTTTTTTTAATTGCAAAAGTCCAACATTGATGCATCCTAGCAAACTGAAGCCTTTTTTTTCTGATTAGTCTCACGAACAAGTGGTTTTCTTGTTACCCAAGTGCTGTTTAGTCTTAATTCTGTTAGTTCCTTTCGCATTTTGTGCATGAAAATACTTATTAAAGTTCTCAATTTTACAATTTAACATAGCTTTGACATATACTGTCTACTTTAATGACTTTAAAAAGGGTTTAAGTGTACTTCTATGACGATCTTTAATGATATTTTTTTTTGCTTGATGCAGGCCACTAATTTGGCCCATCTGAAACAGCAACTTTTTATCTTTTTAGCCAGGCATGTACATGCAACAGCTGTAGTGTCTCTCTCTGCAGTGTTTGTAACTGAGCCCTGGACGGGTTTGCGCTGTTAATTATCTTTAACTGATCCGAGTACATCTTTGTGGCGACTGCGCGAGAGCAGTTTGAGAAGCTCCAGCTGATGCACGGCAACATGGAGAAGCAGTATGAAGACCTGGGCAAGTACTTTGTCTTCGACCCCAAGAAGATAAGCCCTGAGGAGCTTTTTGGAGACCTCCATAACTTCAAGAACATGTTCCAGGTAAGGTCAGAGGGTCATGGTTAGGCTCTGGGGCCGTAACGTAATCCTGAGTTATGATTATGCGAGATACAAGTCAAGGTTAATGGTGTGGATGCAGGGTTTGTGTGGATGTGGATTTACACTTGGGGTTGAAAATGCTGTGTGCTTTGAGCTTATTCTTTTGTTAGAGACGGCAAGCAAACACACAGCTGAAGGTGTATTTATGAGTCAGCACACCTGTATATCAGCTGCTGTGTGTGTGTGTTTGAGAGCAAGTAGCAGGTAGTTAGGTCATTATGTCTCCAATGTTTGTTTTTAGTGCATTAAACACAGACGTCCGTGGAGACACAGCGTTTTTTTTTTTCCGTCATTAGGCCGTGTTTCCTCGCTCATACTTATGCTACAAGTATTTAAACGCACTACAACTAACGCACACACAGATCAACCCCAACATTCACTCAAGTAAACAAATAACAAGACACCATTAAAACTAAGCTGATAAATACCAAACTTCTCATCATGTGACGTATGTCTCTTTTACAGCTGCATAATGTGTGTGTATGTGTGTTTGTGTCTTACAGCAAGCCGTGATGGAGAATCAGAAACGTAAGGAGGCAGAGGAAAAGATGCGCAGGGCCAAACTCGCGAAAGAGAAAGCCGAAAAAGAGAAAGAGGAGAGGCAGAAGAAAATGAACACCGGACACACACTCAACATCAATGACGGTATGGCTTTATGTGTGTGTCTGTGTGTGTGTGTGTGTGTGTGAGGCTAGAATTTTGCAATTCTGCTTATCAGCCACTGAGGGCAGTCAAACCACATAAAAGACGTTCCTCAACCCAAGTGTGTGTGTGAAGAAGATGGAAGGAGGTATAGAATAAAGGGTTGTGTGTTAAGAGTTAAAGACAAAAAAAAATAAAACAAAGATCTATGTGGAGTTTAAAGTATTTCTGCTCTATACTGTGAGTGTGAGCCATAGAACAGTTGAAAATAGGAGTAGAGGAAAAGGGGAGTAAGGCTGCTCACTAAAACATATATAAGAAACTTTTTACTTGTAAGTAACTTTTTTTAACCCCGATTAAAATTCAGTACATCATATATACCCATCCACGCACATTTTTCTTTTATTCTGTCTTTCAGTTTTTCCTCAGTGGCCTCGTTTGAGTTCAGTTTCCCCTGCTCTCTATTTTGTTGCTGTTTAAGTGCTTTGTGATGGCAACATTCCTAAATCAGTATTTCACTCTTTTTACTCACACACAGCTCAGGATGCATTACGGTTTTTCAGTAGCACTCAATCAATTTTTCTGAATAATATTAAGTAGTTAAGTGAGGGTAGTGTAAAAAAATATATGAGAATGAGGTTATGTAAGAACAAAACACACAGTTTGACATGCTGTTATAGGAAAATAATCCATGCGTAATGTACTGTATCCCATCATCATGGGAGTTACTGTTAAGTTTTTTATCTTATAGCGGTGAGTCCCAGTGTGTTTTATTCAAGAACACCACGTTGTACATTTGAACCATTTTTACTTGTGTTTAACATTTTGGAATAACCTCAGGACAGGTTAGTTCCTGTCATAGCTTACATTCTAACAAATAGAGGTACAGAGAGGCGTTTGCTCTCTGTTTTTTTGACGTTAATAGCACAAGACGGCTTGTTACAGAGGAAGTGAATCGTCTCTCGTCCTGAAGTTATCTTTTTTCTATAGACTGGAGATTTTGTCAATTTCTGCTAAGCGTCTATGAGAAATGAGAAAAACTATTAATTGTCTCCGTGATAATATATATTAGTACGTTCATACAGTATAACTCTGTGGTTTGTATCATATCCAGACCTACTGTCCCGGCGACTTCTATTGAAAAATAACCACAAGGTGTTACTTTAAAGTACTTTCGTGAATTCTGCATCTGACAGTGTGAGAACTCTGTTTAACACACATCGCACACACGGTGAGGGAAAAAAAGCAGCATCTGAACAAAGGGCCTCAGTGTCCGAGACTCTCTCGCTCTCGCTTTCTTGTTTCCACTCTCACACAGGGTTCAGTGCCCTCTCAGGGTCAGTGGATGTTTGGAATGTCCATGTCATTTCCAGACATATAAACCCACTGCAGTAATGACCTGCAGTGTTAAACGGTTTATCAGTCACACCCAGCGCGCTGTTCAGTCCTCGAGTCAGCACTGGATGTGTATGCAGCTTGCTGTTTTCAGATTCAGTCTGTAACCTCTAGACCAGGCATCACTAAACGGCGGACCGTGACCCTGATGCTTTTCTAATAAATCAGAATAATTAATATACTGGTAATCTAGCGTGTTTTTTTTAAATGATTATTAATTTTGCATTTTCTCCTCGAGAGCAGCATGACTGTAATAAACGTCTAGTCAGTAATTTGTGTAGAGTTTTTAAAAACTTTAAGTAACTGTTTATTCTCTAAATAACCAGAAGTGCTAAAATAAATATCGGCAAACACCTATTTAATGAGATCATTTGTGCCATTATTTGCCGTTAGCCTAGATAAATGTGTTTAAATACAAAATGGTGCATTTAAATATTTTTTTTATCAAATTACACAGCCCTAGTGAGCAGAAACAAAAGTTTCCTCTTTGGAAATGATCTAACCTCCGTTCCAGACGGTTTCCTCAGACCAGTCCAACTGATTCACAAGACAGACTGTCTGTTCCCTACTGCTTTCTTCTCACACTCCATCCCGGCTATTTCATAGCCTGACCAATAGGTGTCAGGGCTGTGTGAAGGATAGGACGGGTTCGGCATGTGCTGCCCACGTGAGGATGTGAGGATGCGGATGTGTGATGGCGGGGGATGTGTGGGAAGGTCACGTGCGTGGAGGAGATGACAGCAGGCCTGACCTACTTAGTTCTCGTTCATTCACACACACTTTCCCATATGCATTGTGTGTCTAGTGCATTACCAACAAATCTACTGCGCCGTGGATACAATAGTGGTGTTATTAGTCTTATTAATGCATTATTATAACAGAAGAGTTGGCCATTTTCTGAACTAATTCATAAACCACAATTTTTTTTATGGATTTCATATAGTTATCAGTGCAGGATTTGTGTATGTAGTGCATTAATTAATAATGTTATACTGTTTTGAATAGATAACCGATCTAGTCATTATGTTACTGCGAATGGTTATACATTGAGGTCTCTTGCAGTTTTTATGTCAGTCCTCTTGGTGGCGTATTTGGACTGTGCCAAGCATTTTGTTTTATGGGTGTGGGTGTATGAGTGTCTAGTGTGAGTCTGAGTCTCTTTGTCTGACTGAACGAATCCTCTTTGCGTGGTGTGACAGCTCAGACATGAAGCCATCTGGCATCAGCTTTACTAGGATTATTGTGTGTGTATGTGTGTGTGTTTTGCATGTTTGTGGCAGGGTAAAGCATGCAGGGGGTCTGGGGCAGAAAGACATCAGCCTTACTTTATCATGTTTTATTATGCTTGTCTGTGTGTGTGTGTGAGGGAGAGATAAAGTAAGAGACATGAAACCCTAACCTTATTGTGTTCAAAGAGGAAATAATCAAAACCATCTGGGTAAAGCAGCAGCAACACCCGGGCTAATTTTACCCACTGCGCACACGCACAGATTGTGTGCACACACACACACACACACACACACACACATATCTGTTCTGACTTCTGTTCTGACAAACTCTTAACTCTTGCCTATAACGCTACTTGTGTGTATATTTATACGCTGAAGTGGGTCAGTACACACTGGTGTTAATGTATTTACAAGTCCTGCTTCAGTTTCTTAATTATTTGTCCTTGTTTTTAGTACAGTCATTATACAGTAGTATGTGAATGACTAGAGTAGAATTTTATGGCATACATATAATAATCACAAACAAAATAAAAAGCTTTTCCTCAGTTCAAACATTTTGCCAATTTGTAGGTGCTTTTACAGGAATCATTTTAGTTCCAGAAATGTATTCGATTTGGTCCACGTGGAATTGAGATTCCTCCGGTAAGACTTCCTGACACTGGGACAGAAAAATAGTTGGTTTTCTGGAGCTGAAAGTGATGAAACAAAACTGTCCCTCAGAGAGTAATAAGAATAATAAAAAAAACAACTATGCAAAGTGGTGTTTGCTTTCATTCCTAAAGCCTTTACATAGCAAGCTGGTCTTGTCTCTGTTTATTTGTCAGTGTTAAGCCTGTAATGTGTTGTTAACCCTGTCTGAAAGCCCACACACTCACTTCCTGTTTATGTATCCATATAGATATGTGTGTGTTTGTCTTAACCGTGATAAGCCTGTCCTCAGCTGACATTCAGTTCATGATCTTAGCTTAATGAGGAGTGAAGGTGCTGTAAATGCAAGAGTGCTGTTAGTAATTAATAGAGGATTGTGTGTTTCCGTGTGTCTGCCCGTAATTAAAAGGATGTTTTGTTTGTGTTGGGTAGATGGCGATGAGACAGGAATCATGGACGGCCTGTTGGAGGCGCTGCAATCAGGAGCTGCTTTCAAGAGGAAGAGAGCACCACGGCAAGCAGGTAAAACCCACACACACACACACCACCAGGCCTGAGCCGGAGCTCATCGCCTGCACTGAAGGATACATCGCCTACGTCATCTCACACTCGTATGATCTTTAATAATAATATGGTTTGTTAAATCACACAGAAACTGAATCTGTTTAAACTCTGGAAAGAGATCAGCGTTGAGCAATATCATCTGTACTGGAAGATTACATTTCTGTCTTTATGTTTGGTGTTAGGTGATTAATTTGATACCCACTTCTCTATACTTTGCAGAGTGCAGCTTGTGCAGTATTGATTAGTCGAGTGAGGTGGAAGGATGTGCGTCAGATTCTTGTATTACAGTATTATAGTTTTGACGCTGCATATAACATCCTACATTCATGCATCACACAGGTTCCTGACCATTTCTAACATATTACATACATCGGATATGAATAAAAATTCGCAGGGATTAAAATGGCAGTGAAACTTGTATAGGACGTAATTAAGAGGTGCCGTGCCAAAAACACTATCATTAAAATATTAATCACATTGTTCCGAATTCAGTTTAAGTTATCAGCTATCTTTTCGTCTCAGGCGGTTTCCTTCGCCTTCCTAGTGACATTAATGGTAAAAGCATTAACTGTTCACCTCTGTCTCAAACAGGATGTAGAAGCAGACAGGCTCAGATCAGTGCCCGTAATTATTTTTTTCTTCCCTGCAGATGTGAAAAGTTTGCAGGACTCTGAGTTAAAGCAGAGTGGTGTTAATAAACCTCTCTCTGTGGATTTTCTGTCCAACAGTTTTGTTACAAGTTTGGCTATAAAGCAAAAACATTAACATTTGATTAACCATGATGGTGTTTAAGAAGTAGCGGATTATTCATTATACTAATTATACAGGTCCACCTTTAGTTGCAAAGAAGCTTTAAACCTTCATGTCTTTTTGGAAACGTGACTTTCACTAGCTCAGGAATGAGTTAGAAGCATTGCTGCGTATTTCTCTGTTTATATGTGCGTTTGTGCCTGAGTTGTAACCGGATCTTTGACTGAAAGAATCCAGATGTGTAACCATGGCACGTGTTGAAATAACCCCCCCCCCCCCCTCTTTTTCTCTCTCTCTCTCTCTCTCCCCCCCTCTCGCTCCCTGTTTTCTCCTTCTCAAATTCCTTGTCTCCACTTTGCCTTTTGCTTTGGCACAGCTGCTTTCTGGGCTCCTTTTACACCATCTTCTGAGAATCGCAGTCTCCTAAAAAAGAGGAGAGACTATGAGGAATGAGCAGGGGTTGTGTTGTTATATGACTGTGCTGAATTCCAGGCTGTTCACCACAAGTCAGTAAGATTAGCGCTGTAGCTGCATGTCTCCTCCAGAGCTTCTGATTAGCTTCACAACGATGCTAAAACACAAACAATGGAAAGCACGCAGTGACGTACATGCTAGAGTGACGCAAAACAACTCCACTAGCACAACAGTCACAAGACAGTTAGGATTCGAGTTTAAGTGCTTAATATTGTTGTTTTGCTCCGGAGTATATTATGGTGACTACTTTAAGTCTTCTTAGTATTTGCTTAGAATATGAGACTTTAATTAAAGAATCGAGTGAGGACATGATGAGGAACAAAATATACAGTGTATAAACACTGCATGGCAATAAACAAGAATAAAATGAATACTTTACATAATAATTTACATTATTGCTCACCTTATGCTGTGTAGTTTTTGTTTGATAATATTTACAAATGTTATACTTTCTACAAACAGCCTTCACTTTACAGCCTAGACAATAACTTTATAATTTTCTTGGTACACGTCTAATTACGTACTTGCCACTGCTTACTTACTACATCAGTGTAATGACAACCTGCTATGCGACTACACAAATAAGCACGACTGCTTTATAGCATTTGGTCCACTCCGTATTTCCAAATAACCGATAACATCTTTATAATTCCCAGATGTTTACTCATGTAGATTTAATGTTTTTAAAAAAAAAAGCGTTCCCAATATGATTGCACAGTTTCCTCAGCTTCTATTGCTATATCACTAACCTTTGTGCTATAACTGGTTTGACCTCTGATCCCTTTCTTTTTTCATCCAAGACAGACTTTGCAGAAGCTGGTACAAAAGCTGCTGTTGATTGCGTTTAGTTTTTTAAGAACTAGCTTGCATATTCCCTGGCGTAAATTCACCCCCAAAAAAACACATTTTGCCTTTGATTACAAGAACTTCTTTCACCATCCAGTGTGTATTAACAGCACAGTGATGGTTATGTAGCTATAATTCAGTTTGCTGCCGGTTCCTGAGATCATAAATTTTACTTGCGTGAATATACTATTATCCAAACCAGCACGAAATTGCTGGAGACAAACACATTTTGCATGGTGAGAACCATCCCTTTTGCGCTGAAAGTGGCAGGAACTGTTCGAGGTTAGACACCGGAATAAACACGCTGTCCCTGAAAAAGAACTGTAAGTGTGTAATTGCCTATTGTGGCTATTTTTAAGAAGGTGTGGAAGTGTGACTAAGGGTAGTTGCTTAAATACAGCTTTTCCCCCTATATGAGACTCTCTCTCTCTCTCTCTCTCTCTCTCTCTCTTTATTCACTAGCATACATCCTTTGTGTGTGTTTGTGTGTTACTGAAGGTGACTCATAGTTATCCATATTTTTAGCCCTGGTGAGGAGATGACAGAACCACTTCCTGTTACCCTGGTAACTAAAACTCCTCTGACTCACTTGACCATGCGTCACTGACTATACACACACAAACACACAAACACACGCGACCCCAACACCACATGCAAAATAAACCCAAAACAAACACTGCCTCACTCAGAAGTTTGAGATTTCGGGCATTCCCAGTGAACTCCACCCTTCAGCATGACTCCCATTTACCGAGCACTGTGTGTAACTCCTACATTCCATCACATACACACACACACACAGCACACGAACACACACATGTACACGTCTGTTCCCGCAGTCAAAACTTTGGATGCATCCGCTCATAGAATATTTTTTAATAATAATGAAAGACATAAAGACATAAACAATAAATGATTATAATTATTTTAAATCAGACGTTTCTATCTACGACACACCGCATCATTTTCCTGATTATGAATTCTGCACTTTTGGCATCTCCTCCAGCTTCACCCACAAAGATTTTCTTAAAATTCCCAACTACGCCAGTGTTTCACTGCTTCTCCTGTTATAAATGAAATCTACTAGTTTGGGGAAAAATAAAGCTAACCAGTTAGAAAATATGCTTACAAATTCAGTGACCCTCACTTTTTACATTTGTTACAATCAAATCTACTTGGGAAAAAAAAATCTATATTTGGTCTGGTGTGTCCAAGGTTTTTTTTTTTTCGAGTGGTCGTGTAAATACACATTCCCACATGCCAGCCTCACCCACAGTGAGTCTATAAACCACATGTTCAACCTATGCAGGAGTACATTTGTTCAGACACACACACACTCCCACTTGTGGCTGACTCAGTAGACACTCAATGAATAGAGGGAGACTGCAGGCATGTCGTAGGGAGTCTGATGAACTTTAACCTCTCACTCCTGACCCAGAGTGGTGACGGAGAAACCAATCAAAAGGAAGACCCTCAGCAGCTGCTCAGCTCCTCTCTCTCTCTCTCTCTCTCTCTCTCTCTCTCTCTCACACACACACACACACACACACACACACACACACACA
>JAQMYG010000012.1:11448176-11472675 GCA_030014215.1 Clariallabes teugelsi | reverse complement strand
GGGAGTGTATGTGAGAGTATGTGAGAGTGTATGTGAGAGTGTGTGAGGGAGTGTGTGTGAGAGTGTATGTGAGAGTGTGTGAGGGAGTGTGTGTGGGAGTGTGTGAGGGAGTGTGTGTGAGAGTGTGAGTGAGAGTGTGTGTGGGAGTGTGTGTGAGAGTGTGTGAGGGAATGTGTGTGAGAGTGTGTGTGGGAGTGTGTGTGAGAGTGTGTGTGTGAGAGTGTGTGTGTGTGTGTGTGTGTGTGTGTGTGTGTGTGTGTGTGTGTGTGTGTGTAAACATGTCTATCCTAATTACCTCTCCTGTGTAATCCATTGTCAGTCTTTTGTCTTGTTTATTTTCTGCTTCAATTTTCCTTTCGTAGAGATAACCTGCACCACTTCTGTCAGGCCATGTCAGAAATTGCCTTACATGATAAGCAGGCTTTATGTTTTATTTGTTCATGACTGGAGCAATCACTATTATTTTTCATAAATTTCTCATACATCTACAGGGGATACAGGTCCCTCTAGTATTATGTATAGCAACTTAGGAACTAAATTGTATTTTAAGAGCAGTTTTAATGGAGTATACTTCCTCTTAAAAAAAAAAAGGCAAATTTTACTTTTATGTACAAGAATTTGTTTATGGTTTTCCATTTACATATCTATTTCTCACCCTTTAAAAAAAATCCAAAAGCCCCAAGTGGAATTTGTCCTACTGGAGATATTAAGTTTAAATGTTTACAATGATACAACTCTCTGCTTCTAGAAGTATATGATGGCAGAGAAATGCAGTCAATCAGGATGACACCAACCAATCGCAAACATTCGTTAGCTCAATTATGTGGAAAAGCCTATAGCATTTTTCCGATTGAGTTTCTGCATGAGCAACAGTTTGAAGCCAAAAAAATGTGGTATTTGACTTTATGTATCCAGAAGGAAGTTATTGTTAGCTTTCAGCCTCCATGGTCGGTAGCCATTGTATGGTAAGAAAGAGCTAGCCATTAGCATTGAACTGGCAAAAGTACAATGCCTAAACTGCGTCATAAAATCTGTCATAGAAAATATATTGTAATTAAGGAGTAGTCTAACAGTATTATAAAAATGAGTGGCCTCTCTAATGAAACAAGTTTATTTAACATTTTTATAAGGTTTGTTATACACATTTTGTTCTGTTTTTATTCACAGCTTTAGATTTTAATGAGATTCAATAAAGATACAATCTTAGTTCCATCATTACTCTGTTTTCCTAAATCAGTTCTACATTCTGCATTCTGTATTCTTTAGGGTATTCATTTCAGTTTTCCTAAATAAGTGTCATTTAGTATGCATCATCATTCTAGCTCCTGGCCTCAGAGTGATTTTCAGCTGCAATTTAGAGCTATTTAACTAATTCAGAAACAACTGCAGGGAAATATGAGACAATGCTATTTTGGGTATTTTAAAGGAAGGGAAGATGGCGGGAGCACCAGAAGTTAATTCAGGAAGCACAGTAAAAGATATACAGAAAGTGATTAAGTAATAATTCTGATAGTAGAACTAAAATGAACAAGTAAAACAACAGGGAAGTCAATTAAGATTTTTTTTTACATCATTGTATTTGCAGATTCTCATTAAATATAAATCCAATATGACCTATAACACACTGCGTGACACCTTCTGGTGAACTCATGGAAAGAAGGATTTAGACAGGGTGGTGTCTTACCAGGGGCACTGGAGACAGTAGGCCAATTCTGAACCAGAACACCCTGAGCCCCCTGCATCACAGATGATTCCTCCATATGGACTGAGCTGTAAATAAACACACACACACACACACACACACACATACAAAAAAAAAAGAAGTGTAATGTGAAATGCTACACTGCATCAAAATAATTAACCAGCATAATTAGATTAGAGTAGTCTTATTCAAGATAATGAGACAATGAATGAATTACATTTGTAGTTACGGTTGTAGTAATAACAAGTAAAAACCCTTGGAAAACATAATCTCACCATTATTTATGCAAACACTCCATCGCTGCACTCTAAAGCAAGCTGAATTTACCATATTTAGAATTAAACCTCTTGCCAATGTAGATTTGTGTAGTGCTAGCATTTGATGCAATCTCAATGCTAGATTTGGGAAGGGTTGTTTATAGAAGCTAAATTGCACCTTGTGCTTGGTTAGTCTTAGCTCACTGTATGTAGTCTGGGTGCGGAGAGCATTACTAAAATTAGACCAAGGCTGAAAGAAGTGTATACACAAGTGCATCTCTAAGTAAATGTCTGAAGCGCTAATAGTAGTAAGATAGATATAGCTTTTTCTTTCTTCCTTTTTCTTTTTTAAATGTTTTTATTTTCCTGGATGTGTATAGCAACATGATGTTTCTGTCAGAAGAGAGAAGTGTGCTAAAAATGGATCTCCATGAGTTTACATTCACAGAGAGGAAGCACAGCTTTACAGAACTTTATTTTAGTCAGAAAAGGTAATGATGGAAACCTAGATGGTCAATGTTCAGCTATTGTACTATTGCTTTGAAATACTAATTTAAAAAATGTCAGTTTATCCCACTGCAATATTGTAAACCAGCTATATTTCAGGGAAATTTACTGGGGTAATGTACCTCATAATAGGTACGGATGTCTCAGTTTAGATTTGTTCCCCTAAAACCAAGGGTTGCACAATAGCATAGGAAAAAATCAGAATGCACTTAAAATATGCTTTTAAAGAATTTTAAAATAGACATATTCATAAATCATGTTAGCTATCCTGACAATAATCAAACAAGCAGGAGCTATTTCACTGGATAGGGCATAGAATTCTAAAAAAAATAATAAAGTTGCTAACCATGCTCATTACTTTCATATAAAAAATTTGGAGCTTGTGTAAATTCACTTGTGTGACCATAACACATGTAGTATAAAATAGGAAACATAAAATGTCATAAGAAAGGAATGGGTGACTGTAGAATGTGAAGAGAGGGGTGGGTACTAACTAGCCTCCATTTTATTTCTCTTTTTCTCTCGTTCTCAATTTCTGATAAATACGTGTTAGGAAGTTATTGTTGCTACATAACACCCGACATTTCACAAGGTCTCCCTGTCCTTATTTCAACTGTCTTGACCATAATCAACACTTTTTTATTTATTTACAAATTTTGCCATATGTTTTTGCATGCAGAGTGTATGATTTCACTTTAATATCTGTCGGTTTTTAGATTGTCTAAGTGGATGCAATTTTAAAATCTCTAAACCATGAGTCACTGACATGGACTTATCCATAATTAATGAGGAGGAACTGACATATAAACATGATTCTTGTCTACTTCCTAACACAGCGACTTTATTTAGAAATCAGTGAAAAACAGTAAATGATGATTTAAGCGATTACACTGATTAAGCTCTCTACCTTACCTTCTAATTAACCCTGATGTAATATTCACATATTCATATGTATCATAGCCATAAAGGCGTTCATATCATAACATTAAATCCCAAGAGACATGCATAATCCTATATACTTGAGAACACAATAGCCCCAGTTCAAACAGAGTGCTAACATTTGTGTGAATGCTTTCACACTAGTCCTTCATCTCCAGTGTCCTTTATTGTCACAGCAATAGTGAGAGTATGCTTTTATTAGTGCCCCAGAGCATTTTTCCCAGGTAAAATAAAATACACAAATCTACCGTATAACTGTAGACCTGGTTTCCTTGCTTCACTTTGCTCGCCATAATACTGTTCACTTCTGAGTGAACATGCAATCCCAGTAAGCTTTATGCTCATTAAGATAAATGTAACAACCCTGCGCTTATTACAGTGACCTTCATTCAGCTTGAACAATCCACATTATCTCATTTCATACTGGCTTGTGGATAATCTGATAGACTGCTTTGTCACTTGTATGTTAGAATGGACCATTTTGTGGTGAACAAAAAAATAAATGACTTTTTATCATTTATTTACCCGTCTTTTCATATTAATTCAGTAGCATGAAGATTACAGTATATAGGTGCCTTTGCTCAAGGCTAAAAGAGTCAATGGATTAAAACATTGTCAAGACAATTTACATCTGACATTGCATTTACTAACTGGTAAGATTATAGATGGGACTATCATGGTTTGGTTTCATAAATTATTGATCTACATATTCATCTTCTTCTCCCAAGGTAGACAGGAGGATTTTTGTATAGAAACCTATAGAGGGATAGGATGTTGGGTAGCGGGGATAAAGCTAGTGCTTTTGTGATCCAAATATGTCTAAATGTTAACATGCTGTGTGTCAAATAAAGAATATTTGAATAGTCCTACCTTTGCATTCCTGCTCTGAGAGAAGCTGAATATCTCCAGTCTGCTCCGGGAGGCTTGGGCTACAGCAAATATAGATAAAGTGAAGAGGAAGAAGAAGAAGAACAAGAAGGGTTATATATCAGTGGGTTGTTTGGTTGTGTGCTAAAAATGCTAAACAAAGTATGCTTGCAGTGATATCTTCATTGTTTTCCTGCAGAAAACAGGGTTAGTTCATACACACAGACACACACACAATATTGGCAAGGTCATAGACTCATTGAAAGAGCCAATCCATTTCAGAAAGCCTTGGAAAGTTTACATAAGAAGAAAACCACATGAACAGTAAAACCTAATATATCATAAGAGCATTAAAGATTTCTTTGCAAAAGGAAATATATGTAAAAATTCATTAGGTGAAAGATAACATAATGCTGATAACTCATGATAGGAGCAGCTCTTATGAGAATGGAATCTCTGCTTCCAGGCCAGACTTTCTGTCTCTAACACACATAAACAGAGAATTCCAATCTATTTCGTAAAAGGAAGGGGCTGTTTATCATTTTCAAATTTAATTACACATGTATCACAACAAAGTGTGGACAAAGCTAATTGCATTTATGAACCTGTAACATTAACACAATGCAGATTCATCATATGTAAAGCTAACAGATTTCGCAATACCGGCCATTACTAAACCATTTCTGTTTAAAACCAATACACTACAAAACAATGCCAGAAGCAGCAATTTAATGTGTTCATTTAAGTGCACCCTTAGCAAATGGATGGTGATATAAAACCCATCCCCACTGTACACACACTATCTCCCAAAAGATGTGCTGCCTTTGTATGACTTATTAAGATATTTGCTGTTAGTGCCAGGAAGATCAATATTATCTTTTAGACTTCAAAACAAATTTGTGCACATGAATTGGGTGATTTAGAACTAATACAAACAAATCAATATTTACATGCAATTTACAATACAAAACAAAAACAGTAAATTTTTTACAGTTTAATATGTGGGTGAAGAGAGGAGACATCAGGAACTCCACATTCAATCTGATCTTTTTGCCCTTACTCTCTGTTCTCTTTCTCTCTCCTGCTAATGCTCTCTCTGTCTGCAAAGTGGACACACCTCGCCTAGATACAGCACTCATACCACTGCACCAGCCAATCACATTGCTTCCCATCACTATTTCCAAAGCAAAAGACCCAATCAACTGGTAGCAACACGGACCCACACATCATCAGCACTAAATTACACAGAGAGAACAAACATGACTGGCATTTAATGAGAGAGACAGGCATCAACCCACAATTACTTCTTCCTACCAACTACCACTTTCTTGTTATGGCTTTCCATATAAGCAGATACCAAATCAATAAATATGAACAGATGCAACAGGACAGGTAAAACTGTATGCGTTGTTCAGTTACTGACTGTGTTACTGTGAGTTGAAAACCTGTCTTTATGACAAAACATCTTGGTCAAGAAAAATTCAAGGGAGCATCTGCATAATTGTGTGAGGGTGTAAGAAGGACCAAATCACTAACAGTATAACCATGAACACTGAAGCAACATTATACAGACATGAATAGAATACTGATGCTAATGAGGATGGTGAAATAGAATACCACCAACTATTTTAGCACAATTATACCAGCTTATGTTGATCTTCAACAATAAATCAACCCATTTGTAGTTTCATCAGAGGATTAAATAGCTAATCATAATTCAATCACACATTCTCTTAAAGAAGATGGACAAGAACAGAGACTGGAACAGTGCTACTTGAAGTGTTAAAAGTGAGAACAGAAAATCTGGGGTGTTGCTTGCATTTCTCACCTCTAAATATAACACACCCAGCTGTACTGCTACTGAAGACTGCACTGCAGTGCAAACAGAGGAAACAAGAGAGAACGAGAACGAGTAAGGGAGGGAGGAAAAGAAACCAAGCACAAGCATGAGGTTGAGGGTGCTTTTTCTTGAATACAGAACACAAATGATGTTTAATGGATGCTGAAATCCTTTGAAGAATACTTAAGCATGCCACTTCAATCAGACTCACACTCCACACATTCATGTTATATTCATGTAATATACTGTATATGTTATAATTTTGTTAGAAAATTAAATACCTAAATTAAGCTGTAATTATAGCCCACAAGGCGTAAAGGACAATGACAACATCAAGCAAAAAAATCACACAGACCACTGAAGAGAAAACAATGCCTCTCAGACAAATGTGGGTGTGGCACACACCTGTATGGCGGTGGCATCGGGCATACTAAGTCTGCGGACAAACTGTCCACTCTGACTGGTGAAGAAACGCTCGGCCCCTGAGCCCCAGGTTCCACTCACAGGTCGTCCCATGTTATAAAACATAAAAGTGTCACTTCCTGAAGTGGCCGTCAGGCAAGTCTTATAGCAGTAGGTTTTGGTCAGAGATCCATTTCCACGAACCTCAATATAGTGTGGCTCTACTTTAAGGTCCCTTCGTAGAGCCACAGCTTGTTGCTGCTGGTTTCCTCCTCCACCTCCACCACCTCCACCTCCACCTGATGCTCCACCACTCCCACCACCATTTCCTCCACCCTCTTTGGGTGCCTTCTTCTTGGATCCACCACAGCAGGGTGAACAGGAGCATGCATCAGGCTGGCTGCAGTAGGCATGGCAACGCACAATGGCAAGGACAAAAACGGTGACCAAGAACACAAAGGTCGTGGCAGTGAGAGCAACAATAAGGTATAGTGTAACACTGGAGAAAATAAGAGTTCCATGGGGTCTAATAATGCGCTTAGGGTCAGAAGTCACTTTTGGGGGTAGCTCCATGATAGCCACATTAATGGTTGCAGAGGCAGAGCGTGGTGGCTCTCCATGATCTTTCACACGCACTGTGAGACTGAAAACTGTAGAGTTGTCCTCAACAACACGACGTGTAGTTCGGATCTCCCCTGTGTGCTCATGCACCTTGAACAGGTCAAGTTCAGGAGGGTGGTCGAGTGTGTAGAGTAGCCAAGCATTCTGCCCTGCATCACCATCCCATGCCAAAGCACGAGTCACCAGCACACCTGCCTCGGCATTGCGGAGAATAGTTTCAGCCATGTGAGAAACATTTGCTGCTGGGTGGACGAACCATGGTGTGTGGTCATTGGAGTCCATGACATAAACATAAACTGTTGCCACTCGGCTTAATGGTGGAACACCATTGTCCTGAGCTTTGACCTGAAAATGAAACTCCCGCAACTTCTCAAAGTCAAAAGAGCGCAGGGCATAGACCTCACCTGTGGCAGGTTTAACAGACACATATGATCCCACAGAGATCCCATGGTTGTTGTCATTAAGGACGGTGTATGTGATGCGTGCATTCTCATTCGCATCAGGATCTGTGGCCTTTACCACACACAAAGGAGCACTTGGAGCATTGTTCTCAGTGACATACACAGTGTACGATGTCTGCTCAAAACGGGGTGGGTTGTCATTAACGTCTGCCACATCTACACGAACAGTCATTGATGAGGACAGCGGTGGGGTTCCACCATCAACTGCTGTTATTGTAACGTTGTATGATGATACTGTCTCTCTATCCAGGAAGGCAGCTGTGACTATGGTGTAGTGGTTTCGAAATGATTTTATTTTAAACGGGAGGTCAGGAGGAATAATGTCAAGGGTGACATGTTTGTTTTGTCCAGAGTCACGGTCATTGACACTAATCAGGGCCACCCCAGTGTCTGCTCGAGCATCCTCCCTCACTGGACTCGAAAGAGTAGAGAGCACAATCTCTGGTGGGTTATCATTTACATCCAGCACCTCCACAACTACTTTGCAGTGCACTGCTACGGCCCCATGCCCCCTATCCATAGCCTGAATGTACATTTCATAACTGTTGGTCTCCTCATAGTCCACGTTACTCCTGACGCGAATCTCTCCAGTGTCTGAATCCATGCTGAACATCTGCCGAACCCTTTCAGGTGTGTATGAACTAAAGGAATAAAAAACGTCTCCATTTGTGCCTTCATCGCGGTCTGTGGCGTTCAGTTTAATCACCAGAGCGCCAAGTGGCGAATTCTCCCGCAGTTTTACTTTATATACAGAGCTGTCGAACTTTGGCACGTTGTCGTTGGTGTCCAAAACGCGCACGTTGATTTTCGCCGTACCCGAGCGCGGGGGAGAGCCTCCATCAGTAGCAGTAAGAATTAGCTGATGAGATGGCACCATCTCCCTGTCGAACGGTTTCTTCAGAATGAGCTCGATGTGCTTTCCACTGGCAGGTGGTTTGTTTGATTCCAGCGCAAGGTGCTCGTTTGGTGAGAGGCGATAATGGCGAACGGAATTCGAGGCATCGTCTGCGTCCTGTGCGCCTTCGATGGGAAACTTTGCGCCAGGCTGAGCCGCCTCCGAGATCTCCAACTGATACTCGTCTCTGGGGAAAAGCGGCGCGTTGTCATTCGCATCCAATATTTCGACCTCCACGTTGTGCGTCTCGGATGGGTTTTCTAAGACCACTTCGAGGCTAAGAAGGCAGCTGCCGCTGGACTCACACAGAGTCTCGCGGTCGATCCTGTCACTGATGGAAAGCTTACCGGTTTTGTGGTTGATGTTGAAATAGCGCCGCGCGTTGTCCGAGTTTATTTTGATCCGACGAGCCGCGAGCTTTCCAAGATCCAACCCCAAATCTCGGATGAGATCTCCGACGACAGCCCCGGATTCCAGCTCCTCGGAAATGCTGTAGCGAATTTGTGCATTGGTAAGGCCACTGAGTACAAAAACGACGACAAGATAAAAACAAAAAAGTACGCTATCGTGTATGCTTCTGCATCGCCCCGCAACAGCCATCTCAAGCTGGCCCAGCATCTGCAGAAGGATTAAAAAATGTTTTCCGCCTTTCGAGCTTGGCGTGTGCTTGCTCCTGCCACGGCATCAAAAATAACAGGGCGCCGTCGGTTCCACCTCGACTATGTGCAAGAAGACCAGAATCTCCTCTCCGCTTCCACATTAAACGGGCATTTTCCTTTTCCGTCCATGGTGCCTTTTTTGTCCTATATACCCTATATATGTTTCCAAAAATTATATTTTTGCGATGCTGGTATTGTTTCTCGTCAGTTGGCCGCAGCCTCTCCCCGTCTTTCTTTCCCTCTCCTCCTCGCTCGCTCGCTGCACTCTACAGGCGGGGGAGGGGGAGCTGCACCCTCTCCATCAAACGCGCGCACACACATACACATATACACACACACCAGCGACAAATCGCTTAAAGACAAAATGCGCCCTATATATTTCCATTTGCGACATATAGCAGAAAAAAAAACATCTATTTGTATCGACGTTTGTTAACATATTTGCATTTCATTGTGCCATCATAAATACCTGTCGCAAACATCGATGAAATTCAATCACACGAAGAGTGCCGCCGCCCTTTTTCCATTGTGTGTCCTCTGTGCATGTACTGTAGCTGAGACGTTTGGCTGTATCTCGCCTACACTGCTCTTATCTTAATTTCCCCCCAATAAACCAGTCTCCTTAATACAATAATATATTACACAATATAAAAATAAGGTTAGTTCCTTCCATAATTAGAAATTCTGCCACAAAATGTGATAATTTCCTACAATATTACTCATTTGCCAGCATTCTGTGCCTCTTTTTAATGAGCCAACCTCCAACACAAAATCTCTGATTACCTATTTTTGCACTATTGTTCCTGCCTCACAGACAGCTCGGAACAACTGTTATAATCACAGCACCTCTGAAAGCATGTGCTACCCATTATCTCTCCTCCCCTATACCATCAGTAAATAAGAGCTGTGTCCTCGTTCACCTGCTTATTTGCAGCACTGGTTAAGTGGGCACATTTTGCTGCAAACCAGGTCACCAGCAAGATGCCTTCCGTTTGCCTTCTTTGTCCTGACTGTCAAAACAGACAACCACAAATCACCCAGCCATTCTGCAACTGCCCAAATAATTTGGTGCAGAATCATGGTGTGGTGTATAAACATTCATATTTGTGGTGGCCCTAAAGTACAAAACACAACCACAATTTTTCAAAAGAACCACATTTCTTAAACACAATGACATTTCTTAAAACACTGGTATTTATTGTTTCACCCATTCATATATTTTCAGGAACAATTTCATCCATTTCAGAGTTTTATCTGGAAAACTGGGTACAATTCAGGAACACATCCCTCTAGGATATATGAACACGTCATATATTTATATATTTTAAAAGATATTGAAAAATGTTATAAAACTGTACAAACAGGTTGCTATTAATCCTGCAGTTTAATTAGCAGATTAGATACAAATGACTATACACAGTGTAACCAAATAGAAAATGCAGGCACAATTTATGCCAGTATGTTTTTCTTCAGAGTTTTGACGAGTTAAAGATTTGTGAAGATCTAAACAGCCAGTTATACTGCATTTTATCTTGGCATAATGCCTTGAAATGTCAAATAGCCAGGCAATAAAATGTGTGCTCTGGTGCGTAATGCACCCATGAAAGTTGGTGCAGGGGTGGCTCGGTGGTTAGGGTGTGGGTCTGCGGACCTGGAGGTCCCCGGTTCACACCCCAACACAGCTGGGTCACCACTCTTGGACCCTTGAACAAGGTCCTTCACCCCCATATGCTCGGATACAATTGGGCGTTGAGCTGGCAATCCAATGCTATAAAAAAAAACTGCCAAAGAAATAGTGGATGTATATATGTTGCCCAATGTGCCATGCAGCACACAGACAGAACCATCCAATTAGTTGATTGGACATTATGTAGAATGACCAAAATGAGGTTGTTTATTTTAGAACTTTTTTAACCACAGTTATCAGAGCATCAGTGCACAAATTACAGACTCTGGAAGAGTTGACAACCCATTGCCCGGTGCAAGTGCTTACCTACGCGGACACACCCTGCCATAAACCTAAAGCAATGTGGCCTACAATGCAGGTCATCAGAGGAAACCTCTTAAAGCACATGAAGAACATGCAAACATCCATCACACACAGAGCGGAGACAAGACTTGTGCCCCTGATCCTGTATGTGTGAGGCAACAGTGCTAAACTCTGAGCCAGCATTTTTCCAGTAACACTCACCAACATAATAACAGCCCAATGTAATAAACCACAAATACAATAGAAATCTCCAGCATTTAATGTAATAATAAATAAACCACAAACTTAATACATATCTGCAGCTTTTAATGAAATTATCCCACAACCATAATACATTTAAAATGTAATACATTTTAACTGTTATAAAGTTCATGGGAAATGATTACATGGAAAGCTGCATATATGTATTTTGTTTATGGTTTATTATATTTATGGGCTATTATTATGATGTCAGGTGTTAGACCCACCATTTTGGAGGGGAAAAATATTATTTACTTATTTTACAATACAGGGATGGAAGCTAGGGCAAAAGTTTACCCCGAAGTTATACTTGTGCTGTAGCCTAGGTAAAGAGTGGGCTATTCAGTTAGTCAGTACAGACTAACACTGAAGCATACCACAATTGTCAAAAAATAACACATTCCTAAGCCACACTAAGATGGCAGAGCAAAGAATAAACACCATCCATTCAAAGTGACACTGCATCAGATATTTACCAGATTTTTCCAGCATGACTTGTCAATTGTTTACACCAATTTGAGATGAAAAATGTAAAAGACATGCCTGTAATCTCATCACTTACACACATCACAGGATATCTGAGCACCTAGCTTTTTATTGTTGTTTTTGTGTCTATCACCACATGAATGCACAGAATGACACCTGGACACACACACACAAACACACACACACACGCACACAAACACACACACACGCACGCACGCACGCACACACACACACACACACACACTGTATATTGCTTCTGAGGATTTTTAGTATAGACTTGTGTTTCCTTATGAATACATATGTTTATATGTATTAAAATCCGTATCATCTGATTAGTTGTGTTTACTTCGTGCCTCTGTGTCAGTGTGGAGTGTGGAAACTTAATTATTTTCTGTTTTAAATCATTCCTTGCCAGTTTTTGAAAATCCTATTTGTTTTAAAGTGCAATGTGTACAAGTGGGAATTAGCTTCAGGTATACTTTGGGAATCAGGGATGCATGCTTCCTGTTACTCCAAGAAGAAGAAAATCCCAGAGTATGGAAGAAATTAGAGCACAGATACATTTTGCAAACTGATGCCTAAAGTGAAAAAGATTTAATTATGTTGCCTGGCACACATCGTAATCTCAGAACTTAGCTCCTCTGCACTGAAAGCAAAGTGAGATTAGAGACTAGGACAGTGCCGCAAATCATCATTCTCTAACTGTAACAACATTGTCAGGGGTAGAATTTGAGGCCAGAGGCTTAATATTATCAAAAGCACCATGGGGAATGCTAATAAGCAGATGCAGCACAGCCCTGTCACCTTGCTTGACCTCAATTTCAAGCACTTGTAAGATGTCCTGGATCATAACAGCATGAGATGCCTTGTAATTGTTACCACCTTTTTTTGCCTCACCAAGCACCATTCTTGTCCAGGAATGGGTGAAATATGAGGACGATAGATAGATGGATGGATGGATGGATGGATGGATGGATGGATGGATGGATAGATAGATAGATAGATAGATAGATAGATAGATAGATAGATAGATAGATAGAGTTCAATGTCAAGATTTAAGTGCAGCAACTTGGTATGAATTACTGACTCTCATCATTTATAATACATATCTTTGAAATATTAATGTACCTCATTACTCCTTTTAATTTGTGCTTTTGAAAAAGTAATTTATTAGGGTGAAGATCTTTAAGATAGTCCACATTGTATCTGTATGCATCATTTTGATGTTTGTCCACTAGATTATAATTGACTGAACTGCATTTCCCCTTAGCATATTACTGCTGCCTATAGATGACTTCACCACATCCATTATTTACATCCAGGGACTTAGGGTGATGACATCACCACAAATCTACTACAAAATCCAGGGTAAGGATTGGCACATGAAGCCAAACAGAGGCAGAAAGCTGAAGTATATACTTTCATTCATTCATTAATTCATTCATTTATTTCTGGCAATGAGTTTACAGTGTCTATCACTCTCTTTCTCATGATTTTACAAACCCCCTGTTATGCACCCTCTTGCTTGGTCCTTTCTCATGTACTATACCAGAACGCCTTGTTTTCTGCAAAATCTGTATGTATTCACTTTTACACACAGACACACACGCACACAAATGCATGCACACATGCACAGTGCATTTAAAAAAAAAAGAATAACATGGATATATCAAGTTTTTAAAAACCATGAATGTTGGAACAATGTAAAGTGAAATTTCAAGCCTCTTTTTGGTTTAATTGAATGATTATGGCTTACAGCTCAAGAAAATCTAAATCAAGTTTATTCAAATATTAGAATATTTCTTCTATAACAAATGGAATAAGAGCAATAATGACATGGCACCATAAATCATCACTGACTGCGGAAACTTCAGACTGGACTTCAAGTAGCTTAATTCTTCGCCTCTCTACCCTTTCTTTAAACACTGGGACCTTGATTTCCAAATGAATTGCAAAATTTACTTTCATCTGAAAAGAGGACTGGATGTCGAGACTGCGGATTTGCGCTTTTTGCGAGCCATAATCATTAAACTAGAAGGAAGAAAAAACTTTGAAATATTTCACTTTACATCTAATGAATCTAGAACAGATTTGAATTGTATATGTTATATATTATACACAATATAAAATAACTATGAAATAACACATGAGGAGAAGTTTGTTTACAGCTACCAGCCTCAGAAGTCACCAATTAAAAGCACCTCAGATAGGACCTTTATGAAGGTTTTAGAGAGTGCATGTAGCAAACACCTCAACAACAACTGTTTAAACAAGATTACTGCATATTTTGGATGCCTTTAGCGTTGTTTTACAATATAGAATTAAATAAAAATCAAGAAAGACCATTGAATCCAAACTTTTGACTGATAGATAGATAGATAGATAGATAGATAGATAGATAGATACTGTAGATATACACTATCTATCTATCTATCTATCTATCTATCTATCTATCTATCTATATATATATGTGTGTGTGTGTGTGTGTGTGTGTGTGTGTGTTGCGTAAAAGTATAGTATAGACTGTAGGTGAGTTTTCAGATTCCTTCATCAAGCAAACTGTGTATGAGATTGTGATAGTTAAATTCAGTTCATGTTACATAGATATCTGTAAGCTATAAGGTTACATGGGATATACCAGACAATTGATTTTACTTCCTGCAACCTGAAAAGCATTTTCACAGCTGATGATGGTTATAGTCAGCCCTCTGTGGGTACTGCATGGTACTGCAGCAAAAAGTAACCCCTTTGTGGAACTCTTTGCAAATTAATCAGAGGAGGGAAATAAGTGATTTTTCATACTGTTAACCCTAAATGTCAAGGTCCTAATGTCTGGTATTACTTCTTAGATTTGAGAGAAAAAGGTTTTAATTGTGGATGAAAACATAAACGCATGTTGTTACAATATGGTCATAAGTCATTTCTATTAGACTGCATATGCAAAAACAAAGTAAAGACAACAGAATAGACCTTTAAACAAATAGTACAATATACTGGATATATCCATTTCCTCAGTCTCATCCGGACCATGATTAAATTGAATAGGAAGGCTAAGTCAATCTCTGGCAACCCACATGTACAAATGACATTCATGCAAAACTCCACAAAAACTGTATGTACAGCTCGGGCTCAAACTCTGAACCCATGGCAGCAGGTACTTCCTGTTGTGCATTTGTGACAATCTTAATTATGGGCTGCTGTGGCAGTGGGTTTTTGTTTCAACAAACAGCAACACACCCAATTTTACCTGTTGGCTGAAATACAAACCCTTAGTTATATTAGCCATAGGATTACACCCCTTGTCCCATAGAGTCCAAATTCCATTTATTCATATAACGGCAAAGATCCATTGTTTTCATTTCAAGGTCAGAGTAGATCTGCACCTCATGCCAGAAAAAGAAGGCAAAAGGCAGGCAAGCACCGTGGATGGGACACCAGTCCACTGTAGGGCAATACTTATAAACACACAACTACACAAAATGCTCAATCTACCACTTGGCATGTTTTTGAAAGGTAATGGAAACCTGAGTACCTGGACAAAACACACAAACAAAACATGTAAAAAAAAAAAAAAAAAAAAAAACATGCAAAACTCCACAAAAACAGTAAAAGTAGCTAAAGAGCTGTGAGACACCAATACTACCTCTGCACCACAGTGACAAACATTACAAATTAAGATTTTTTTTTATCTTAACATTTAGACAACAACTAAAATAAACTGTATAGATACTATATGTCGAATAAAGGAAAATTCATCTAATATTTCTCATTACTTAATTATTAAATAAATACAACATGAATAAATTTTTTTTATTTTTTTTTTTACATATTTACTCATTTACAACATTGTTTTATTATTTTGAATAAATTCAAAATAATAAAATTTTGAATTTTGAATTTTTATTTTTTATTTTTAATTTATTATTTACAACATACTGCATGATATCCATGTTTTAGCTTTATCATGTTTTAATTTTTGTTATGTTTTCTCAACTTATTGGATCAAAGTATTTGTTCAACAGTCCAATTTCTTCCTGACATTTAACACCCAGTACAAGTAGACTTAATAATCTTGTATATGTATAAAAGAAATGTAATTACATTGCATTTACTTAGTTGAAATTGTCTATTTTTAGGATCTTTTTTAACATTTATTTTACTTGCAAAGAGAGCACCATTTCTGCATTGAGAGTCTGGAATTAAAATATTAAAATATTGCAATATAATAAAAGGAGGCATATATAAATAAGGAGTTTAAATAAATAAATATACTTACTGAATAATATCCTTTAAAAGTAATAATGAAATAATAAAATGATTTTAATTTCTAAAGTTCCTGTCTGATAATTACAGTGACAATGTCCAATAATAAACAGGCTAAATATAGCAAAATAGTTCAGTGACACACAGAAAGGTGAAAAATAAAATCTCGCCTGGATTAGCATGGGCTGACCTTTAAATGCTGGACTCTGAGTGAGGTGTCTAGGGACACAGAGTTATCAGGAAGATCAGAGATCTCTCACCCCTGTTATGCATGCAACGTAAGACCCTTTTTTTGTTTCTTTGTTCCACATGCCTGTGTCAAAGTCAAAAGAAACAGTCAAAGCAGTAGCTTCTAGCAACAGCCAACCCCTCACTCATCCTCTGTCTTTTTATTTCCCTCCTGCTTTCCTTTACAAAAATATTATAAGAATATCACCAGTTCATTTGTATTTTATCTCATTTTTTCATGTTCTTTAATATAACCTTCCTCCCCCTGCACAAGTAGACTTATCTCTGAATATATTGTTTTTTTTTTCTTGTCTTCTCTTATTTTCCTGACAACAACTTCAATATTTATTTTTTTTTCTGTCTCTTTGCCCTTCTCTCTTGAATCCCCCCCCCCCTCCTCGCTCTCTCTCTCTTTCTCTATCTCTCTAAATGGGCGTGGGCAAAATGCGGCAATAGCTTGCTGGAAGGTAATAGAGCCAAGTTGCCATGACAACCTCAAGGTGATAGAATAGAAAATAATATATGAACCATATTTCCAGAGTCCTGAGAAAATTGAGAGGGCCAACTCAATTTAACAATTTAACAAAATTTTTAAATAAATTTAGCATTATTATTTTATTATCATTGCTGTGTGGAGAATGAGCCAGTTCCCATTCTGTTCATTGATCTGGTCACTAGTATATTGTCCTTGTTACTGTGTGTGCGTGTGTGTGCGTGTGCGTGTGTGTGTGTGTACTATTGAACAAGCCAATCTACTGATGGTTAGATGTAGCCTGAGGTTACTTTAGGAGTACTTACTCTGCATAATATGTTTGTTTAAGAAATAAATAATTGAATAATCCATATGCAGCCTTTGCAGGGAAGCACATGGAAAGAGACAAAAAAACAGAGAGCGTGTACAATTTTGCATGACGATGTGCTGAACTTGATGTCGGTATAATTGTAAGCAGAAACATAAGAGAAGAGGTTAAAACTACATGGAATATTATATAATTTGGAATAAAAGGCATTGTTTGGGTGTGGCTGAAAATGATGATGTCAGCACTGTGAGCTCAGCTTGCATGCCAAGAACCCCTGCTGTTGCAGAGCTGTAAGGAAAATTACCGGCCCTTCCCCCCACCTCTCTCTCTCTCTCTCTCTCTCTCTCTCTCTCTCTCTCTTTATCTACCTTACTCTATCTCTCACTCCACTCCATCTCTTCTTGAATGCTTTCTTTGCTTCTAGATTTTTTCAAAATGTTTTACTTTAACTCTCTTTTATAACCCCTCTACTACACCTTTCCTTTATCCTTCCTCCAACCATATACACAACACTTAAAACCATGTGTTAACTAATAGTAGGCTACAACAATGATCAGCAATACAAGATGAGCTGGCTATTACACTAAAATAATCTGTATGTACAAGTATATAATACAACAAGTCTAGCCACTTAAATATCTCCAACTGGGCCTTTCACAAAGAATTTACTCAAACACAGTGGGACTTATAAAAACATATGTAAAACTTAAGCTGTTCAACAGTAGTGTGAGCTACATAAACAAATAGTCACTATATAAATGTATATAAATATATGTAAATATACTGTATAAATACAGTAGAGGCATGTACACAGTGCAACATCTCTCTCTCTCTCTCTCTCTCTCTCTCATTGTGTGTGTGTTTGTGTGCGTGGTCTCAAACTCTCTGAGAACTGATTGCCACCCAAGAATATATTTGTATAACTTAATAATTGTGTTTTCATTTTTCAGTGCCAAAAACAACCTTCTGAAATGCTTACAGCATGAAATTATAATATTTTTTTCATCTGGGGAGGGGAATGGCTATTGAAGAAATAAGGTGTTGGGGGATGGGGGTTAACAGAGAGAGCTAGAGAGACATACAAATAAAGGAAGGAAAAATGCTGGGAGACATAGAGAAAGGAAGAAGAGGGTAAGAAGAGGTAAAATGTGCACAGACATATAAACATTTTTTTTTCTTTTTAAAAGCACAGGGGGAAAATTAACTATACATAATTAGTGAAATCCCAAAGCAACAAAACAGAACAAAACAAACAAATCTCAGTTCAGACAACTGGAATTCTATGATGTATCACAACAACACTTCAACAAAACATCTCACAGATGTATGCAGGAAAAATGTTTAAAGAAGAGGTTGTTTGCATTACCTAAGACGAACAGTCACAGCAAGAGAACTGCACATCAGTTGAGACTACAGTTTTCAGAACCATGGACAGTAAAACCAATACATAGTAATATGCTGTGACTATAATCCATGAAAACTACAGCTAAGAAGAAACAAGAGGTACTGACTGGTATGGGAAGTATTAAGTGATAGTAAATAAACACAATATGGTATGTGAACATAGAAAATTAGTTTTTTCAGAATGTTTTTTGCTCTGAGGTGGTTCCAAGAATGAGCCTGAATGAAAACCGAGGATATGTATCCAAAAATTCTTAAATAACCCTATTTTGACAAGGATCTTACCTTTTCATCATTAGGAAGTGTGAGTGTTCGGTTAAAGGTGCCCCCTTCATTTATACTGATCAGTTCCGCATCTGCAGGTGGAAATGGCGCAGGGAAAACCACTACGTCACTTTTCAGTGTATCAGAACTAAAACACACATCATATTGCTGTGTAGACTTAGAGTAAGACCAGCTCCCATCAGGATGTGTGGTGATCACTGGGGCACTGTATCTGCTAAAACTGCCACCTGTCCTGCAGCATTTCACAGCTAGTAAACTGATCAGACTCAGTAAAAATATCACTGAAACTGACACAATGGCAATCAGCAAATACATGTTTAAATCTGAGAAACCGTCATCCTTTACTGGTTTGGGTTGAATCTTTATTACACCTGTGTTTTCACCAACCACAACATCAACAGAGACAGTGGCTGACAGGGAGGGCTCTCCATTATCAGAAACCAAAATGACAAGTGGATGTGTTTTCAGGTCATTGTCACTCATTCTCCTCTTAGTCCTGATCTCTCCACTACTGGTTCCGATCCAGAAAAGGTTTCCTTTGGGTTCAGAGATGTGATAAGAAAGCAATGCATTATATCCAGAATCGAAGTCTACAGCTCTGATCTTGGCTACAAAATAGCCTGCTTCAGCAGAATATGGAATGTTCTCAGTGTGAACAGCTCCATGATCAGAATAGGGAGCAAGAATCCCAGGACTGTTGTCATTCTCATCCAGGATGAAAACATTCACAGTCAAATTACTGCTCAGTGAAGGAACACCTGAGTCTGTGGCCTGAACTTTAAACTGAAATGTTTTAAATTCCTCATAGTTAAAAGACCGTAAGGAGTGTATCTCCCCATTATCAGTATTTATAGCTACTATAGAAGACACACGTGGGTAACTTTGAGAGTCTAATAATTCATAAGTTATTTTAGAATTCTCGTTTAAATCTGGATCAATAGCCGAGAGAGTGTGAATAACCTGCCCTTTTGGGCCATTTTCTTTTACATATACATTAGCTATTCGCTCTATAAAATGTGGCGCGTTGTCATTTACATCTGACACCTGAATTGTAAAAACTCGTGTACTAGATAGTGAAGGACTTCCTTCATCTATCGCTATAATTGTTACATTATACTGAGCTTCGCGTTCTCTGTCTAAAGGCCCGTCCACCACAATAGAATAATAGTTCTTATAAGAAGACTTCAATTTAAATGGAACTCCACTGAGTAATTTTCCGTGCGCATTACCATTCTTTCCGGAATCTTTATCAGATATTGTTATTAAAGCAACGGCAGTATCTTTTTTGGCGTTTTCCGCGACAACGTTTATCTGAGATGTCAGCGAGATTTCAGGAGCGTTGTCGTTCACATCTCCTACCTCAATTAATATTTTACAATGCGCGGATCGAGGAGTCAGCCCCTTGTCCTTAGCCTGTGCGTGAATTTCGTACGCATTTTGTGTCTCAAAGTCGACCTTGCCCTGTACCGTAATCTCCCCCGAAACAGAGTCAATGCTAAATATGCCATTGTTTTTCTCGTCGCTATCCTGGTTAACTAAAGAATATACTATTTGACCATTTACTCCCTCGTCTGCATCTGTCGCATTCAGGTTAATCACAATTGTTCCAATAGGGGAGTTTTCGAGAATACGCATCTTGTAAAGATATTTGTTAAACACCGGGGAGTTGTCGTTAACATCTTGCACATTCACCACTATCTGCATTGTACCGGTTTTTGGAGGTTTTCCTCCATCAGTTGCGGTTAGAATAATATGGATTACAGACTGTTTTTCTCTGTCTAAAGCTTTCTGTAATACTAATTCAGCAGATACAGTCTGCTCTCCACTATTTTGTACATCCAGAGAAAAATACTCGTTTTGGCTGAGCTTGTAGCTCTTTAGCGAGTTACTACCCACATCAGGGTCTAAAGCTCTCGGCAGCTGAAATCTGTCGCCAACAAAAGCAAATTCTGATATATTAAAATGCTTTGACTTAACACGAAACAAAGGCGAGTTGTCATTTACGTCTAGTATATTCACCTCGATGCGAAACAAATTCAGCGGATTATTAACAACAGCTTCCAAATGCACAGAGCACTGTGGGGAGGCAATGCAAAGCGACTCTCTGTCCAGTCTCTCGTTGACGTACAATGCTCCTGTTTTCAGATTAACCTTAAAATACTTTTTTCCAGACGTGGAAACGATGTGAAGCATCCGTGATTCCAATTCCTGAATGTTTAGGCCTAGGTCCTTTGCTATATTTCCAACGATCGTCCCCGTATTCACCTCCTCTGATACCGAATAAGCAATCTGAGCAACAGCAAGGTCCACGATTGTTATAAAAATCACAACAATAAGAAAGAAAGAGGACTGCGTTCGGTTATCCATTGCGCATAATTTTTTGTCCAATCCAGCGGAACAAAATGACTGAAATGGTACTCAAACATAATCCCTTAGCATTGCCCATGTGAAAGATCTTCCCGTAAGATCCATTTTGATCAGGAATGTGAAACAAAGCACAGAAGCAGTGCTTGAGGAGGAGCAATACTGATAGTGCGACAATTCTATAGCGACACCATGAGGTGCATAATGTCAAAATATTCAGTAATATTTTAAACCAAAAATATATACTGTATGTAACAACGTAGTGCATTCCTTCCGTTGCATAAACTTTGACAAAACGCTATATATATTTTCCAGTTTTTCTCAATGAAAAAATGCAATATAAATCGCCATGAAAACTAATATATTACATACATTTGACATGTTTCATGGCAAAATATAGGCAAACAAGGAATTAAGAAGCGTTAAAAACACACAAACAGAATAATTACGTTGTTGATTTGATTATTTGTAATTATTGCGGTTTGTTTGTTGTTGTTATGTTCTGTTATTTGTTTTTTAAATAAATATTAAGATGGATAAAATAAATTGTTAGATTTGTTAATTGTGCAATATACTATATGTTTAAATTATGCACAAGGAGTCTCTGAGCACACTTAAAATAAAGAAGATCTTAGAATAAATTTTGTATCTAAAATCCGCAGAATCTTACCTTCTCTTTAGCAGGAAGTGTTTGTGTTTGGTTAGAGGTGTCTCCTTCATTTATACTGATCAATTCAGCATCTACAGGCGGAAATGGCGCAGGGAAAACCACTACGTCACTTTTCAGTGTGTCAGAACTAAAACACACATCATACTGTTGAGTAGATTTGGAGTAAGACCAGCTTCCGTCAGGATGCGTGGTGATCACTGGGGCACTGTATCCACTGAAACTGCCATCTGTCCTGCAGCATTTTACAGCAATTAAACTGACCAGACTTAGAAAAAATATCACTGAAACTGACACAATGGCGATCAACAAATACATGTTTAAATCTGAGAAACTGTCTTCCTTTATTGGTGCATGTTTGAACTGAGTCTTAATGTCTCCTGTGCTCTCAACAACCACAACGTCAATAGACACAGTAGATGACAGGGAGGGCTCTCCATTATCACAAACTAAAATGCCTAGCGGGTGAGTTTTTAAGTCATTGTCACTCATTCTCCTCTTAGTCCTGATCTCTCCACTGCTGGTTCCGATCCGGAAAAGGTTGTTTCCTTTGGGCTCAGAGATATGATAAGAAAGGAGTGCATTATATCCAGAATCGAAGTCTACAGCTCTGATCTTGGCTACAAAATAGCCTGCTTCAGCAGAATATGGAATGTTGTCAGTGTGAACAGAGCCATGTTCAGAATAGGGAGCAAGAATCCCAGGACTGTTGTCATTTTCATCCAGGATAAAAACATTTACAGTCACGTTACTGCTCTGTGGAGGAACACCAAAGTCTGTGGCCTGAACTTTAAACTGAAACGTTTTCATTTCTTCATAATTAAATGACTGCAAACTGTAAATATCTCCACTTTCAGGGTTTATGTTCAGCATGGATAAAACAGGAATATCTTTGGAGCCTTGCAACAATGAATACGATATTCTAGCATTGTCTGCAACATCACTGTCAAAAGCAAATATTGTATAAATAACTTCTCCAATCTGACTGTTCTCTTTTACATATGCATTAACAATAGGTTCACTAAAGCATGGCGCATTATCATTAACATCAGAGACTTGTATAGTAATGACAGTGGTGCTGGAGAGAGGCGGAGTCCCTTCATCAGTAGCCGTGATAGTGATGTTATGCTGAGATGCACTTTCCCTGTCGAGAGGTCCACGTACAACCAATGTATAAAAATTATTATACGACTTTTGAATGTTAAATGGGACAGATCCAAGAATTTTGAGTGTTACCTGCCCGTTTTTACCGGCATCCTTATCGACAGCAGTTATCATTCCCACCATTGTGTCAACCGGTGCATCCTCCTTAATAGTGTCAACTAGTGAGGACACGGATATTTCCGGAACATTATCGTTGATATCAATTATTTCTACTAAAATTTTGCACATTGCCGATCTTGGGTTATAACCTTTGTCCTTTGCTTGTACACGGAGTTCAAACGCATTTTTCTTTTCATAATCTACAATACCTGTCACTACAATTTCGCCGGTTTCTGGGTTTATTGAGAACACACTAAGATGTTTGTTGCTGTCGTGGTTAACAAACGTATATGAAATTTCTCCGTTAACGCCTTCATCCAAATCAGTGGCATGCACAGTAATCATGGGAGTACCTGGTGAGACATTTTCGCTAATCCGAGCTTTATACAGCGATCTACCGAACACTGGAACATTATCATTAACATCTACTACATTTATAATAACAGGAATGGTTCCAGATCTGGGTGGTTTTCCTCCATCCAAAGCAGTCAATGTGAGGTGGATCGCAGACTGTTTCTCTCTGTCTAAAGTTTTCTGCAGTACTAGCTCAGCTGATACACCTTCCTGTCCGCTGTGTACATCCAGCGAAAAGTGTTCATTTTGGCTCAGCTTGTAGTTCTTTACTGAATTGCTTCCCACGTCTGCATCATACGCGCTTGGTAATGCAAATCTCTCCCCTGAAGAAGATAGCTCCGAAATGTTTAACATCCATTCTGTCTGACGAAATACTGGTGAATTGTCGTTAATATCTAAGACGTTCACTTCAAACCTATAAATATTCACCGGTGACTTAACGACAGCTTCTAGTGCTATAGAACAGAGCGTGTTGTGTTCACAAAGCTCTTCTCTGTTAAGAATTTCTTTAACACAGAGAATACCAGTCTTCCGATTAAGATCGAAATACCTGCTGTAAGCTTCGGTAGCAATATGAAATCCTCGGCTCACAAGATCCTGAACGTTTAGATTTAATTCCTTTGCCAAATTTCCGACTGTTGTGCCTGGGGCTGCTTCTTCCGATATGTGAAAAACAATCTGTCCATTCACACATCTCCAGAAAATAAACAATAGCGAATAACATGTCCACGCCTGAAATCCTTGACCCGCTGATGCAGCCATTTCACTGCGTTACAAAAGCTCTTTTAGAAAAATATACAAATCCATTCTCGTAGTTGCGAATATGTCTGCGTTTAAACAGCACCCGAGCACAATGGCGTATTCTAAACAAAGCCGTTCGGACAGCAGAAAGATTGCCCTGCCTTGGGAAAGGCGGCGCATAGTAAAGATGCGCAATAACGCAGAGTGAAAGGCTAGTGACATCATGTGGACGACAACAGTCCTTAATGTTATACGTGTGTTTTTATA
>JAQMYG010000012.1:11421532-11448164 GCA_030014215.1 Clariallabes teugelsi | reverse complement strand
AACAAATCCAGGTCCAACCGATTGTTCTGTCTTTTCCTACATTTCCCAAATGCCTGTATGAATCAATGAAAAATCCATGCGTAACATTCCTCTAAAGTTTTTCTATATACATCATAGGTCTGCACAGTGCTACTTAATGAACCTGGATTTATAAATGCATGAAATCTTCTTAATGCTCTATGGGAAAAATAATCAACCCACTTTTAATATTTACAGAGCTACTATACTATCTCATTAGAGCTAGTTACTATATAATGACATGTATCTGTACAATCAGAAAGGTTTTAAGCAATTCACTAGATGTGTGCAAACTATTTATTGGGTATGATTAAAGTTATTTTTTGCATACCTCTCTTTTATTCAAACAACGGGAAAAAAACTCAAAAAAGTGAAAGCATTGATATTTTTTTATAACAGTAGATTTACTAAGAAATGCAAAAAAGCCTGTTTTACTACTACTGCTGAAAGAACAAGTGCACTTGTCTACAAACAATCAACTGCTATAATAAGATAATTCTTTTGTTACTTCTAATCCCAAGGACAGAACATTAACTCAAATTATATATAAACATTGTACCTTATAAAAAGAGACAAGACAAGAAAATAAATAATCATCTACATAAATATGGTTCTTCCGGAGGGGGGGGGGGACCCTAATAAAAATACAAATGATCCAATCACAAGCCTTAAAGGTTCTTGTGACTCAACAGAGCTCATGTATAGGACATATTGCCTTGCAAGATCATGCAAGATATGCAATCTGATGTATATCAGGGAAACCAAGAGAAGAAAAACTGCTTGTATTGTTGAGCACCTGTGAATTATCACAAATGACTTGCCCTTTCCAGTGGCAAGACACTTCAGGATGAGGTAGATATAACATTAACAACACCTCATTTTGAATTGGTAGTTATTGTTATGGGACAAATCAAGTGAGGTAATTTAAGGAAAAACAGTACATGTACATGCTCAACAGTTTAAACTCATTTAATGAGTATCATGTCCTGATAACATTAGGTTTTACACTAATGCATCATCAATCATTCAAAATATCATATATGAACAAATATTTTGCCTTCAAAACAATTGTATTATTTTCACTTAATTTATGCAAAGATATACACACCAATAACTGTTGTAATAAAACCTGCACGTGGATAGAAGTCTTTCTCTCCTCATCTTTAGTGAATGAGTCTATGCCATATTCTTGGTAATGGCAAATAAATGAGGTCCTCATGGAATGCAATCATGTGGTATTTAAACAAAGTTTAGCTGTTTCAAAATATGAGGTGCCCATTTGTGCAAAACAGTAACCCACTAATTAATTCTTACCTTGCCTTTGGTAGGAAGTGTCTGTGGTCCGTTAAAAGTATCTCCGTCATTTATGCTTATTAACTCTGCCTCTGCGGGGGGACATGGTGCAGGAAAAACCATTACGTCACTCTTCAGTGTGTCTGAGCTAAAACACACATCATACTGTTGTGCAGATTTGGAATAAGACCAGCTCCCATCAGGATGTGTGGTGATCACTGGAGCACTGTATCTGCTGAAACTGCCATCTCTCCTGCAGCATTTCACAGCTAGTAAACTGATCAGACTCAATATAAATATCACTGAAACTGAGACAATAGCAATCAACAAATATGTGTTTAAATCAGAGATCCTGTCATTCTTTGTCTGTGCATGTTTGAACTGGGTCTTTATGTCACTTGTGCTCTCAGAAACCACAACATCGATAGAAACAGTGGATGACAGTGAGGGTTCTCCATTATCAGAAACCAAAATGACAAGTGGGTGAGTTTTCAGGTCATTGTCACTCATTCGCCTCTTAGTCCTGATCTCTCCGCTGCTGGTTCCAATCCGAAAAAGGTTGTTTCCTTTGGGCTCAGAGATGTGATATGAAAGCAGTGCATTATATCCAGAATCAGAGTCTACAGCTCTGATCTTAGCCACAAAGTAGCCTGCTTCAGCAGAATACGGAATGTTCTCAGTATGAACAGCTCCATGATCAGAATAGGGAGCAAGAATCCCTGGACTGTTGTCATTCTCATCCAGGATAAAAACATTCACAGTCACGTTACTGCTCAGTGGAGGAAGGCCAGAGTCTGTGGCCTGAACTTTAAACTGAAATGTTTTAATTTCCTCATAATTAAATGACTGTAAATTGTAAATCTCACCACTGTCAGGGTTTATGTTAACCATAGATGAAACAGAAACATCGTTAGGGCTTTGCAGCAATGAATATGATATTCTTGCATTATCTGCAACATCACTGTCAAAAGCAGACACCATATGAATAACATCTCCAACCTGACTGTTTTCCTTCAAATATACATTGTTTACATACTCTGGAAAACGTGGTGCATTGTCATTTACATCAGAAACGTGTACAGCAATTAATGTGGTGCTGGAGAGTAATGGAGTTCCTTCATCAGTAGCGGTAATTGTAATATTATACTTGGATGTGATTTCTCTGTCTAAAGGACCATCTAAAACTAATATGTAATTATTCTTATATGAATTCTGTACCCTAAATGGAACAGATTCGATAATTCTCAAGTTTACTTGACCGTTTTTACCACTGTCCTTATCTATGACCGTTATCATGCCGACAGCTGTATCAAGCTGAGCATCCTCTTTCAGCGTGTTTACTAAAGATGTAACAGATATTTCTGGTATATTGTCATTGACGTCAATAATTTCGACTAGTACTTTACAGTGTGCAGCTCTTGGCTTTGGTCCTTTGTCTTTAGCCTGGACACGAATTTCAACAGCGCTTTGTCTTTCATAGTCAAGCTCACCTTTAATCGTGATGTCTCCCGTTTCTGGATTTATAGAAAATACACTGATATCTTGCTCGTTGTCCTGTTTATAAAACTCATAAACAATCTCACCATTAAGGCCCTCATCCAAATCACTTGCGTGCACTGTAACTACGGCTGAACCAGCAGGTGCATTTTCTTGTATGCGAGTTTTATACAGAGACTTACTAAAAACCGGAATGTTGTCATTAACATCTTCAACATGCACAATAATATTCAACGACCCGGATGCAGGAGGCTTTGCTCCATCTATAGCAGTTAAAGTTAGCTGGATCAGAGGCTGCCTTTCTCGGTCTAAGGACTTTTGCAGCACCAATTCAACAGACATTCTCTGTTCTCCGCTGCTCTGTACGTCCAGGGAGAAGTGATCATTTTGATTTAGCTTGTAAGTCTTTATTGCGTTACCGCCTATGTCTGCGTCAAACGCATTTGGTAATGGGAATCTCTCTCCCGGAAACGCTGACTCAACAATATTTAAGTTCATCACTTGCGATCTAAATGTCGGTATATTGTCGTTAATATCTAAAACGTTCACTTCGAATCGATAAATGTTCAACGGCGAATGGACAATAATTTCCAAGGATAAAAAACATTTCGTCCTCTGTTCACATAGCGCTTCTCTGTCTAGTCTGTCCTTAACTTGAAGAACACCCGTCTTCATATTCAGATCGAAATACCTTTTATTTTCTGCCGAAACGAGTTGTAATCCACGTCGTTCAAAGTCTTTTATATTAATGTTTAAATCCTTAGATACATTTCCGATTACAGTACCAGCCTTCACCTCCTCTGACAAGGAATACACGATTTGCCCCTCCGCGATGCTCCAGCAGTAGAGAAGCAGTGAAAACCACAGCCAGATCAAAAATTTGTCTGCCATTGTTGAGGCCATTTTACATCAACACCGAGAATTGATAAAAATAAATCCATATAGTTGGAAGCAAGCATCTATTTGAACGATCCAAAAACTGCATCTATATACAATGGCGTATTCAGAACAAAGCGCCGGACTGAGCACATGCTCATTTACGTTAAAAGGAGGAGTATGGCGAGGCTAGGACGTAAGTTATTCAGAGTGGAAAGATAGCGACATCGTGTGGGGAAATATATATTGTGTGGGGAAAATGTATATACAATTATAAACATGAAAAGTGAAAATTGAAAAGTGAAAGTGAATCGGTAAGTCAATACGTCTTTCAGTAAGAAAGTCAGACAGTCAGACAGTCATTCTGACAGTCAGAAAGTAAAGAAAGAAAGAAAGTGTCTATGTAATCTAAATAAATAAATAAAATCCATACACATCCGCTTGTTAAACCGGGTCTATTAGACAAAAAGTAAGTGATTCAGAATATCTTCAAAAACGTCCTTTATGAAGACAAGGTTGAGCAAATTCTAGCGTTATATATGCTGAGAAAAAACAGATGGATAAGTTGTGAGCCTTCAGAACCATGGACAGAGACAGACTCTACATCATATGTGAAATAAACCCCAAATTACAGTTACCACACAGCACTTATAACCAGTAAGCATGAAAGAGATTTTTTTTTACATTAAACAAACCTTAATGGATGTACTGAATAAGATTTAGTTAAACGGTTGCGCTGAATAAATTAACATCATTTTATTGTTGCATTGTCTAGAGAGGTATAAACACTTAATACATGGTGATACAGAAAATGAAACTTAACACTGACTTCCATAAACTTTAGCTACTTGCATTTTTGATACTTTTAACGAAAAAGTAATAATAAGACTACTGAGCAAACAGTGAATTGTTCATCATTCTTACCTTTCCTTTGCTTGGAAGACTTTGCGTTCTACTAAAAGTGTCCGCGTCGTTTATACTGATCGATTCAGCATCTGCAAGGGGAAATGACGCAGGGAAAACCACTACGTCACTCTTTAGTGTGTCCGAACTGAAACACACGTCATACTGCTGTGTAGATTTGGAGTAAGACCAGCTCCCATCAGGATGTGTGGTGATCACTGGAGCACTGTATCTGTCGTATGTCATGCAGCATTTTACAGCTATTAAACTGATTAGACTCAATAAAAATATCACTGAAACCGACACAATGGCGATCAGCAAATATATATTTAAGTCCGAGAAACTGTCATCCTTTATGGGTGCATGTTTGAACTGAGTCTTAATGTCAACTGTGTTCTCAACAACCACAACATCAATAGAAACAGTGGCTGACAGGGAGGGTTCTCCGTTATCAGAAACCAAAATGACAAGTGGGTGAGTTTTCAGGTCATTGTCACTCATCCTCCTTTTAGTCCTGATCTCTCCACTACTGGTTCCGATCCAGAAAAGGTTGTTTCCTTTGGGTTCAGAGATGTGATATGAAAGCAGTGCATTATATCCAGAATCGGAGTCTACTGCTCTGATCTTTGACACAAAGTAGCCGGCTTCAGCAGAATAGGGAATGTTCTCAGTGTGAATGGAGCCATGCTCAGAATAGGGAACGAGAATCCCTGGACTATTGTCATTCTCATCCAGGATAAAAACATTAACTGTCACGTTACTGCACATTGGAGGAACGCCAGAGTCTGTGGCCTGAACTTTAAACTGGAATATTTTTAATTCTTCGTAATTAAATGACTGTAGACTGTAAATATCACCATTATCAGAGTTTATGTTTACCATGGTTCGTACATAGGCTTTTTTAAAGGTTTCTATTAATGAATATGATATTCTGCCATTATCACCAACATCAGGATCAAAAGCAGATACTGTACAAATTAGAGCACCAACTGGACTGTTCTCTCTCAAATACGCATTAACTGTAATGTCTTGAAAACGTGGCGGGTTGTCATTTATATCAGAAATTTGTACACTAATGACGGTGGTACTGGACAGAGGCGGAGTTCCTTCATCAGTAGCTGTGAGAGTTATATTATATTGAGACTCGCTCTCTCTATCTAGTGGGCTATCGACTACTATAGAATATTTATTTTTGTAAGTGTGCTGTATTTTAAACGGTACAGAATTTTGAATTTTAAGATTTGCATCACCGTTTTTCCCAGCATCGCTATCTTTTACTGTTATCAGGCCAACCATTGTACCAGCGGTAGCGTCCTCTTTAATCACATTAACCAAAGAATTAACCGAGATCTCTGGGACGTTATCGTTAATGTCCACGATTTCCACTAAAACTTTACATAATGCTGCTCGTGGTTTATGGCCATTATCTTTAGCCTGAACACGAACTTCAAGTGCATTTTGTGTCTCAAAGTCTACAACACCCTGCACCGTAATGAGCCCACTTTCGGGGTCAATGGAAAAAGCGTCAAAATGCTGAGCATTGTTTTGACTGGCAAAAGAATAAACGACTTCGCTGTTTTTGCCTTCGTCTATGTCAGTAGCATGAACCGCAATGACGGATGTACCACGTGGAGAGTTTTCCGTCACTCGGGCTTTGTAAAGAGCCTTACTGAAGACTGGGGCGTTATCATTTACATCTTCAACACTTATGACTATCTGCAATGTTCCGGATCTCTGAGGTTTTCCTCCATCCAGAGCAGTCAGGATGAGTTGAAACACAGACTGTTTCTCTCGATCTAAAGCTTTCTGCAGAACTAATTCAGCACACACACTTTGCTCTCCATTGATTTGGACATCTAGGGAAAAGTGTTCATTTTGGTTTAGCTTGTAACTCTTTACTGCGTGGATACCCACATCTGCATCAAATGCACTTGGTAAAAGGAATCTCTCCCCTGGAAATGCCGATTCTGAAATATTCAGTGCAGTTCCAGACATCGGAAACGTTGGTGTATTGTCATTAATATCTACGACGTTAACTTCAAACCGATACATATTTAATGGGGTTTTAACTATTGCCTCTAATTCTAGTGAACATTTGGCGTCTCGGTTACAGAGCTCCTCTCGGTCTATTCTTTCTTTAACGTGTAAAATCCCCGTTTTTAAATTAACACCAAAATACCTCTTATTGGGTCCCTGAATTATTTCAAATCCTCGATGTCCAAGGTCCTGCACATTTAGATTTAAATCCTTTGCTAGATTTCCAATTTCTGTTCCTCGGCTCGATTCCTCCAAAACAACGTATGCAATTTGTCCGTCCACTGTCCTCCAACTCCAACACAATGAAACGGCAAATATCCGCAGAATCACACATCTCCTCATCAATGCGGCCATAATCCGAAGAGACACAGATGTCTTTGGGAAAACATAAGCAACAACGCTCTGCCGACGATATATAATTTATTAACGGTGAAACTATAATCCCAGGTTCGTCTCATCTTCAGGACAAAGCCCTCTGTGTAGGGGAGGGACTTGGCCTGACGGGAGGAGCCACCAAAAAAAAAATTATAACCGTCCAACTGCAAGTGGCTAGAGACACCACGTGGAGAAATGGTGGCAAGACATGATACAGCGGTAAACAAAGTACAATTATTGCATTATAAAAATATATTTAAATAATAACGATTATACTTTTTTTATGGGCAGTATAAATCATACTTATGGTTGATATGTGGCAGCCTGGCAAATCCTCCACATGGTAAAATGTCAATCACTCTAACGCCCACCCACTGAACACACACACACACACACACACACACACACACACACACACACACACACACACACACACACACACACACCAATTTGCTGAAAATAAGTGTTTTTTATGCATTAAATTATCTTTTAATTTAATGAACAATAAATAAGTTACACAAGCTAGTAATATGATTATACTAGCTTTTCATTCTTTGCTTAATAATTATATCCATATATTTTTTATAAAAGAGCAAACGTATATATTATTTACCGTATATTTATAGACTTATATATATTATAGATATAATATAACTCTTTTATTAACTCTTTTTATTAACTCTTTTCTCTATTATTTATAATTTTTATTATTTATTATTTCACACTGTTCTCAATAATCGTGCTGCTTAAAGTCAAACAACATAATGTGTCCCTGAGCTGGCAGACGAGTAAACGGCACAGCCAGTTTTACAGTTGTAAAAGACTTTTAAACGAATCTTACAGTGGAGATGTAACTTTAACAGCATCGTTCCCATCAGTCACTTTGTCATGAAACATTGTACCATTTTAAGGAAGAAAACATTCGTACCAAGTGTGCAGAACCTGACAATGATTTTCACGACCATGGACAGCAACAACGGCAACGTTAGTCTAGAAAAGTGAATGGGAATTGGTACGAAATATTTTAGTTACAAGCATAACATTATAAAAATATATTACAAATAATTTTTCGTCTCAGATCTTACCTTTTCTTTATTCGGAAGTGTTTGAGTTTTGCTAAAAGTGTTTTCTCCATTTATACTGATCGATTCAGCATCTGCAAGTGGAAATGACGCAGGAAAAACCACTACGTCACTCTTCAGAGTGTCCGAGCTAAAACACACGTCATACTGCTGTGTAGATTTGGAGTAAGACCAGCTCCCATCAGGATGTGTGGTGATCACTGGAGCACTGTATCTGCCGTAGGTCATGCAGCATTTTACAGCTATTAAACTGATCAGACTCAACAAAAATATCACTGAAACCGACACAATAGCGATCAGCAAATATATATTTAAATCCGAGAAAACGTCATCCTTTATCGGCGCACGGTTGAAATGTGTCTGTACGTCACCTGTGTTCTGAACAACCACAATATCAATAGAAACAGAGGCTGACAGTGAAGGAACTCCATTATCAGAAACCAAAATGACAAGTGGGTGAGTTTTCAGGTCATTGTCACTCATTCTCCTCTTAGTCCTGATCTCTCCGCTGCTGGTTCCAATCCGGAAAAGATTGTTTCCTTTGGGTTCAGAGATGTCATAAGAAAGCAATGCATTATATCCAGAATCGGGGTCTACAGCTCTGATCTTGGTCACAAAGTAGCCTGCTTCAGCAGAATATGGAATGTTCTCAATGTGAGCAGAACCATGCTCAGAATAAGGAGCGAGAATCCTTGGACTGTTGTCATTCTCATCCAGGATAAAAACGTTCAAAGTCACGTCACTACTCAATGGAGGGACACCAGAGTCCGTGGCCTGAATTTTAAACTGGAGTGTTTTAATTTCTTCATAATTAAATGACTGCAAAGTACAAATATCGCCACTGTCAGGGATTATGTTTAGCACAGATGTTAAATAACCGTTTTTGGAGTTTCCAAATGAATATAATATCCTGGCATTATCACCAACATCAAGATCAAAAGCAGATACTGTATAAATTAGAGAGCCAACTAGACTGTTTTCTTTTACATACACATTAATGACTGCGTCTGAAAAACGAGGTGCGTTGTCATTCACATCGGAAATGTGTACAATAATGACGGTCGTGCTGGACAAAGGTGGAGTTCCTTCATCAATAGCTGTGAGAGTTATATTATATTGAGAAACACTTTCTCTGTCTAGGTGTCCCTTCACAGTTAATGAATATCTATTTTTATACGTGTTCTGCAGCGAAAATTGTAAAATACCTTGCATATTTAGAAATGCTGCACCATTTTTACCGGAATCTTTATCTTTTACCGCTATTAAACCAACCATCGTCCCATCTGGAGAGTCTTCTTTAAGAACGTTAACTAGTGACGTCACGGATATTTCAGGAGCATTGTCATTGACATCGAGTATTTCAACTAGTATTTTACAAAACGCTGATCTCGGATTTGTTCCTTTGTCTCTTGCCTGGACTCGAATTTCAACTGCAATATTTTGCTCGTGATCCAGCTGTCCCTTCACTGTTATTTCACCGGTATCAGAATTGATTGCGAATGAATCAATACTCCTGTCATGGTCATGATTTACGAATGAATACATGATTTCTCCGTTCAGTTCATCATCTGCATCATTTGCGGTAACTGTAATGACAGATGTACCGGGTGGTGCATCTTCTGGTATTTGAGCTTTGTAAAGCGATTTTTCGCAAACTGGAGTATTATCATTCACATCAATGACATTTACTTTTAGATTTAATGTACCTGATTTGGGAGGTTTTCCTCCGTCTACAGCAATCAATAATAGCTGTATTACAGCATGCTTTTCTCTATCTAGAGCTTTCTGTAGCACTAACTCAGCAGATACACTTTTCTCTCCGCTGTGTACATCAATAGAGAAGTGCTCATTTTGGCTAAGCCGGTAGCTTTTTATCGAGTTGCTGCCCACGTCTGCATCAAATGCACGCTGTAAGGCAAACCTGTCTCCTAAAGAAACCGACTCGGAGATATTAAATACTGTTTCTGACGAACTAAAGATGGGTGCGTGATCGTTTGCGTCTAATATAATGACCTCAAACCGATACATGTTTAAGGGTGAATAAATAACAGCCTCTAATTCAAAACTGCATTTCGTACTGCGCCCGCATAGTTCCTCGCGGTCTATCCTTTCTTTAACATGGACAACTCCAGTCTTCACATTTAAATAAAAATACCTTGCATTCGGCCCGGAAATAATGTGGAATCCACGGTGCTCCAAATCATGGACATTCAGATTCAAATCTTTTGCTAAATTCCCAACTGTTGTCCCTGGATTACTCTCCTCCACCACGGAATAAGCAATCTGCCCATTCGCAATGCTGAGAAGACAACAAAGCCAAGTGAAAATGATCCACAATCTGCTTTCGTGCATGACAATTTCAGCCAGGTCCTACTATCAAGGACCTTTCGGTACAACATAAAAATCTGAGCGTTTGACTTAGATATAATCCTTCGTCCAACAGCGGAAAAGCCAAGTTGTTATTCTGTCTCATAAACAATAGCCGTGCGCCGGGACGCCCTTTCTCTTGACGAAGAGAAGCCTCGCAAAACACATAAGAAATTCTAAAAACAGTCAGAGACTGACACCATGTGGACATCAGAGAACACTTAAGAAACATGGATTACTAATATTTATAAAATTCATAAATGTTGACAAATATACAGTACATCTACATAAATTTGAATATTTTGGAAAAGTTGATTTTTTACAATTTATTTCAGAAAGCAAAACTGATATGTTCTGGATTTATTAAAGGTAAAGTGCAATGCTTCTAGCCTTTTTTGTTTTAATTTCAATGATTATGGTTTACAGCTCACGAAAATAAAACATCTAGTATTTCAAAATATTAGAATATGTCATAAGATCAATTATATATGGAACCTCAGATTATCACTGAAAAACATCATGCTGGATTTCAAACAATTTGGATTCTGTGCCTCCCCACCCATCCTCCAGAATCTAGAACTATGATTTCTAAACAAAATTCAAAATGTATTTTTATGTGAAAAGAGGACTTTGGACCACTGCACAACAGTCCAGTATTTTTTTTCCTTAGTCCCGGTAAAATGCTTTTGACCTTGTCTCTGGTTCAGGAGTGCTGAACCAGAGACAAGCAGTGGTAAGTTATTTCCATGAGACATCTGTGAGTGGCAGCTCTTGATGCAGTAACTTCAGCCTCACTCCACTCCTTGTGAAATTTCCCAACAAGTGAAAGTTCTTCACAACACTTTTGCATTCCAGTCAATTTTCAATTTATACGATTCAACACATCACTTTGCAAACAGCCAGCCCTTTCAGCAACCACATTCTGTGGCTTATCTGCCTTGTGGTGGGTGTCAAAGATAGTCTTCTGGAAAAATTACAAGTTAGCTGTCTTCCCTATATGATTGTGGTTGTGTGTACTGAATTAGACCAAGATATATGCAGTATTTATAATGAATTAATAGTAATATACTTTTGCTTGTGTATAGTGTATGTTCTGTTCATTTGCCGGTGGTGTTGATGTTATGTCAGATAACATCATAATAGCATGACATTTAAAATAAAACAAGGAAAAAGTCTACAGGACTGAGAGATGCATCTGCAATTAGCTAATGTGGAGGTTCTATGAAGCTAGCAGGTGTGGTTATTTGACTATCAATTAAAAAGCAGTAAAATAAATACAGATTCCCCCATACTGGAGGACAAATACAGAATGCATTTTAAATTCAGAAGAAGCGCATGGCCAGTGTCAAATGAAATATTTGACTGAACCTTTAATCACTGATATTATTTTAACCCCAATAAATGCCTCTATATTATATTTATATTCTTTGTATTATAAGCCCTGTCAAGACACAGAAACTCTAAATGATCAAGCAAATGTTAATAAGTCTAACCTAATGTTTATTAAGTCCAGTGGTTTAGGGGGAAAAAAACTCATTGCAAAGCATGCAGTAGTCAAACTAAACTTAACTGATTATGCATTTTACAAACTAGGAATAATAAAGATATTTTGTAGAAACATAAAACATAAAGTCATGTACAGTAACTAAGTGCAAATATTGCATCATACCATTTTTAGCCTTACCTTAACTGTATTAGGAAGTGTCTGTGTTCTGGTCAAGATTTCACCTTGATTTATGCTGATCAATTCAGCATCTGCAGGCAGAAATGGTGCAGGAAAAACCACTACATCACTCTTCAAAGTGTCAGAACTAAAACACACATCATACTGCTGAGTAGATTTGGAATAAGACCAGCTCCCATCAGGATGTGTGGTGATCACTGGGGCACTGTATCTGCTGAAAATTCCATTTCTTCTGTAGCATTTTGCAGCTATTAAACTGAACAGACTCAATACAAATATCCCTGAAACTGACACAGTGGATATCAGCAAATACATGTTTAAATCTGAGAAACTGTCCTCCTTTATTGGTGAATGTTTTAACTCAGTCTTTATGTCACCTGTGCTCTCAACAACCACAACATCAAGAGACACAGTGGATGACAGGGCTGGCTCTCCATTATCAGAAACCAAAATGACTAGATGGTGAGTTTTCAGGTCATTGTCACTCATTCTCCTTCTAGTCCTGATCTCTCCACTACTGGTTCCGATCCAGAAAAGGTTGTTTCCTTTAGGTTCAGAGATGTGATAAGAAAGCAATGCATTATATCCAGAATCAGAGTCTACAGCTCTGATCTTTGTCACAAAGTAACTGGCTTCAGCAGAATATGGAATGTTTTCAGTGTGAAAAGATCCATGATCAGAATAGGGAGTGAGTATCCTTGGACTGTTGTCATTCTCATCCAGGATAAAAACATTCACAGTCACATTAGTGCTTAGTGGTGGAGAACCAGAGTCTATGGCTTGAACTGTAAACTGGAATATTTTTATTTCCTCATAGTTAAATGACTGCAAACTGTGAATGTCTCCACTGTCAGAGTTTATATTTATCATGGACGATACAGGAGCACGTGTTTTTGAGCTTTCCAATAATGAATAAGAAAGCCTGGCATTATCACCAACATCAGGATCAAAAGCAGATACTGTGTATAAAACAGCTCCAACCTGACTGTTCTCTTTTACATATACATTAATCACGGATTCTGGAAAACGTGGAGCGTTGTCATTCACATCAGAGACATGTACGGTGATGACAGTGGTGCTTGAGAGAGGTGGATTTCCTTCATCAGTAGCTGTTATAGTGATATTATATTGAGACACATTTTCTCTGTCTAACGCACCATCGACGACTAAGGTATAATAATTTTTATATGAAGATTTCATCTTAAAATGTTTAGAATCAGATATATGGATTTTAGCAACACCATTTTTGCCGTTGTCTAGATCTGTGACAGTCATTAAAGCAATTACTGATCCTAAAGCAGAATCCTCTCTTACTGTATTCGTAAGAGATGTTAATGAAATTTCTGGCGCATTATCATTCACGTCAGCGACCTCCACTAAGACTTTACAGTGTGTGCTGCGTGGCGAATGGCCGCGATCACTGGCTTTTGCTCGTATTTCAAACGCAGAATTTTCCTCATAATCTAACCTGCCCTGGACAATAATTTCACCACTGTCTTGGTTTATTGTGAATAAACCAGATAATGTTGAACTATCTCGTTCTGTCAGAGAATACACGATTTCACCATTTACACCCTCATCTAAATCTGTAGCCTCAAGTTTTATCAGTGTCGTTCCAGCTGGAGTATTTTCTGAAACGCGAACCGTATAAAGCTGTTTGCTAAATATGGGGGTGTTATCATTAACATCCACGACATTTATGACAACAATCGCAGTGCCAGTTCGGGGAGGTTTTCCTCCGTCTACAGCCGTCAGAGTTAACTGAATCATAGACTGTTTTTCTCTGTCTAAAGCTTTCTGTAGCACTAACTCGGCAGACAACGTCTGTTCTCCGCTCTGTATATTCAAAGAAAAATGTTCATTTTGGCTCAGCCTGTAACTTTTTACCGAGTTGGTTCCTATATCTGCATCTTTAGCTTCGGGCAATAGAAGTTTCTCCCCAATGTGTGCTGACTCAGTAATATTAATATCGAATGACGTTTTATAGAAAAACGGTGCATTGTCGTTTATGTCTAAAATTATCACCTCTATTCTCTGGAGATGGAGAGGATTATTTAGGATGGCTTCCATTCTTACTAAACACCTTGGTGCATTACTACAGAGCTCCTCTCTATCTATTCTCTCGTTGACAAATAGGACCCCTGTCTTTAGATTTATATCAAAATACCTTTTATTGTGTGTCGATACTATCCGCAGTTCTCGCGAATCCAGTTCAAGCATATTTACATTTAAATCCTTGCCGATATTTCCAACAAACGTTCCTTTTTCGGCCTCCTCTGACAAGGAATAAATTATCTGCCCCATGCAGAAGCCAGATAAACACAATAACGCGAGGAACCAAATCCATATCGTCTCTTTATGGGCACGGATGCCCATTGCAGCAACGACAGTCTCAGAAAATAACCCACCACCAAAAATCGCAGAATTTCTAGACCAATATTCCATATCGCGTGGAGCCAGCCATGCACTGCACGTCCACCATTTCGTTCTTTAGGAAACAAAGCACGCTCTTTCTTTACGCTTCTGATTAACCATTCATGAGGAGGAGTCTTGTAACAAAGCAGACTGGTTTTTTATTTATTTTTTTTGCACGGACTATAGCGACACGTTGGGGCAGGGTTTTTAAATACACAATAAAATAAATTAAGAAGTACGTACTTTACTGGCGTTAATAATTTTTATTATTGTTTTATATTTAAAAGTTTTTAGATGCGCAGAAAATTGTCCAGCCTCGTCTCCAGATGTAGGCTGTGTTACTCCACAGTAATGTATCTTATATAATAATAATTAATAATTAATCTTATGTCTTAACCCAACATAGGAGAACACTGCAAATTGTTGATAATGACTTACTACCACTTAACCACGCCCCCCCCCCCCCCTTCAAAATTAGGAAAATCAATCTTACTACGAAATGTTACCGAATAAACCTGAGATCATTCATAATACTACGACTATAGTTTACTGTACAGGTTCGCACACATATTTCATTGTTTGTGTGAAATCGTTAAGAATAATATAGAACTAGTCTACACACCCCAAGGGGAAATGATTTAGCCTAGCCTTGATTAAAAAGAGTCAAAGCCATTAGACCCCCAATTTAGAAAAAGGGGGAAAGAAAGGGTGACACGGGCAAAGGACAAATGTATGCAGCTGGCATCTCGTTATGAGTATAATATTAGGTATGTAATAAAATAGGGTAGAATAACACGTGTGTTTGTAGGCAAAGGTGTTTTTGCAGGTGCGTTGAAGGAAGGTTCATCCAGGTCGCCATACATACAAAAATCACAAAACCGACAAAAACGATTCAGTGTCCTAAACAATTTTTTAGAAACCTTAATTGATACAGTGAGCAGATTCTCAATTTTAACAACAATGTCAGGAGACAGACTGTGTGATGTTACTGTGTTTCAGAAGGGTCAAATTATTGTACTCCATCAAGAAAAGAAAAAAAATATATGCAGAGTGCTGAAAGTACTAAAATTGGGTTAAGAACTGAAAAACGCATTATTAAAACATTGAAAGATATTGCACGAGGTGGGGTACACACTGGACAGGGTGTCAATCCTTCGTAATTTGGGAACGCCAATTAGCCTAATCTGCAGGTATTTGGACTGTGGGAGAAAACGGAGTACCCGGAGGAAACCCACCAATCACGTGGACAACATGAAAACTCCATGCACACAGAGGCGCGAATTGAACCAGAACCCTGGGAGTGCAAGGCAATAGTGGTGCTAACCCCTAAGCCACCATAGAGCCTGTCATTCTCATTCAGGATAAAACACTCACAGTCACGTTATTGCTCAGTACAGGAACGCCAAAATCTGTGACCTGAACCCTATACTTCAGTGTACTTTTCATCGTACACTGTAAAAAAAAAAGTCCTAATTTTACAGAAAATAACTTTCAAGTTTTATAGTAGTTTTTCTTTTCTTTTTTTAAACTACATACAAATCTCTGTCAAATTACAGACGTTATCTCTAAATTATTAAGTCGACTGTTATTTTAAGTATTATTTCAATACTGAAAAATTTGTTCATTTTTTTAAGTTTGTTGAAAACTTCTATGTATATGTGGCTGCCTTCTTCTGTGTGATATGTACATTAACATTTTCCAACTCTGATTACTGCCAGTGATAATGAAACTTGCTTACATGTTTAGATCAAACATTGGAACATGGGAGAACAGGACATCTAGAGAGACAAGTCCATCACTAGTAAGTATGGAGTGCAATATAAGACTACTTTGAATCTTTTCATGATGATTGAAAAGGGAACTCCTTCAACCTTGGATCATTTTGAGTCCAATTTTTTTTACTGTGTAGAGATCCTTTCTGTATTGTCTCACTTACAACGTTTATGAGCCTGTCAGTGGTGAAAATAAGTTGTTTACACTGATCCAAGGATCCAGTTGTTTACCGCCTGTTTGGAAAAGGATCATTCTTTCTTGGATACACTGGACTGTCTATTTTGCCATTTTGGTATGTTTTAGATTTTACTTGCACTAAGGCATTAGGATTCTGAACTAGAAGTTATTTGTATGCATACATTATAAGAACTATAGTGTTTCTTTTTCAAAAAAAATGGACCACATTGTACTTTGTTTGTAATAAAGTTTCCAGTTCAATTTTAATTAGTCAATGACATTTTACAGCAATGTTTAAGTTTGTGAGAGAGAATGTTCCACTGTTATAGCACAATAGTCTAAATATTTCATTTTGTTTTTCATTTTAGTATTTTACTGTAATGCTATAAAACTGAACTTTTTTATTGTATTTTGCATCATTCTTGTACTATACTGTGTGACAGTTCTTCAAGCTATTTTACAAATATTATAATCTTGAGTTTGTGTTAACACTTTATTGAACATTTGTGGTCATAGAAATTTATGAAAAATTTGTGAAATAACAGGTTTTTTTGTGTTACTTTATTTGAATGTGTTAGGAAAAGTCTGTAAAAAAAAAAAAAAAGTGTTTCCCTGCTAAATGTCTAATGCTGTTGCTTTATTGAAGGTGTTTGATTGTAATAATTTTGGGGAAAAAACTGTAAAATAAAAATATTTAGTTTCTACACATCTAGTGCTGTTTTAATGAAGGTGTTAAATCGTATAGATTTGGGAAAAATCTGTGAAATAATGGTGTTTCACTGCTAAACTCCTAGTGCTGTTAGTTTATTGAAGGTGAAATAACGGTGTTTCTCTGTAAAAGATTAAACAATTTCTGTAAATTTAATGTTTTTGCGCATAATATGAACAAGAGTATTTTAACTTAATTTTATGGTTTTTGTTTGGCAGCAGGTCATTTGACCGTTTTTTAATTAATTAATTAATTAAATTTTTTTTAATGTAGGCTAGTTAAAATTACTGTAAATTGTAAAGTTCTCTACTCTAAGTGTACTCTCAAAAGTAGATACCTTTTAAATTACAGAACCGACCGGGCAGTTCTCTTTTACATCTATGTAGAGTAATGACAATGGCGCTTCATCAACAGCTGAGCATCTAACGTTTCAGTCATGATTTTAATGTCTTATGTAATTTAAACACATGGCATACAGAGTACGTGATACGTTGCTCTGCAACTTATCCTTGTAGCTGCAATGTTGCTATTCGACGTACAGAAGTTGCAGCAAATAAGCTGCATGGACGGATTTTTTTTTTTTTTTAATGAGAATGGGTCATATATATGAAGACTGGAGAACATTATAGCACATTTCCTACCTTTTCTTTATTTGGAAGTGTTTGCGTTCTGTTAAAGGTGTCTCCTCCATTTATACTGATCAATTCAGCATCTGCAGTCTGAAAGGTTGCAGGGAAAACCACTACGTCACTCTTCAGTGTGTCCGAGCTAAAACACACATCATATTGTTGAGTAGATTTGGAGTAAGACCAGCTTCCATCAGGATGCGTGGTGATCACTGGGGCACTATATCTGCTGAAACTGCCATCTGTCCTGCAGCATTTTACAGCTATTAAACTGATCAGACTCAGAAAAAATATCACCGAAACTGCCACAATGGCGATCAGCAAATAGATGTTTAAATCCGAGAAACTGTCCTCCTTTATTGGTGCATGTTTGAACCGAGTCTTTATTTCATCTGTGCTCTCAACAACCGCAACATCAATAGAAACAGTGGTTGACAGAGAGGGTTCTCCACTATCAGAAACCAAAATGACAAGCGGGTGAGTTTTCAGGTCATTGTCACTCATTCTCCTCTTAGTCCTGATTTCCCCGCTGCTGGTTCCTATTCGGAAGAGATTGTTTCCTTTGGGTTCAAAGATGTGATAAGATAGCAGTGCATTATATCCAGAATCGGAGTCTACAGCTCTGATCTTGACCACAAAGTATCCGGCTTCAGCAGAATATGGAATGTTCTCAGTGTGAAGAGAGCCATGTTCAGAATAGGGAGCGAGAATCTCGGGACTGTTGTCATTCTCATCCAAGATAAAAACATTTACAGTCACGTTACTGCTCAGTGGAGGAACACCAGAATCTGTGGCCTGAACTTTAAACTGAAATGTTTTTATTTCTTCGTAGTTAAAAGATTTTAAAGTTTGGATATTTCCTGTAACTGAATTTATATTAACCAACGTAGATAAAATTATTCGGTTATCATTCCTTTCTAAAACAGAGTAAGTAATCTGTGAATTTTCATAAATGTCAGCATCAAATGCAGACAATGTTTTAATAACAACTCCAACCTGGCTGTTCTCTTTCACATAAACATTAATGGTGTCCTCTTGAAACAGTGGTGCGTTATCATTCACATCAGAAACTTGTATAGTAATTACAGTGGTGCTGCTGAGAGAAGGAGTCCCTTCATCAGTAGCTCTAATAGTAATGTTATACTGAGAGCGACTTTCTCTGTCTAGAGGGCCGTTGACTGATAGAGAATAGTAATTTTTGTAGTTAGTCTCAAGTTTAAATGGAGTTTTGTTTGAGACAATACAATTCACCAAGCCATTTTTACCACTGTCCGGGTCAGTCACTGATACAAGTGCAATGGCAGTACCGATTTCAGCATCTTCCTTTACAGTATGAAGCAGCAGCGTTACTCTTATTTCAGGTGCGTTGTCGTTTTGATCCAGCACCTCGATCAGAACTTTGCAGTGTGAAGCCAATGGAGGCTGTCCTTTATCACTGGCTTGAGCATGAATTTCAAAAGCAACGTCTTCCTCGAAATCTACTTTGCCCTTCACCGTTATGGCTCCAGAATACGGCTCAATGACAAAAATCTTTAAAATTTTGTCCTGGTCTCTTTTATTTATAGAATAAATAATCTCACGATTCATTCCTTCATCAGCGTCTGTCGCATTTAATACGACAACTGTTGTGCCAACCGGGACATTTTCAGAAATAGTTGTTTTGTAAAGTGGCTTACTAAATACTGGGGCATTATCATTTACATCTAAAACATTAATTATTATTTGAGACGTTCCGGATTTTGGAGGGCTACCTCCATCGACAGCGGTTAATGTGAGAAGAATTACAGGCTGTTTCTCTCGGTCTAAAGCTTTCTGCAGTACTAATTCTGCAGATGCGCTCTGCTCTGCTCCTTTGGACATCGATAGGGTAAAATATTCATTTGAACTTAGTTTGTACGTACTTACTGTATTTTTACCAACATCTATGTCGGTGGCCCGAGGCAAAGGCAGTCTGACACCAGGAAGTGAACTCTCTGCAATGTCGAGCGTGTGTGATTGTTCACTGAATGTTGGAGCATTATCATTAACATCCAAAATATAAATTTCAATTCGATAAATCTTTAAAGGGTTGTTAATAACAGCCTCCACACTGATGGTACATTTTATCGTTTTAGCACAAAGCGTTTCCCTGTCAATTTTTTCATTCACGTAAAGAAATCCAGTTCTAAAATTTACCTCAAAATATTTTTTCTCTGATCCGGCGAGAATTTGAAACATTCGTGACTCCAGTTCCTGAACATTCAGGTTTAAATCCTTTGCAATATTTCCGACTGTTGTCCCGGTTTTCGACTCTTCTGACACTGAGTAGGAGAATTGCTGCCCAGTAACCGCTTCCCAGCAACAGTCAAACAGAACAAGCACTACACACGCAGCAATCGATCCACGTCTAAATACAGTCATTGTTCTTTCAACCCGTAATGTGTATAACAACACAATATCTTCTAAATAACGCAAACGGATTTAAGTTAGATTTTACAGTCGTCATTCCTTCTCAGCACAGCACAAGACGGGATATTCTTTTACATTCGTATTGCTTTTCTTCTAAACAAAGCAAAGAGAAAACCACTCCCCATTTTATTCGGGAGGGGCAGAAAGATAATAAAATAGACGTCTTGATTCAGTGGTCAACAGCGACATCAAGTGCAGAGAATTGTTAAAAAGACCGTGTCCATCTTTTTTTCAATTAACACTGCAAGTTATTGATTATCTGTATGAACTGAGAACTGTAAATAAGCAATAATTGAAATGGCGTTAACGGATGACATTTAACACAATCCATAATATTAAAGCACAGTGCACACGATATCAATCAAATAAATCATTTGCTAATTCAATAGCGGTTTTAAAGGCCCACATAAAACACTGGATTGTATGTCAACTGTGTTTATTTTTTTAACTCCCGGGATGGACTTGAATCTGGGTTGTGGATTCAGCACCACGGCCAGCACACGGTTGGTATTCTTCCAAAATACGTTCCTTTTATTAAAATATTAGTATCTCTGACAAAATAGCAAATCAAAATTTAGGCAGGTCACATACAGTAGATTATAAATATACATACAATTCGAGGTGTATTTCAGAGCGAAAAAATAAAGGAAATATTACGATTACCTGATGACTTCCCGGATTGCGTTCTAATTAATAGTTAACTTTTCTAATTAATAGTTAACTTTTCAGTGGTTGATTTCCAAATAGCGTTAAATGGAAATCTAGCGCACTATGTAGAGTGTAGAATCTCTAAGTAGTGCCTTTGATCAGGTATTAGAGAGGGATTTGGGATTCAGCCTTGTATTCCAGGCTAGGTTAGCCATGAAACGCAGCACCGGTTCAGAGGCATTTCGGAACAACTTATAAGCAGTTACTGAGGAGACTAATCATTGTTTCAAAATGTTACTAGATAGATGCGTTTTCTTGTTGAAAGCTATACATGACTGCAGTGTGGCCATACCTTGTATAAAAGTAGCATTGCCAACTTTCTTACTAAACAAAAAACATTGTCACAGATTATTCATTTGGGTCACCTAGGCAGACCACTTTGATTACTGCATGTTAAATGTCAGGTTGTACTAATTTTAAATCTATGATCCATTTATACTAACACATTTTTTTCTGACTGGTACAAGTGTGCTAATGTGCAAATAAAAGAAAAAAAAGTAAAGGAAAAAAACCGTCCCGGCTAATAATTCCCTTCTAATCCCTTTTTTTTAAAAATAATAATAATAATAATAATAATAATAATAATAATAATAATACAAAAAATTGTGCTGGTGGTGAGGGCAAGAAAAATTCAAATCAAGTATAATTTCATGAGTCAGCAGTTTAAGGTAAAGCATACATTTACTCACTTAAACTCTGGAGACTGCTATGGATGAAAATCTGAGGACATCTTTCCCCATTCTTTTGATATGATACTCTTGACCTTTATCTGTATTTTATACACTGTGCTGCTGCCACGTGATTGTATGTATGTATGTATGTATGTATTGTATGTAAATACAAATATACTGTATACATCATCAAATACGAAAACTGCCAAATGACTCTAAAGTTCTTACCTTGGAGTTTGCACACTTCTTACCTTGACCATGTTACAGAGTGTTTGTGTCCCTTTCAAAGGGTCTTCTCCATTTATACTGATTAGTTCAGCATCTGCAGGTGTTAATGGTGTGGGAAAAACCATTACATCGCTCTTCAGTGTGTCAGCACTAAAACAAACATCATATTGTTGAGTAGATTTGGAGTAAGACCAGCTCCCATCAGGATGTGTAGTGATTACTGGGGCACTGTATCTGCTGAAACTGCCATCTGTCCTGCAGCATTTTACAGCTATTAAACTGATCAAACTCAGTAGAAATGTTGCTGAAACAGAAACAATGGCTATCAGCAAATATTTATTTAAATCCGAGAAACTGTCCTTCTTTATTGGTGCATGTTTGAACCGAGTCTTTATGTCATCTATGCTATCAACAACCACAGCATCAATAGACACAGTGGCTGACAGGGAGGGTTCTCCACTATCAGAAACCACAATAACCAGTGGATGAGTTTTCAGGTCATTGTCACTCATTCTCCTCTTAGTTCTGATCTCTCCACTGCTGGTTCCGATTCTGAAGAGGTTGTTTCCTTTAGGTTCAGAGATGTGATAAGAAAGTAGTGCATTATATCCAGAATCTGAGTCCACAGCTCTAATCTTGGCCACAAAGTAGCCGGCTTCAGCAGAATAGGCAATGTTCTCAGTGTGAACAGACCCATGATCAGAATAGGGAGCGAGAATCAGGGGGATGTTGTCATTCTCATCCAGGATAAATATATTCACAGTCACATTACTGCTCAGTGGAGGAACACCAGAGTCTGTGGCCTGAACTTTAAGCTCACATATTTTTATATTCTCATAGTCAAAAGATTGAATGCTTTGTATCTCTCCTGTTATGCTATTAATTGAAAACAACGAGGAGACTGGAGTGCTGTTGATTGTGGTTTTCAATAAAGAATAAGTTATTAGTGCATTGTCATTGATATCCAGATCTATTGCTTTCAATACGCAAATGACTGAACCAATTTTACTGTTTTCCTTTAAGTAAGCATACACTATCTTATCTGAAAATTCTGGTGCGTTGTCATTGACGTCTGCTACTTTAACATTTATTATTTTAGTGCTATAGAGAGGCGGGGATCCTTCATCCACTGCTATAACTGTTATATTATACTCTGCATTCGTTTCCCGATCAAGTCCAGCGTCTAAGATCAGTGAGTAGTAGTTCTGGAAAGCTGAATGCAATTTAAACGGACTGCGACTTTCAAGTCGACATTTAACTGCCCCGTTTTTACCGGAGTCTTTATCAGAAATTGTAAGTAAAGCAACAACCATACCCTTTGCCGCGTTCTCCTCGATTGGACTGAGCAGTGATGTCACAGTCACGCTCGGTGGGTTATCATTTATATCCAACACCTCGACTAACAGTTTGGTGTGTCCCGACATAGCTACAGTACCCTTATCTGTGGCTTGAACTCGAATTTCAAATGCATTGTTGTCTTCATAATCTATATCCCGTATTAGTTTTACATTTCCGGTTTCACTGTCGATCTCAAATATATTTAGGATACTTTGAGGCGTGTGACTCATGAAAGAATATATTACTTCGCCATTAAAGCCTTCATCCGCATCTTTGGCCTGTACTCTGATAATTGTGGTACCAACAGGAGTATCTTCTGCTATAGAAACTTTATATAAAGATTTAGTAAACACAGGAGCATTGTCATTAGCATCCAAAACATTGACTTTAATTTTTAAAGTGCCTGTCATAACAGGCGATCCCCCATCAAAGGCAGTAATTAAAAGATCAATATTAGGATCTTTTTCTCTGTCCAGTACTTTTATAAGGACCAGTTCAGCGGAAACAACTTTATCGCTCTGTGCCTGAACATCTAATGTAAAATATTCGTTAGAATCCATCTTATATGTTTTCACAGAGTTGACACCGATGTCTGCGTCATGCGCACTCTGCACAGGGAAACGCGCACCAGTGGCGGTGATTTCAGTGATATTTAGATAAGTTGAACTAACAGGAAAAACCGGGAAGTTATCATTAACATCGAAAATGTTTATTCTTACCTGGTAAAGCTGTAAAGGACTGTTAGCCAATGCTTCTAAATTAATTGCGCATAAGACGGCGCTGTCACAAAGCTTCTCTCTGTCAATCCGCTCGTTTACTTGCAACACGCCCGTTTTTGACTCCACTCTGAAATATTGCTTTTTAGAATGAGAAACGAGGCGGAATTCACGAGAGGTCAGCTCTTTTAATGAAAGATTAATATCTTTGGTTATATTTCCCACTGTAGTGCCCACTTTCACCTCCTCCAAGACATTATACGCGATCTGCCCAGATGCCATATCCAAGACATAGCCTGCGAAAACGGATAGAAGTACCGCTACACCTATAATCCTCGTCATGATTGCTGTATATGCTGGCCTATAATTATAAGTAACAATCCTGAAAAATCCGCATCTAAATCCATTAGGTTCCCACGTAAGAAGGACAGACAATAACCAGAGACAAAAGAAAAGTGCAGCTTGTCTTCTTCGTAAGGCCTAATATCCATACGTTTACACCACCGACATTATCCATCCAGATCTTGAGACAACAAAGAAATCTGTGATAGCATGAAGAAACAGACAGTAACGGGGAAAAGGAGAAATAAATTCACCGTACCGAATCTCTACCGCGCTATAAGATACAGAGAGATGGCTGAAGGGAAAAAAAACGCGGCAACGAGAAGAGGGAACTAATGGGATGGGCATAAAAGGATATTAAGAGCTTGTGGAACAAGAGCGGCACGCAGTGTCTGCAAAGACTTATAACAAAAGTGCCTACTTTTTCTCCCTTTCCCCCTTTACATACTTTGAAGCCCGCTCATCAGAAAATTACACATGACCTTGGTAATTAATAAGTACTGTATGTATTAAAAGAACCAAACAACAAATGGAACCATTAATAATAATTAAACTTCGGTGACAAAACACAAATGCTACTACTCGGCCTACTGCTACTAATAATAATGATGGTAATAAAAATAATTGATCAACATAACAATAATCAATCATCGTCACCGTCAATCATTTAGAATATCTACTGTTTTTAAAATTAACTTTGTGTTAGGGAGAGAGAGAGAGAGAGAGAGAGAGAGAGAGAGAGTGTTGTCGCTAACCTGCTTTACCCATTTCAATTTAACAAACAATTTTGCAATCAAATGGGTGCATCTTTTAGACATGGTGAGTCTCCATGGCCTGAGATGTGATATCTGATAAGATATCTGATAAATATCTTAGACAGATTTGGTCTGAATATGAAAAGGTTTGATGAGGATTGATAAAAAATTTTTTTTTAAAAAGCTGCACACAAAAGACAAAAGTGCCATATTTGGTATAAGTTTCAGTTGCTCTAGGGGGTGGCTGGTTCACTTAAGCATGACACTGTGGATATTATGTCTTAAGTTCAGTTTCGATTTATATGTAGTATCATCAAAGATCATTGTTCTTGACAACATTAAATTAATTACAAAATTGATTTAATTACATGAGCTAATTACATGAGCTTTTAATTTCATGTAAGGAAAATTACAATATCTGGGCAAATCATTAATTTCAAATCATTAACCTATTGGTTTGTACAAGAGACAGCCTCAAGAGAGAGCCTCACGTAGTGCATGACTAAGCCTAGAGATCTGTTTTGATGTAGGTAAAGGATGCACATACAACTCTCTCTCTCACTATGACTGCAGCAGTATGGTTCTTTGAATCCAGGGAAAATGCAAAACAAACACTGAGCAATGAGTTTCTCCCCTCAGTCAATATAGATCTGCTGATGGGACAACCCCACTTCTGCACTGCAGAAAGAAGGGACTGCACCACTTAATTGAGAGCAGATATTGATCTGTAAACACTATGTAGGTAATATGATACCCTGAACAGTATGTGACGATTTCTTGTGTCTGAATCTCACAAATTCTACACATACGCACATATACAAACACTTAGTATAGCTCTTCACACTAGCTCATATAAAATAGACACTGCTCATTCACAAGCAGTCTTCTTCTCATCTCTGTCTTCCTCTGTCATACATGGAAGAGAAATATGAGAAGATTTATAAGACTTATATATATGGAGGTGGTCAACAGACCCATATAATAGCATTGATCGTTTTGCTGTTAGATGTGGGCGAGGCACTGCAGACCATGAACGTTAACACAAACACACACACTCAAGCATGCAGACAACTTTCCGTCCATTCACCAGTGTTAGTCTGCTAAAGCAGGATTTAATTTATTTGCAACCATTCATAACATTTTTCTAAACACACTGCTAATTTCAGCTGGCTTATAAACCCAGCAGTGTTAATAATTATAGCCCAGAAAGTGCTACATAATGTGATAGTTCTCTGAAAAACAAATTGCTTAATTTGAAATATATATAATAGATTCAAGTATTAATATATTATTATAAATGTGTGAAAATGGCTTTTTAAAATTAAGTATTTATTATTTTACACAAACGTGTGTAAAAAGTCTGCAGACACCAGAGGGGGTACTTGTATAGCATGTGTATGTGGTGTGGAGTTGACTCTGTCTTTACCATGGGTGTGTCCATGAGCTGGGGTGTTGGGATTTGTGTGTGTGTAGGTGTGTGTGTGTGTGTGTGTGTGTGTAGGTGTGTGTGTGTGTGTGTGCACACAAGCATCTCCATCTTATATATATATATATATATATCATATCATAGAAATCATATCGTGCTGTATTTTCA
>JAQMYG010000012.1:11364798-11384500 GCA_030014215.1 Clariallabes teugelsi | reverse complement strand
TTCCATTTATTCTGTGAAGGGACATGGGGGCCTGGGGTAAAAATAGATTGCAAGACAGAAATTCATGCCCACACACACACTCAGTAATATACTATAGGCAAGTGTGTCAAAGCTTGTCTTTTTACTATGCCAGAAAAACTCAACCCAGCCCCAACCCAGTGCTAGCTGCTGAGTCACTATGCTCATGCAAATTTAAACTTAAATAATTAAAGTATATAACAGTATACAGTATCAAGATGCATATCTGCTTTCAGTCTTAATTAGTCAGTAAGGAAATTTTTTTTTTATATTTTGAGATGTCAGATGTCAGATGTCAATGTAGATTTATATCACTCAGATAAGCCATCCAGCAATACTGCACATAGAAGCCATTTTCAAAGGTAAATTGCTGTCAGAGTTTCATGTCCCCAATAAACAAAATTATAACAAAACCTGTCTGAATTTCTTACCTCACCAGAAGCTTTTCCTCTCCGATCTGGAATTACTAAGGTGTTCCCATTACTTGCAGAAACTATAGTAGAGCCAATACTCATTCTGGGTCCAACTAACATGTACTGTTTATTTCCAGATCTGTATTGGATGCTGTTACAGAGTGTGCCATCATAATTGGTATCTTGTAAATATTTGGAGGAATAGTCTGTAGATTTGGAGCACTGCATTACAATTAGCACGATGATACTGATAACAAAAAGCACTGAAACTGAGGCCAGGGTGATGATCAAATAAAATGTAACATCAGTTTCTTCTTCAGTGTTGACTGCAGTCTTAACATCAAAAGATGCAAAAGCTTCTTTAGGCTCTACAAGTTTAATAATCACAGTTGCTGTTGCTGAAAGTGAAACATTGCCATTGTCTTTGACCATTATGACTAGTTTATGTTCAGTCTCATCTGTTTCTGTGAATGAGCGAAGGGTCCTTATCTGTCCCGTATAGCGGTCCAAACCAAAGAGACTGTGGTCACTCACTTCCGCTAGTGAAAATAATAACCAGCCATTGTATCCTATATCCGCATCATAGGCTCTCACTTTAGTCACAAAATGTCCCGGATTCACATTACGGGGAATCTCTTCCTCACCTTTAGCAGAACCATTGGCACTGACTGGATATAATATTACTGGAGCATTGTCATTCTGATCCAGAATGAACACATTCACTGTGACATTGCTACTTAGGGATGGAGTTCCTGAATCGGTAGCCAGCACATTGAACTGGACCATTTTTGTAGTTTCAAAGTCAAAGCGTTGTAGTGCATAAACATAAGCATTCCCATCCTCTGAATTTATATTCAGGTAAGAGACTATGTTTGGTCCATTAACTTCTGCCTTCAGAATTTGATAAGATATGTGTGCATTTTCATTCTGATCTCTGTCAAAAGCACTAATAGAAAATATAGGTGTGCCTGGGGTGTTGTTTTCACTAATATAAAAATTTAATGGATTTTGAGTAAACATTGGACTGTTGTCATTGACATCTGCAATATTAACTTGTATGGTCTTTTGTGAAGATAATGAAGACTCCCCTCTGTCCTTGCAAATTATGGTTATTGTGTAACTAGAAACAGTTTCCCTGTCAAGCAGACCTTTAGTGACCAGAGAGTACATGCTTCTCTGGAAAGATGGTTTCAATTCAAAAGATATATCATCTATAAGGCTACATATAATCATACCATTCTCACCTGAATCTTTGTCAGATACACTGATCAGAGATATCGCTGTCCCTGGATTTGTGTCCTCTAATATCTCAGAGGACAGCGAGGTTACATCAATCTCAGGTGCGTTATCATTAACATCCTTTATATTAATTATGATACTGCAGTGACCTGTTAAAGGTACTGGGCCTTTATCAGAAGCTTGTACGTCTATTTCATATACACGCTCTTCTTCAAAATCTATTGACCCTTTTATAGTAATCTCACCAGTATTTGAATTTATTTCAAATTTATCTAACGCTTTGCTCATTAGACTTCTGTCAAAGGCATAAACAACTTGTCCGTTGGCATCCTCGTCTAAATCTGTGGCATGTAGTTTTACTACCGATGAACCAAACTCGATATTTTCCTCTATTGTTACAGTATACACCTGACGATCAAAAACTGGAGCGTTATCATTGATGTCAACAACAGTTATGGTAATGTTCACTGAACCGAATCTTTCTGGCTTTCCTCCATCATACGCTGTTAATGTTAGATTTAACTCGGGTTTCTGTTCTCTATCAAGCGGCTTTTTCAAAAGTAGAAAAGGAATTTTGTCTTCTCCACGAGTTTTAACATCTAGTTCAAAGTGGTTATTCGGACTAAGGATGTACTTACGCAGAGAATTCACACCAGCGTCTAAATCACGCGCGGCGTCTAGTGGAAGGCGCGTGCTCTGGGGCACAGCATTTTCTGATATCTCTAAATGTTTTTGACGGACAGGAAATACAGGGGAATTGTCATTAATATCTACAATTTCTACCTCAATATAATGTATTTCCAGAGGATTTTCCGCAACGGTTTTAAGGGTCATTGTGCATACGTTGCTTTTTTCGCAAAGCTCCTCCCTGTCGATTTTCCCACTCACAAAAAGCACTCCATTGTCCTGGTTTATCTGTATGAAGCCATGCATTGATCCGGAAACGATCCGAAATCTTCGCTCTTTAAGCTTATTTACATCAATGCCCAGATCTTTGCCAATATTTCCTACAATAGATCCTTGTATAGATTCTTCCGGAATAGAGTAGCGAATCTGAGCGAGTACGTTACCACAAAACCACAACACAAAAACGCAGAGCAAAATTGCTAAAGGCGCGTACTGCCGAGTCTCCATGACGAAAACGCAAAATTCCTCTTCACTATCCCAAAATGATGTCCGTGGTCAACACCCTCCTATTCCGCACAATTCAGTAAATGTAAGTGTGTCTTTCCAAATAAAAAAAAATGCATTGCCTCTTGCAGTGTTTAACATGTACAGACGTTGCTTTACTCTGCTAGTCCAATCTGCCTGCGTCACAGGAGGTGGGGTAAAGTTCAAGATATTGCGCGAATACAGAACATTTGGCATGGTTAATCTTTAATGCAGCGACACCAAGTGTAAGCATACAGACTTCACAGTAGCATGATTGGCCAAGCAAAGTGTTTCTAATGTTTACTAAGAAAATAATTAAAATAAAAAATTACGGAGAATGGTTAACCGCAAAAACTCACCTCACGACTGTGCATACTGGTTCGCCTCAATGTATTCTCATTACACCCACGAACGAGTGTAGAGCCGATACTCGTTCTGGGTCCAACTAACATGTAGCTTTTATTTCCGGATCTGTACTGGATGCTGTGACACAGCGTCCCGTCGTAATTTGTTTCCTGCAAATATTTGGTGGAAATGTCTGTAGATTTGGAACACTGCATAACAATCAGCACAATGATGCTGATGATGAAAAGAAATGAAACAGATCCCAATGTAACGATTAAATAAAATGTCACGTTATTTTCTTCCTCTTCATTAACTGCCTTATTAACATCGGAAACAGCAAAAGCCTCCATGGGTTCTACAAGTTTAATAATTACAGTGGCTGTTGCTGAAAGTGAAACGTTGCCATTGTCTTTGACCAGGATGACCAATTTGTGTTCAGCCTCATCTGTTTCAGTGAATGATCGAAGGGTCCTTATTTGTCCCGTGTAGCGGTCCAAACCAAACAGACTGTGGTCACTCACTTCCTGCAGTGAAAATAATAACCAGCCGTTGTATCCTATGTCCGTGTCATATGCTCTCACTTTAGTCACCAAATGTCCTGGATTCACATTGCGGGGAATCTCCTCTACACCTTTAGCTGAACCGTTAGCACTGACTGGATATAAAATCACTGGAAAGTTGTCGTTCTGATCCAGAATGAACACGTTCACTGTGACGTTGGTGCTTAGAGACGGAGTTCCAGAATCAATGGCGAGCACGTGGAAATGGAAAGTTTTCACCTTTTCAAAGTCGAAACTTGTTAAAGCACGTATTTGCCCGCTTTCAGCATTGATATTCATGAATGATGTCATGTCATTTTGTATGCCGTCTCTTCTGATAATAGAATAAGTAACTACTGCGTTTTCATTGATATCTCTGTCAGTGGCACTTACAGAGAAGATGAGGTCCCCAGGTGAGTTATTTTCCAGCAAATAAAGTTCAAGAGGATTATGGGGGAATTGCGGGCTGTTATCATTCACGTCACCAATCAGTACTTTCAAATATTTCTCACAAGATTGAGGAGGATGGCCCAAGTCCGTTGCTTTTATGGTAATCTCATAATATGAAACAAGTTCTCTGTCTAGTCCGTCTTTCGTCACTAATGAAAATATGTTGTCTTGTACTGATGCTTTCAACTCAAAAGGTGTGTGACCGGACAGACTGCAGATAACTTTACCATTTACACCAGAATCTTTATCAGTAACACTAACCAGGGCAATCACTGTTCCTCGTTTAGAATCTTCGAGAACTATGCTGGATAATGACGTAATATGTATTTCAGGTTTATTATCATTCGCGTCTATAACTTTTATGACTACTCTACAATCTACTGTCATCGGTGGCTGTCCTTTATCAGTTCCCTGGACGTTTAACCGGTATACCTCATTTTCCTCATAGTCAATGTTCCCCTTTACTCTAATCTCTCCAGTAACACTGTCTAACTGAAATAAGTCGTTTGCATTACTTGATCGTCTAAGAGTATACTCAATTTCTCCATTTAGACCATCGTCTGCATCGCTAGCATTAACACTTGCAATTATAGTGCCAATTGGGACATTTTCGTTTAAAGTAACTGTATATATTTCCTGAGTAAAAACAGGTGTGTTGTCGTTAACGTCGGTAACAGAAACAATAATGTCTAAAGTACCAGATTTGGGAGGATTACCTCCATCAAATGCGGTCAAACGTAACAAGTGTTTATTGTGTTGTTCTCTGTCTAAAGGTTTCTGCAAGACTAAAAAAATTATTTTGTCGTCATCATCGCCATTCCTCAACTGCATTTGAAAGTGTTCGTTGTGATCTAATTTATAAGAACGAATAGAATTTATTCCCGCGTCCAGGTCACGCGCTGCTGGAAGTTCAAATCTTGCACCTGAATGTTTATTTTCTGATATTTCTAAATATATTTGTGCTTCTGGAAAAACTGGAAAATTGTCATTAACGTCTGTTATATCTATTTCAATGTAATGGATTTCAAGCGGATTTTCAATGAGGATTTTTAAATGTATTGTACAGGCTCGGTTTCTGTCACATAGCTCCTCTCTGTCGATTTTCTTATGAACAGACAGGACGCCATTGTTCTGATTAACCTGAAAAAGATCGTCATGAGACCCAGAAACTATACGAAGCCGTCTGTATATCATTGAACTTACATCAAGACCCAAATCCTTAGTAAGATTTCCTACAACCGTTCCATCTTGAACCTCCTCTGGAACAAAGTATCTTATCTGAGTCGAAGTCTGCTCCGTAGGGCGCATCAGCAAATAGAAGCACAGGACAATCCAGCAGTGCTCCCTTCTCTGCCATTGTCCGCAACAATACATCGCGAAGGAAAATGACAGCGTCGTTCTTTTAGCAGAAGCAGCAACGTGTTTTCGTAACAATTGTATTCCGCTAAACACCAAAAAAGAAAATTAATTTTCAAAATAAATATTCCGATCCATCTGGGAGGTATTAACTGCACGCCGCCCTCGCTTTGCAAGAAATGTCAAAAGCAACGTCAGGAGAGGGGCAGTCCCGAAACCAAAACATCTCATTGTGCAACACTGACATCAAGTGATCTTTATTCAATTTTTTTTGTACCAAATGTAGTTTCTCAGCATATTCTAATCAAATGACAGCCAAAATATTTAACCGTCGTTAAATACGTCTCCACACAAAGCGTTTATATAAAGATAAAAAGAGAATAAACTTGGCACAACAATTTGAACTCATAGGTTACGTTTCATTTGGAAGAAGGGCAGTATAAGTACGTACTGTATAGCTAGTTCATTCTATGGGCAATACGTGTAAAGGCACACGAGCGAAATTCACAGTGTTAAATTAAGACCCAGAGTGCTGAATAAAGACCGTACAGTCTGTACATGTCTAGTTTGACTGACGTAAACTTTGGTAGTGTTAAACACTGTAGTGTTTACATTGTATTTAAAAAATATTTTAAAATGTCTAATAACGTGCCATATCATTTATATTTAATATGGATGTGGGTTTTGTTTCTGTGCGTGTGTGTGTGTGTGTGTGTGTGTGTGTGTGTGTGTGTGTACCTCATCAGATGTTCTTCTCCTGCGATCTGGTACCACTAGAGTATTCGCATTACTGCCTGGAACTATAGTAGAACCACTACTCATTCTGGCTCCAACTAACATGTAGCGTTTATCTCCGGATCTGTACTGGATGCTATGACACAGTGTCCCGTCGTAATTTGGATCTTGCAAATACTTGGATGAATAGTCTGTAGTTTTGGAGCACTGCATTACAATCAACACGATGATGCTGGTTACGAAAAGAAATGAAACAGAACCCAAGGTAATGATTAAATAAAATGTCACGTTATTTTTGTCCTCTTCTTTTACTGCGTGTTTAACATCGGACGCAGCAAAAGCCTCTTTTGGTTCAACCATTTTAATGATCATAGTGGCTGTTGCTGAAAGGGAAACGTTGCCATTGTCTTTAACAAGTATTACTAATTTATGTTCAGCCTCATCTGTTTCTGTGATTGACCGAAGAGTCCTGATCTGTCCCGTATAGCGGTCCAAACCAAACAGACTGTGGTCACTCACTTCCTGCAGTGAAAATAATAACCAGCCGTTGTATCCTATGTCCGCGTCGTAGGCTCTTAATTTAGTCACCAAATGTCCTGGATTTACATTGCGGGGAACCTCCTCCACACCTTCCGTAGAACCGTTAGCACTGATTGGATATACGATCACTGGAGCGTTGTCGTTCTGATCGAGAATGAACACGTTCACTGTAACGTTGCTGCTTAGTGGCGGAGTTCCAGAATCTGTAGCGAGCACGTGAAACTGAAATGTCTTGGTTGTTTCAAAATCAAAACTTTTTAGCGCGTGAATAACTCCCGTTTCAGAATTGATATTTATGAATGATGTTATATCATTTGCTGCTACACTATTTCTACTGATGTGATACGAAAGCCCTGCGTTTTCATCAGAGTCAATGTCAAAGGCGCTCACTGAGAAAACTGATGAACCAGGGGTATTGTTTTCCACTAAGTACAGTTCAAAAGAATTTTGATGAAACTGCGGTCTGTTGTCATTTACGTCTGATACTAGCACGTGTAAGTTTTTAATAGTGGATAACGGAGGCTGGCCTAAATCCGTGGCTGTTATAATTATGTCATAGCTTGCTACCATCTCACGATCTAAGTTTTGCTTTGTTACTAAAGAATACATGTTATCTTGAATGGATGGTTTAAGTTCAAAAGGCAAACTACCTGCAAGAGTGCATACAATCTTTCCGTTAAGTCCGGAGTCTTTATCAGAGACGCTGATGAAAGAAATAACTGTCCCAGGACTGGAGTCTTCGGGAACAACATTCAACAGTGATGTCACTTCGATCTCCGGTTTGTTATCATTCATGTCTAAAATTTTAATGACTACTCTGCTCTCCACTGAGAGTGGTGGCTGTCCTTTATCCGAAGCCTGTATATCTAACTTATAAACCTCCATGTCCTCAAAGTCTACCTCACCTTTAACTCGTATTTCTCCTGTTACGATATCTAACTGAAAAATGTCATATACTTTGCGCTTCATCGTTTTAACGAACGCATATTCAATGTTACCGTTGGAGCCGTGGTCACTGTCGGTTGCGTTTACTGTAATTACAACGGTGCCAACTAGAGCATTTTCTTGCAATGTTATGGAAAATTCCCTTTGACTGAATACGGGCCGATTATCATTTATGTCAAGTACTTTAACGTTAATGTTCAGGGTACCTGTTTTCGGTGGATTTCCCCCATCTTCCGCTGTAACAACCAGTCTATACTCCTCTGTTTGCTCGCGATCAAGCGGTTTCCGTATAACTAAAAATGGAATTTTATCTCCATCGCTATTTTTAGTGTCGATTTCAAAGTTACTATTTTGGTTTAACTTATAAATGCGAACAGAATTTGACGCTGTGTCCTGGTCACGTGCTGCGTGTAACTGAAAGCTTGTCCCTACAGGGGTATGCTCAGCTATATCAAAATGCTGATGTGTTTGAGAAAAACTAGGAGTATTATCGTTAATGTCTATTATTTCCACGACAGCGTGGTGAATTTCTAGAGGGTTTTCAACAGCAATTTTTAGATTAATCAAACAGACGCTATTATCCTCACATACCTCCTCCCTGTCGATTTTCCTTTTAACGTACAAGACGCCATTGTCCTGATTAACTTGAAGCAGTTCATATTTAGATCCGGAAACGATACGGAGCCTTCTGTTCACCAACGAACTCACATCAAGCCCTAAATCCTTAGCAAGATTTCCTACAACGGTTTCCTCTTTCACCTCTTCAGGAATAGAGTATCTTATCTGTGCTGAAGCCTGGTCCGCGACGCAAAGCAACAAAGAGACAATCCACAAATACTTCCACCTCCAGCTTTGTACTCCATCTCCCATTATGAAATGTTCGTTTACCGCTCCTCGTCCGCTAGGTTTACTTGCCAAATTTAAAATCTTTTTATAGATTATACCTTATGCCATTATTTTTTTGTTTAAATGTCGTGATTTCTCTAGTGCTGGTCGAACGAGACTGTTCAAAACATGACAGTTCAGTCGCAACGTACAAGAATGGGCAGGGCAAAGATATTTACGTTCCATTGCAATGTAACACTGACATCATCTGGTGCAAAAATGGAAACCAAAACATAGGAATCATAAAATAATTTTAAAATGAGATTCGAAGTTCCTTAACATCTTACATGTTCTATATAGTGGTTAGTTTACAGGGTTACACACACTTCGCGTTTATAATAAACCATTAATAATAATAATAATAATAATAATAATAATAATATCTACGTGGCCTATATCTAATGTTGAAATCGACTCATTAACTGTTCCGTAATAAGAGTCAAGGGGAATCTAAAGTTCAAACCATACATACCCGTATATTCTCTGGTATACACACATTTTGATAATTTATGATGACTTTTTTTTGTTTGTTTTTACGAAAAAGCCTCTTTTACAAATTACCCTTTTAACAACAAGTCTGGTGTTTTCGGAATACTGAAGACTTTCAAATACAAATAGATATTTTTTGGTTTTACAGTTAGATTCATAAGGCAAAGGGGTAATGAAATAAATGTGATTTAAACTTGTAACAATGTCATAGATAAATAAAAATGATGAACTTGTAACAATGTACTGATAAATAAAAGTGGATGATCAGCGACAGATACGATATAAGAAAAGAAATTTGTGACTCTAAAGACCCTTGACCATTCACTTAAGGGTTAAAAGTAGCGCTTTCAGCACCAAGGACAGCAAATCACGTGTCCCATTCTTGAAAGATAAATGTATGGTGCCTTCTTTCTAGCGGATAAATTCTAAATATAACTCATATCTTGTTTATCTATTAATTTATAGCTTGTATAAGTTACAAGTCCATCAATCATTCATTCTATTAATAAGAACATACAGCATTTTGTAACTTATTTAAAGGTTAAAAAAAGTGTTACATTTACATTCTAAATTCTTCATAATTACCTTGCCATCTGAATATGTCTGAATTCAGTTATCTACTGAGTTTAACCTAAGGAATCATTGACTTTAAATGTTTATTATGTTTATTTGTTTTGTTAAATATATTATCTAAAAAGTGAAATATGTTCTTTTAAAGCGTGGCATCTAGCGTTTCTGACCTCTCCAAAGGTTCTCCTCCTGTGATCTATAGATTAAACACTCTAAAGTGTTAATTAAACAATAGAAATTTGCCTTGTTAAGAATTGACGTTGTGAGTATCTGTTTCCTACCTCAACAGAAGTTCTCCTCCTGCGATCTGGTATCACAAGGGTATTTCCATTACTGCCTGGAACCAAAGTAGAACCGATACTCAGTCTTGGTCGAACTAACATGTAGCGTTTATCTCCTGATCTGTATTGGATACTGTGACACAGTGTTCCGTCGTAATTTGTATCTCGTAAATACTTGGACGAATAGTCTGTAGATTTGGAGCACTGCATTACAATCAGTACAGTGATACTAATAATAAAAAGAAAACAAACTGATCCCAAAGCAATGATCAAATAAATTGTAATGCTGTTTTCTTCTTCATTATATACTGATTTTTTGACATCGGAAGCAGCAAAAGCCTCCTTGGGTTCAACAAGTTTAATAATCAGAGTCGCTGTTGCTGAAAGCGAAACATTTCCATTGTCTTTGACCAGTATGACCAGTTTATGTTCAGCCTCATCTGTTTCTGTGAATGAGCGAAGGGTCCGGATCTGTCCTGTATAGCGGTCCAATCCAAAAAGAGTGTGATCACTCACTTCCTGCAGTGAAAACAATAATAAGCCGTTGTATCCTATGTCCGCGTCATAGGCCCTCACTTTTGTCACCAAATGTCCTCGATTCACATTACGCGGAACCTCCTCTACAGCTTCAGCAGAACCGTTAGCGCTGATTGGATATAAAATCGCTGGAACGTTGTCGTTCAGATCCAGAATGTACACGTTCACGGTGACATTGCTGCTTAGTGGAGGAGTTCCAGAATCTGTAGCGAGCACGTGAAACTGAAATGTCTTGGTTGTTTCAAAATCAAAACCTTTTAGCGCATGAATAACTCCGGTTTCAGAATTAGTACTTAGGAATGATGTTATGATATTTTGTGACTCGATTCCTCTGATAATGTGGTATGAGACTGCAGAATTTTCATCCATGTCTTTGTCAAGTGCCGAGACAGAAAATATCGATGCTCCAGGCAAGTTGTTTTCGAAAAGATAAAATTCTAGAGGATTAATTAAGAACTCTGGTCTGTTATCATTGACATCCGACACTTTTATGGCAAACGATTTTACGGAAGATAATGAAGGCTGCCCCAGATCTGCCGCGGTAATCGTTATCTGATATTGTGAGACTAGCTCTCTATCCAAATGGCTTTTAGTCACTAAGGAGTACATGTTGTATTGCACTGAGGGTTTCAACTCAAAGGGTACAGTTTCGTTTATGTGACACACAACATTTCCATTTATACCTGAATCCTTATCTGTAACACTAATCAAAGAGATGACGGTCCCAGCTTGTGCATCTTCTGAAATCACGTTAGAGAGTGAAGTTATCTCTATTTCCGGTATATTGTCATTAACATCCAATATTTTTATGATTACCCCACTTTCACTTGTTAATGGTGGCTGACCTTTATCCGTTGCTTGTACATCCAGTTTGTAGATATCGTTGTCCTCAAAATCAAGAAAGCCTTTTGTTTGAATTTCTCCAGTTTTGCTGTCTAAAGTAAATTTATCACGAACCTCTGCGCTTACTTCACTTCCAAACGAATACGTTATATTGCCATTAGTACCCTCATCTAAATCTGTTGAAGACACCTTCAGAATAAGAACACCAGGCTGTATGTTTTCTGGTATGGCTACGGAATAAATTTCTTGACTGAAAACCGGAGGGTTATCATTTGAATCAAGAACTATTACGGTCACATTAAGAGTTGCTGATTTTGGAGGAGTCGCACCATCAGTTGCTGTAAGAATTACATTATGTTTCTCTTTTTTCTCTCGGTCCAGTTGTTTTTGTAAAATCAGATAAGGAATTTGTTCTTCCCCCCTTTCTCTGACTTGCAATTCAAAATGTTCGTTTTGACTTATCTTATATGATCTGACCGAGTTTACACCTATATCTGGATCTCGCGCAGCCTGAAGCTGGAAACGGGCTCCTGTAAGCCTATTTTCTGCTATCTCAAGTATTTTCTCTTTCTCCGGAAAATTCGGTGAATTATCATTTATATCTGTGATTTCTATTACTATATAGTGTACCTCTAGAGGATCATCGATAGCTATTTTTAGGTTTAGAAGGCAAATCGTACTTCCGTCACAGATTTCCTCCCTGTCGATTCTCTTACTCACATATAAGACACCGGTGTTCCGATTTACGTCGAAAAGAGCATCCTTAGATCCAGAAACAATTCGAAATCCTCTATTCTCCAAAATACTGACATCAAGTCCTAGGTCCTTAGCAACATTTCCCACAACGTATCTTTCATTCCGCTCCTCTGGAATAGAGTACTTAATCTGAGCATAAACGAAAACATCGAAGCAAAGCAGTACAGATAAGCACAAAACCGTCCAACCTTTGCTCCTTTGTTCTCCGAAAGTCATTGTAAATGATTCCTGCTTGCCCTTCAATTGTATCCAATGGTGTACATTCTTACTGTAAGTAAAATGTCGTCTTGATTTAACAAGCGATCTTCCTCGGTTTTTCTTATATTCTATGAGAAACAATAAGAGAAAAGACATGCGCAGTAAAATGACATTTCACTTTCCCAATCCCTGTGTAACAGTGACACCGTCTGGAGCAAGTCGTCACGTTGCTTTGAACTATACCCTTAAAGTAACGGTGTAAAGATGATTATTTTGATGAGCCATGGTGTGCACAATCTTCTAGTGTAATCTGAAGTCCCCCTAGTCCCGAACCCAGCCTTGCTAGTAGGTGTGCTAACAAATAATATCTAACATCTTGTGCCAGTTATTTGAACTCGTAGAAAGACAGACACGTACCATATGTGGTAGATAAAAACTATACCCACGTTTGAAAGAAATAATTGGTTCATACTGTACCTACAGACACCATATGCTTTGCGTAACATAAATAAAATAAAACGTGGGTATGTAGTGAGCAAATAGAATTTTCATTTCTATTCACATCTTTTCTGAATTCTTGCTTTTGGATAAGATATCTAACGACTCCAACAAATCTACAAATATTTCCACGTGCTACTGTCTTAAAATATTATCCAACATTTGGTTGCATGGCATGATATTCACACTGTGGCACAAACAATGATAATGTTTTCAGTGTCTTTGTCGACATGGGCGTCACTAGACCCCACGAGCACCACAATTTGTCTGATGTGACTTGTTCGAGTTTTAACAACTTCAGTTGGGAAGTGGATTGTTTTAGACGCCAAAAGGGAAGGACTTGTTTACTATCCCACAACGATACGGTTTAACCCAAAATAAAAACTGACGTTTATGTTGTCTGGAGCCGTATACCGTGGCGCACGCCGCGCGTCCCTGGACCGGCGCGTAGCCGGTGAATTGCAGTGCACGCAACAAACCATTTATCGGTGTGGCAAAGAGGAATCAATGATGAAAATTGATAACACAACGGCACCAAAGTAAGTTTTTAAGAAATGCAGAATATTTTATTTTGACTCTGACATTACCTCATTTAGCGAAACATCAGAAAACCCATTAATGAGAATGAGAGAAGTGACCTGCCTGTAATTGGTTTTAAACAAGCTTAAATGCACGACATCAAAAGCTGTAGTGTTTTCCAGGGCAAAGATTATAAGTAAATGTATTTTTGTGGAAGTTGAATTATCGTGTCTTACCTCAACAGAAGTTCTCCTCCTGCGATCTGCTACCACCAGAGTGTTGCCATTGCTACCCGGAAATATTGTTGAGCCGATACTCGTTCTTGGTCCAACTAACATGTATCGTTTGTCTCCGGACCTGTACTGTATGCTGTGGCACAGTGTTCCGTCGTAATGTGTATCTTGTAAATACTTAGTCGAATTTTCTGTTGATTTGGAACACTGCATTGCTATTAAAACAATAATACTAATAACAAAAAGCACTGAGACAGAGCCCAGGATAATGATCAAATAAAATGTAATGTTATTTCCCTCTACATCATTTACCGAACGTTTAACATCAGAAGCAGCAAAAGCCTCTTTGGGTTCAACAAGTTTAATTATCATTGTCGCTGTTGCTGAAAGTGAAACATTTCCATTGTCTTTGACCAGTATTACCAACTTATGTTCAGCCTCATCAGTTTCTGTGATCGGACGAAGGGTCCTGATCTGTCCTGTATAGCGGTCCAATCCAAAAAGACTGTGGTCACTAACTTCCTGCAGTGAAAATAATAACCAGCCATTGTATCCTATATCCGCGTCATAGGCTCTCACTTTAGTCACCAAATGTCCTGGATTCACATTACTCGGAATCTCCTCTACGCCTTCAGCAGAACCGTTGGCGCCGACTGGATATAAGATCACTGGAATGTTGTCGTTCTGATCCAGAATGTACACGTTAACTGTGACGTTGCTGCTTAATGAAGGTGATCCAGAGTCTGTAGCGAGCACCTGGAACTGGAACGTCTTGGTGGTTTCAAAATCAAAACTCTTAAGTGAGCTAATAATGCCTGTTTCTGGATTAACATTTAAGAACATTGCCATATCGTTCTTTATTGTACGAGTCTGCATAATACTCGATCCTAATTGTTCTGTGTTTCTAATAATTTGATAAGAAATCGCAGCATTTTCACTCAGATCCCTATCAGACGCGCTGACAGAGAATATGGAAGTACCGGGAACATTATTTTCTATTAAGTACAGTTCAAGAGGATTTTGGGTAAATTCTGGAATATTATCATTAACATCTGAAATTTCAACCGTCAATGTTTTGAATGTAGAAAGTGGAGGCTGGCCTAAATCAGTGGCTTTTATTACGATGTCATAATGTGAAACAAGCTCCCGATCTAAAGTTTGTTTAGTAGCTAAGGAGTACATGTTCTCCTGAACGGATGGTTTTAATTCAAATGGTACATCTTTGGAGATACTACAAATAACTTTCCCGTTAACACTCGTGTCTTTATCTGTCACACTAATTAAAGAAACGACAGTGCCAGGTTGTGAATCTTCAGGTACTACGTTAGACAGTGATGTCACATCTATCTCTGGATAATTATCATTTTCATCAATAATTTTTATAATAACCCTGCAGTCATTTGTCATTGGCGGCTGCCCTCTGTCGGATGCCTGTATGTTTAGTCTATATACTTCGTTTTCTTCAAAGTCAATCGGCTCTTTAATTAGTATTTCTCCGGTGATACCATCCAGGGCAAATGTGTCATGCACGTTTTGTCGAATAGTTTTACCAAAGCTATACATTATTTCGCCATTTACGCCTTCATCCAAATCTGTCGCATTGACACGTACTACTGAAGCGCCTACAGGTGTGTTTTCTCTTAGTGTAACATAATAAGCATCTTTGCTGCATACTGGACGGTTATCGTTGATGTCAAGAACAAGAACAGTAATGTTTAATGTGCCCGATCTTGGAGGAGTCCCTCCATCTACTGCGGTCAAAACTAAACTATGCGTTTCTTTTTGCTCTCTGTCTAACGCCTTGTGTAAAACCAGGAAGGGGGTTTTCTCCTCCTCTAAGTTATCCCTCATTTCTAAGTCAAAATGGTTATTCTTTGATAGAACATATGTGCGAATAGAATTAGTGCCGATGTCAGGATCACGTGCGCTTTGGAGCTCGAATCGTGCGCCAGGTAAAGTGTTTTCTGCAATTTCAAAATGCTGTTCTTTCTCGGGAAACCATGGGCTATTATCATTAACATCAGTGACTTCTACAATAACATAATGAATCTCTAGCGGATTGTCCACGGCGATTTTTAAATTTAGGATGCACGAAGCGCCGCTATCACATACCTCTTCTCTGTCGATTTTCTCAAGAACAGACAGGACACCATTGTTCTGGTTTAGCTGAAATAAAGCAGCGTTTGTTCCAGAAACGATACGAAACCGTCTGTCCACTAAAGAACTGACATCAAGACTCAGGTCCTTTGCAATATTTCCCACAGTCGAGCCCTCTTTCACTTCCTCTGGTATAAGATACTTCATCTGAGCGGAAACCTGCCTCCCCAAACAGATCAGCAAAGTATAGCCTATAGCAATCCAGCAGTACACCCATCTCCGTCCTTGTTCTTTGTTATCCATCTTGATTCTGTCTTTAAATCTGTATTTGGTCGCAACAGTGTGATGTTTCTGTTCAGTAAACAGTCAGACATATATATATTTTTAAATCCATTATGTATGATATTAAGGCGAGTGGATAGGTTCTTTTTTTTTTTTTTTAATCCCTCGTGTTACTTAGGCTGATGTCTTTTCAGATAAAGAAGAAAAGCAGACTTGCGCAAAAGACAGCAGTGGGCAGGACTACGGATCTCCTCTCTGTCCTTATGTAACACTGACCCCGTATGGCTATATTTGTGAAAAATATGAAAAAAAATATATATACTGTTGTAGTTTCATCAAGGAAAGGAACAGCATAATCATGCTAAATTGATAAACAGGGCACAGTGGTGCAGGACGACCCTGTAAAAAAACATAATTGAAAGCATCTGATTGTAGTAAGTCTTAGTATTAGCCAAACAACCTCAGACAAACATGTAAAAAGCTTTTGTATAAAAGGTTCATCGCCATGTTCCCTTACAGAGGTTGTGGCAGTTTGCTAGTCTGGAGCACTCCATTCAGGTGTGTGTTAATACAATACCAAGAGGGAAAGGCATAAGCAATGGTCTTTGAGAAACAACTGCTGTTGAATATCAGTCTGGAAAAGGTTATAAAAAACATTTTCCCACAATTTGAAATTTAACATTCTACAATGAGAAATATAATTCACAAGTGGAAAGCATCCAAGACACTTGCAAATCTTCACAGGGGTGGACATCCCAGCACATTCACCCCAAGAGCTACATCTCAGAACTTACAGGCGTCATGAAGCATGTTAATTGTTAAGTCCTTGACAGCACAATTATAAGAAAATTGAACAGGCATGGAAGGGTGGCCAGGAGGAACCTCTTCTGTATAAAAAGAACATGAAAGCACGACTGAGGTTTGCAAAACTACATCTGCACAAACCACAATTCTGGGTTATTGTTCTATAGACTGATGAGACCAAAGTGGAGTTGCTTTGCCTTAACGCCCAACATAATTTTTGGCAAAAATCAAACAGCGTTTCAGCAGAAACCCCTCGTACCCACTGTAAACCATGGTGGTGGAATGGTGATATTTGGATTTGTTTTTACAGCCACAGGACCTGGACACTTTAGAGTCATTGCTTCAACCATGAACTCCTCTGTATACCAGAGTATTCTTGAAATGTAAAGTCATTGGTTGGACTGTTAAAACTTGGTTGAAATTCGTTCAGATTGTGTAACATATCTATGGTTATACTGTTATTTGGCACCGACTGTATACTTCATCCAGCAAACGAACTTCATCAATGAGCTCTGTGTATGAGATAATTAAAAAAAAATTTTTAGAGTGGGTATGCCTTGTTCACTATAGCTTATTTTAACATAATACTATTTAAGCTTGGTGTTTAGGAATTAAATTGAAGCTGGTTTGTATACATAATTACCATAAAATATCTACAAATGTAGTTTTTCCTGACTACACTGCTTCAGATTAAAAAAAGCTGAAATGCTGTCTTGTTATCTGTGTCATTTTTATAGGGTAATCAACGTCCACAGCCCAATGCGCACTGCTTTTACATCCCCCAGGTTTATTTGAAAAAATATATAAAATGAGCAGCATCACATCCCTAGTTAAGGTATCACAAAGTAAAATACTTGCACCAAGTGACTGTTGTAGTTTCCCCAAACACCACCCCCATCCCTACGCACAGACATGCAGCATGTGGGCATTTTCTGCTTTAGCCCATTCACTCTGTTTGCTAGCTTATACATTTTGGAGTGTGTATATATATGATATAACAATGATATACAAATTATTATTAGTTATTTAAGTTAAAAACTTAGTTCCGACCAAGCAATTTGATTGGACAAGCGTCATTCCATAATAGATGAACACTGGGACATTTAACTGTGTATCACTCTGCGTCCCAGGTTTTCTAACAACAGTTAGTTACGCAGTCAGTCACAGGCATGGGTGAATGGAGGTTTATACGGTCCGTGATACTGAGGAGAAAGCAACTGCCTGCCAAAACTCATTCATAAAAATGTGTCTCCTTAATAAATGCTTCTTCATTGTCCCAATTGCCTCTATGTTTTCTTAGTTACAGATACAAAGCTAAATTGCTTCTGACATGAGGCTGAATCCTAAATCACTCTCCAACACCTCCAAAACCTCCAAGATCCTCCAGGGATGTCTGGGACAAGGAATTGACACCAAAAGGGCACTAACTTTCCATTTATTGCTACTTGGAATTTAACACTGAAACCAGAAAGTTTTAAAAGTACCTGATATTCTAAACTGAATAAACTTATATATAAACAGAAACTTACAAGATGTACAGGAATGTTCAACACCTCCATGATTTATTCTCCTCACCTTTTGGCTACATAGTACAGGTAAGAATTAAAAATTACTTTCACTGCTGTTAATTACACTAACTGTCAGTCGGTAACTATGATCACCAGCTTCTCCAGTCGCAGTTAGTTAGTTTCACCAGTAACAGAAGGATATGTATTAGCAGAGAAAAATAACTGAATAAATAAAAAAACAAATCATAATCTGTTGATAATAAATAGTGTTTGTGGAACTGTTGTATAAAAGCAATATCACACTTGAGGTTGTGCTGTTGTGTTGAATATTTGCACAGTTGTGATGACCTCGTGCCTGGAATCTTATCATAGCCATGCTGATATTTATCACAAAAGCACTCCCTCTCCTGTTATATTGCTTAAGTAGTGCATTTGTGTTAAGGTTCTATCCAACAAGGAAACAAAATATGACCTGGATCATAAACTGCAGTATTTGTTGTTTTTCTCAATGGTAGTCTTAAATAGTCTTACAGTAAGTAGTTACCATTTTTAAAAAAAAAATAGGTTTTAGATTCCAGAAGCTTAAAGTCACCCTGATTTAGCCATTTCAGAACCAAGTTTGATGTGTTTGAGGTCGTTTTCCTGTAGGAACACTCAGGTACAGTATGTCCAAGTTTACCATCTAGCTGATGACTTGGGGTTATGCTTAAAAATTCTGAGGTAGACCTCTTTCTTCATGGCAGCAAAATGACCCCAAAATATTATGCTGTATCCACCATGCTTAACAGTTTAGACAAAGATTCTGGTGTAACAGTGGGGTTTAATGCATCACCTTTACATCTCCAAACATACCTCTGGTTAAAACTTTCTTTTGTCCATGTGATCAGCTACAACCTTTACAAGTGTTTCTGAAGATTTTATAGCAGTTCACACTGACACATCATGGCAGGCTTTACATTTTTTATAACCTAGAATCAGTGTATGGGTCATTTTCCATCATTGTGGTAGAAAAAAAAACAGTTGAGATTAGTAACAGTGCAACTGGTGGGCTCAAGAGTTGGGCCCTGAGTTGGTCCTCTGTGTCCCTTGGAGCAAACACATGCTGTAAAATTGTACACCTGTCTTCGAACATGTCTGAACAAATAAGAAAATATTTTTAAATTATGTAATGGATGTAAAGGAAGTGTACTGTACATACAATTTTGTGGCAATTTTGGGCTTTCAATTAGTTTGTTGAAGATATCCCCATGAATTTGGAGCATAACATTTCATTTTCTTAAATTAACACAGGGTAAAAATTATACAGCTAGGATAAAAAATACACACACATCCATTTTAATAATTAATTCAACATACTGAAAGTCCAGAAGTGTCATTTAATTTTCCAAGCCCAAGGCCATAAAAATGTTTTGTTTGGCAACTCAGTACAATGGAAAAGTCGAAGGAGCTCAGTGCCAATCTTAAAAAATG
>JAQMYG010000012.1:11288987-11299797 GCA_030014215.1 Clariallabes teugelsi | reverse complement strand
ACCACTGAACCATGGGCGCGCCATGGAGACACTATAACCGGGGTGTTATCGTTCTGGTCCATGATAATAATGTGAACTGTTACGTTACTGCTGAGTGGAGGAACACCAGAGTCTCTGGCCTCGATATGAAAAAGAAACTCCTTCTCTATCTCATAATCAAATGTCTTTAGTGCGTAAAGGTTGCCGTTCTCTGGATTAATGGAGAACAACATTGACATTGAGGTGTTTGCGATTTCCTTTTCTATTATAAAATAAACTAGATATTGATTTTCATGGAGGTCTGGATCGTGTGCAGTGAGGCAACTCAGTAAAGCTCCAGGCGGATTATTTTCCACAACCCGTATTGCATAAAATGATTGTGGAAACTGTGGCACATTGTCATTAATGTCCAGCAGTTCTAGAGTTACAGTTTCATTATCAGATAAAGGAGGGTTTCCTCTGTCAGTAACGGTGAACGTGATGTCATATTCTGCAACCTGCTCACGGTCCAGTGGTTCGGATATCACGAGCTCGTAATAATTCTCAGATGATTCTTTTAGTGCAAAAGGCAAATTTTTAGGAATATGAAGATCAATTTGACCATTTTCACTCGAATCTTTATCACTTACACTAATCACTGCAACAACTGATCCCACGGCGATGTCCTCTTTAACCGGACTTGTAAAGGATCTTACTGAAATTTCTGGATGATTGTCATTCATGTCTGTAATCATAATTGTTACTTTACACTGTCCCGATAAGAAATTAGTACCTTTATCTTTTGCTATAATCTCCATATTATAAATTCGGAAATCTTCATAATTAATAATTTCTTTAACTTTTATCTCACCAGTGTCTGGGCTTAAACTAAAAGCCTCTTGTGCTTTTTCGGAAGTATACAGGCCAAACGAGTATGTAATATCTGAGTTAGAGCCTTCATCTAAGTCAGTTGCATTCAGTTTAACGACTAGGCTTCCTATAGGCGAGTTCTCTGTGACATTGATCGAATAGCTTTCCCGATCAAATTTGGGTGCGTTGTCATTTGCATCCTGCACTCGAACCACAATGCTGGCTATACCAGAGCGCGCAGGAACTCCGCCATCCACAGCAGTAAGTATCAGATTATGGACAGCTTGAACTTCACGGTCTAATGTCTTCTTTAAAATTAAATCAGCAAATTTTGAGCCGTCTCTCCCAGACTGTATCTCTATACCAAAGTGATCGCTTTCGCTTAGATAGTATGTTTTAACGGAATTGGATCCAACATCCGAATCCACCGCATTGCTGACAGAAAACCTTTCACCTGCTGGCGTTGATTCCAAAATGTCCAAATGGATAGTGTCCCGTCGAAAATAAGGGTTATTGTCATTAATATCAGTTATTTCTAATTCTATATAAAATATGCGCACAGGGTTCTCCACAATCACTTCCATTTTTAAAAAACAAGTCGTTTTAGCAAGACAAAGATGTTCACGGTCAATCTTTTCTAGTATGTAGAGTTCCCCTTTCTCTTTGTTTATGCCGAGATATTTCTTATTCGCAATGACATCTAGTCGAACATTTCGTTTAATTAGCGTGTCAAAATCCAGTCCTAAATCTGTTGCTAGATTTGCAACCACCGATCCTTCCTCCATCTCTTCAGGTATAGAATAGTGAGTTACAGTAAATGATGTGTGAATCATGGCAGAGAATAGGACAACACCCGAGACGTACCTTCTCCAGCACCACGCGTTCATATGAATCTCCATTGTCTCCTTCTATCGTTTTTTCCTGCACAAATCAGTAACTTTCCGACAGGACTTCCAACTCCAGTAAGGGGACAAAATAGATAATACAAAATTATGTCACGTTTTGAGATAAATAAAAGACTTCTTTACGCGGGGTGCGGTAATTGATGTAAATCCTTAAGCACGATGCCCTTTACGATCGCTCAGTGTTCCACTGTGATGGCGACAGGCATGTCCGCCCATCGGACAATCCTATGATTCTTTTTCCTGGAATACAGCGCCACGTTTTGCACAGGCCGAAAGATACATTTAAAATAGGAATGTTCATACTGAGAAATAATCTCTCTAGCCTCAGTAAATTGTACATCATTTTAGAATAAAAAAACTAATACGGAAGAATCTGTAAGCACTCCCAATAATCACATTAATAGTCACAAAAAGTATCACTTTCACTATTACAGTTGCCGGGTGTATAATGCAAATGTTATATGTGATGTCAAACTTAAGTAATTTTTTTGATTGTGTAAAGCTGCTTTGCGACATTGACAATTGTTAAAAGCGCTATAATAAAATTGAATTGAATTGAATTGATGTGAACATAAACACCAATTGTTTGTTTGTTTGTTTGTTTGTTTGTTTAAGTATGACTTCTGCTTACCTAGTGTAAAAATTGAGCATAGTACGGTAGTATTGAGACCTTCTTAAATGCATGCAGGCCTATGTCAGTATTTGCTGTCTTACCTGTAGAGTAGATGCCGCTGAGTCACTAGTCTCAGTCATTCCTGTGCTCCTCGGTATACTCGACACAAAGTATCTCGTCCCCTTTGGCACAGGTTGTCTAACTACCAGCTTTCCTTTTCTGGTCTCTGCTAGAAACAAACTGTACCAGTAGGCATCATTGGACACGAGTGTAGAATCTGCGATGGTAGAGTTCCTCTCACTGATCACACTGTTCCTACACGGAGGAGCAGCTTTACTGGCTGGTTTCTGTTTCTGACACTTCAGCACAATGGTCACCAATATGGTAATTAGTAACAGGAATGACACAGAGCCCAGTCCGATTACCAGATACAGGTTTAGATCAGAAAAGATGTCATATTCTAAAGGTACTTCCGTCATGTCAGCATAGCTTTTAAGTGCAGTCTCCACTGTGGACAGTTTTAGGGTGACTGTAGCAGACAGAGATGGCTCTCCGTTATCCTTGGCGATCACCACGAGCCGCTGGTGGCGCGAGTCTCTGTAACTGAACATTCTCGTGGTCCGTATCTCTCCGTTGTACTGGTCCAGACTGAACAATGTAGCATCAGTGTTCTGGAGAAACTGATATGTAACGCGAGAGTTGTGCACAGAGTCTGTGTCTATCGCAATTACTTTGGCTATAAGAGTTCCTTTATCTGTGGATCTCGGTATTTTTTCCTCCACCACTGATCCATGCGCGCGCCATGGAGACACTATAACCGGTGTGTTGTCGTTCTGGTCCATGATAATAATGTGAACTGTTACGTTTGTGCTGAGTGGAGGAACACCAGAGTCTCTGGCCTCGACGTGGAAAATAAACTCCTTCTCTATCTCATAATCAAATGTTTTTAGCGCGTAAAGATTACCGTTCTCTGGATTAATAGAGAAAAGCATTGACATGGAGGTGTTTGTTATTTCCCTTTCTATTATAAAATAAACTAGATACTGATTTTCATGTAAATCTGGGTCATTGGCAGTTAAAGAGGTCAACAAAGCCCCGGGAGGATTATTTTCCATTATCGCTATCTTGTAGAAACTCAGTGGGAACCGAGGTGCGTTATCATTAACGTCCAGTAAATGCACTGTTATAGTTTCATTGTCGGACAGTGGAGGATTTCCCCTGTCTGTCACTACTAAAGTAATATCATATTCTGGAGTTATTTCTCGATCTAATGATTCGGAGATTATCAGTTCGTAGTGATACTCAGATGACTTATTTAGAGTAAATGGTATGTTTTTGTTTATTGTGAGATTAACTTTGCCATTGTCCTCTGTGTCTCTGTCACTAACACCTACAAGGGCTATGACTGTGCCTACAGGAATGTCCTCTTTTACAGTGTTCTTCAATGATTTGATGGTTATCTCCGGATAATTGTCATTCATGTCTATAATATCCACTGTTATTCTACACTGACTGGACAGCGGAACAAGGCCGTTATCTTTGGCCTCTATGTGCATCTCAAATATTTTCATATCTTCAAAATCTATTGTGCCTTTAACAACTATTTCACCAGTTTTTGAATTTAAATTGAATACCTCTTGCGTTTTTTCTGAGGTATAAAGCGTAAAAGAATACGTTATGTCTGCGTTTGAGCCCTCATCAGCATCAGCTGCGTTTAGTTTAGTAACAAGTGTTCCTATCGGTGAATTTTCATTCATTTTCACTGTCATCAATGAGAGGTCAAACTGAGGGGCGTTGTCGTTTGTATCTAGCACACGAACAATAATATTGGCAGTTCCAGAGCGTGCAGGCACACCGCCATCTACAGCAGTGAGAATAAGATTATGAATAGGCTTTGCTTCACGGTCTAATGCTTTTTTAAGGACCAAGTCGATATACTTTGTACCATCACTACCAGAATGAATGTCTATTGTAAAATGATCACTTTCACTAATTCTGTAAGTATGTATAGTGTTAGCTCCTACATCCGGGTCTTGTGCATTGGGTAAAGAAAATCTTTCACCAGGCGATGCGGACTCGGAGACATCCAATTCTACCCTGTCCATTCTAAAATATGGAGCATTATCATTTATATCTGTGATTTCTAATTCAATGTTAAAAATACGAAGTGGACTTTTGATTATCATGTCCAATTTAATGAAACAATTTGACGTTTTCATCTGACAAATACCTTCTCTATCTATTCTTTCAACAATGTACAGCTCCCCAGTTTTCTTATTAACATCTAAGTATTTTTTGTTAGTAAATATATCTAACTTTACCTCTCGTTGAGCAAGAGCCCCTACGTCCAGTCCAAAGTCTGCAGCTAGATTCGCGACAATAGACCCCCTTTCCATCTCCTCCGCTATAGAGTAACGCGTGACTGACAAAGCCGGTCTCCATGTTGCCCAAAATACAAAAGAAAAGATTATGGAGGACATGCACTCTATAGTCTTCATGCTTCAGGTGATTTGGCTCCTCTCTGAAAGCTCTCTATTTCTCTACTTTTCACTTGAATATTTAATATATAAAGTCTTAGAAAGGCGATCACGGAAAGTCCTGTGGTCCTCTTAGATAAAATGGATATCTGAGAATTATACTCACTCCCTCATACTGCAAGAGCATGTGCCGTTTAGTGTCATTTACTAGCAAACAGCGACACCCGGAGACAAACGCCAGCGAGTTCCGCTAAATAAAGAGAAGATTAGTCTTCAGAACCACAGTAATGGACAGCGACACCCGAATTAATATTACTCGAACCCTGTAGTAATAATAATAATAATAATAATAATAATCATAATCATAATAATAGAGATAATAATACGTGATTGTTGTTGCTGTTGTTGTTGTTGTTGTTGTTGTTGTTGTTGATGCTGATGCTGATGATGGTGATGATGATGATGATGATGATGATGAAGATTATTTTTTAAAAATGATTAACCCTCATATTGTGTTCTGGTTAAATTTGACCGGTTTAAAACATTGCAGTTAATTACTTCTTGCAGTTAATTCATCTTTTTACGTTTGTCATGAGGTTCCATGACTATTCACACTTGTCATTTGAACACATAAGTAAATGTAAAATATTTTTTGTAAACATCTGTGTGTTTTATGGAACTTTTATACACTCTTGGTGTTCTGGTGACTGGTCATTGGAAATGAATGGGTGAGGCTACAATTAATGTATTAATCAGATACACTCACATGCAGGTGTCTTTGAGCAGACACACAAACATGCAACGCGATATGCCATATCCCGAGTAGATGACATCAAGTCCCGTTACGGACTTTTCAATATCATCGTGTGTCGGCTTATAGTGGCTTTGTGGTTTGGAGGTAAATCAATGCATGCTGGAAGGAGGGCAAAAACTACAAGAGGAGACTGTTCCTTGACGATGGGCAAAAGCATGATGAGGCCCATATTCATGGACGCCGACACCTTCGACAAACACCACCCTCTGCTGCATTGGTCAGATATATGCAAGCAACAGCAGCAACGTCCATGACAACCAAAGAAGGAGGAGGCAAAAGAAAGAGGTGCCAACTTCGTGGACCAACAGATTAAAAAAATAAGCTTTATGTGCCACACATGTGGTGGATATATTTGCAAAAACATACAACGACCTCAGTAGACTACCCAAAATGCTCACGAGAGGACAAAACTGAGGAATACTGGGATGACACTTTTCAGAGCTACATGAGAAAACTGTAAATGTGTTCATATAGTGTTTATTTCAAGCATTGCTTTTGTAATATAGTAAAGTTTTCCCTGTGTATATTTGAGCTTTTTTTAAAATACAAAAATCCTACCGGTCAAAACTGACCGGGGAAAAAAAAAGTTTTGTGCCACAGTTTAGAGATTTTAACTAGTTTTAAAAAATTACTTTTATAAACATTTCAGTATTTAATTTCATCTTAATATTTGTTATAGTTAAAATAATATCTATATAATGTTTTTTTTCCCTAAAAGAAAAACGAGTGGCGTGCAGGACATAGAGAGCAAAAGTTCTAACGTTTACAAGAGCTCAAATTGATAAAGGTCTAATACAACATTAGGTGATAATATATGTGTTATTTTGGATTTATAATGGAAAAATTGATATCGGTCAAAAGTGACAGGGAAAATTATGAGTGTGAGCCAAAACGAACACAACATGAGGGAAACATATATTAATTTTAAAAGACTCAGGTCGCAAAGATTAGTTTAAACGTTTTGGTGGCTGAATTACATTTTACAATAGACATTAATTCTGGTAGTGATAGTACAAAGTATGTCGACTTGGTCCTTAAAAAGAATTAGACCAGGAAGCACTGCCTATTCATAATCTAATTCAGCTTCTACATAAAAACGACAATAGCTCTCAGTTAAAAGGTCGCAAAAATAAGAACATAACAGAATAACTACTTTCTGAAAGCGACTTTACAAATTCAAATCTTGGGGCAGCTTGTTGCTTTATACTTGGGGGCATTTTTTTTTAATGCCGCACACTTCTCTGATTCTTGCTAGGAATACGTAAAAATCCACATTCATAGTCTACTGTTTTATTAGCTATGACGCTATTTAATAAAAATAAAAATAATTATTGACATTAATCTCGTATGGATAATTTATGCATCCTGCTTCTTCCTTCGAGGCCCCCGGCGATAGGCTCCACCAACAACAATGTACAGGAAAAGTAGTATAAAGAATGAGGGAGTGTATGAGAGAGAAATTTGAGGGAAATTATTTGGTCTCTGTGGCACCCAAGCCTCTATAAACATAAAAAGAAAAAAATTATGTTGAACACCAATCCTACCAATAAGGACAGGAGGTTAGTAGTTTACCCAATTACCCATAAACAGCCAGCCTATTACACAATCTGTAATTATCCACTACTGGGGCTAAGTTTGTGGACACTTGATCATGACTTCTACATGTGTGCCTTCCCCAAGCATAATGTTTACATAATTGCATATAATCATTGCAAAAGTGCATAATTAATATTAGACATTTAAAGTGTATAACTCTGGGTATTTTTTATGAATATAATAATTATTGTGACAAATATGGAGTGCTGTGTTATACTAATGGAAATGCAAATGCTAAATGCCAACTGTTTGTTGAGGAGAAGTGGTGGTATGAGAGGAAGACAACCAGACCAAGACATGAGATATGTGCCTGATAAAATGTAAGGTATAACAACATGTCTCACTTTGAAAAAAGCAGGTTGATAAGTCGAGCCAAATTTAGGATTTAGAAGAAAAAACTATTTTGTTGTCTTATTTACACCACTAAGAATTGTTGATGTTATTGTTGTTGTTGCTGATGCTTTGCATTCCTATTGAAATTCTGTTGTAAGTGACTTTATTTATGGGCATACTTAACCCCAATGAATAGCTGCATAAAGTATAACATGAGCTTAGAAAATGAAAACCTGTGAATAGGAAAGAAGCAGTGTAATGCAATTGCAAACATTTGCATAATATTGACTCCTTATTTATGTGATTCATTGTTGTATTTTTCTATTTTATTGTATTTGTTAAATAAATGTTTTTATTTGCAAAGTAGCTATTTGTTGGCTTTTTTTTGTGGCAGTTTTTCCCAATTGCTTTGGCTTATTTCTCATGGAAGACTTGCATTTTACCAATTGTTTGTGCAATTAAAAAAGAAATTGCTGCTGCAAAACATTTTATTTTTTTCCACAAAATTAATTTTCTCCCCACAGCACTTAGGTATTTTAACAAAAGCTAATGATTTTGTCACGTCTTTAGTCAGAGGCACAAAATTAAAAGATAAATAAAGGTTCCCACAATAACTGTGTAAGCCACTGTTGACAAAATTGTTAGTGATTTTGTCAAGATGCAATTTAAAGGGTGCATTTTCAATGAATATTGATATTGCCATTTTACACACAAATTATTCATTTTGCTGCAAAAAATAGTTTTATGATAGAAGAAGATTATTTTAAAACATCTGCATATTCCTTTGAAACTTGTAAGACATTTTTTAGCTATGCATCGCTGTAATTTATGAAATTACTTATAGTAGAATTTTAATACAAAATTAAAAACCAATGCAATGCAGAAATGCAATACACTAAATATTTTTTTAATCACAATGTTAGAAAACACAGCCATTTTTTCTCCTAAATGTTTGAAGCATGGATGAAACAATGCATCATGCGACATTGGTTGCACTCCTCAACCTGCTTCTTGCATAGAGAAACAATTTACCAGTATGACATGCATAGAACAAGGTGCTGGTGATCACAATAACATGGCTGGGTTGCAGTGTATACTGGGAAATGAAGTCCTGATGTTTATGTCAATATAAAAGTCTCAAAATAAAGCATGAAAAAATATACTATGATAAATAAAAAAATCTACACATGGGAAACATTTCTTTGAGCGAACTGAGGTATGAGGAATTACAACACAGTATTTCCACAACTCCTAATTTTTCTGTCTGTTGGGCCACAGATTCTGTTCTGCATCACAACAGAGCACTGAAAGAATCTTTAGGAATGCCTTCTCCATCCTCTGCAGATGTTTGCTGCATCCCCACATACCACATCTATAGCAGCCAGGTGTTTTAGAGAACTGGTTGATCAAATGCTTTATGCACTGGTGAAGTCAAGATTCACCTGAGAGCAATCAATTCAGGACATATTTACAGAATGAAAATGTTTGACAGAAGTGTCTAAAAATACGCTTGACAGATTATGATATTGATGCTTGACAGATTATGATCTATATAAAATTAACTAATGGCTCTATGTTTTAGGAGCTGAGAATATTCAACAAAAAGCAGTATACATTTTAATCAATGTGGCATAAGCAACTAGTAATGTAGGAAACAGTAGACAGTTTTACAAACTTTTCATGAATGTACGAAAGCATTGGCAATTTTTGAAAATAATTAAAAATTGCTTTTATGATGTGCACAAAGGACAAGATGATGTACTGTTTGTACATATTGTTTTGAGAATTTCGGTTCTAATTTGAAAAATGGAAGCTATATAACCATGTACAATGACTGTTTTCATCTGATCAAGTGTATGGCTATATGTATGGCTGGCAAGATAGTGGAGGAGCTAGCCAGGCTCATGAGGATTTATGACTTTCAGGTGAATTTTTAACTTTGCATGATTCAGAAACAGATTATTAAAAACTGATTGCTTGCAGACAACTGTAAGAAGCCGTGAATTGCCTTGACTGTGCCCCGAGGTTAAGTGTTTATGGCATGAACACAACATTGTCAATCTCATCAGAGATAAATGTCCTGACAAGATGTAGTCTATCAGAAAGAGGTACCTTTATCAGCTTCAATTTGAATTGAAAAGAAGTCCAAATAACTACTGTTTTTGTAAAAATCTGATTTACAATTTTGAGTTTTTTCCTTTGAGTTATTTACTGTAAGTGTGTGTATTTACAATAGAAAATTATTCATTTGAAAAATGTTTTACTGAAGAAATGGTGACCCAAAATACTGTATCTACCATCTATAGCAATGACCACCATCAGAATATGGAGCTATTTAACACTTTTATTTTTTAAGTGTTTGCTCTACATTTGTGTAATTACTATTGTAATGGATATTTTTTGTCCATCTAGGAACAACGTGATGTAAATATGAGGCGGGCTCTCGTCCTTCGTGCACTTCCTGTCTACTTGCGTGAAGATGCCTCCAAGTTCTTCAGGACCTGTAACGTAAGTGTACTGGCCTCACTATCGATCCCTTTAAGCTGACTGGATAGCTAGGCAAACATAGGAGAACAAGTGGGGTATTCCAGAAAGCAGGTTAGGTGAAAACTCAGAGTGAACCCTGAGATAAGGGAAACTCTGAGTTAACCATTCCAGAGGGCTATTCCAGAAAGTAGGTTCAACAAACACTGAGCCTAACCCTGAACTCTGAGTTGACGTACCCTGTAAAGTGAAACTCTTGAGTTTTCAGTTCAGGACCCTCTGTCGGACGTGGTGGAGATGAGCAGCACTTTATGTTCATCTATTCAGCAGGATGTTCTACTCAGGACACAGATGTGTGTTAAACAGCATCTGTTGGTGGAAAAAGCTACTACAAGTTAAAATATCTACTGAATAAACATTTACTTTGTTTAATATGTAAAATAAAAACCAAAGTGAGGAGCCAATGTGAAAATGTTTTAATATTTCATTTTCAGCCAATTTTAATTAAATAAAATAGCCTAAAATTAAATTAAATAAAACACTGAATAACATTCAACCACTTCCTCAAAGGCTAATATAAAAGAAAGTGATGTTACATTCAAACTGAAAAGACGACGGCATCTAAAACTCTGTCAGTGATTTTTATTATGGATTATTTATTATTCCTGTTTTCTCCCCTGTTGCACAGTATTGGAGCTCCATTTATGATGGCTTTTTACTAGTCGTCAGGCACAGGCTCAACTCAGAGTTAACATACTCA
>JAQMYG010000012.1:11234428-11249585 GCA_030014215.1 Clariallabes teugelsi | reverse complement strand
ATAAAAACAAATGTATAACACAAATGAGCGATGATGTTTATCTTCTAGGCTCAAAATTCCATCTAATGTATCATCTGTACTGCATCTACAGTACACAGAGTTCCTAATCCACTTAATTTATCACCAGTGTATGAAAACCTGAAATGCAGAGCTAAAAAACTGTTTGCTTTATACCGCCATGATGCTCTGGGACTGAATTTGTGGCATACACCAGCTGCCTGGACTTCTGGCCATGCCAGCTATGGCCAGGTCATGAACCCTTTTTCAAATTACACTCATACAGAGCCTAGTTCCTCAAACACAGTCATAAACCTGACTATAAAGGTTGATGATGAGGATAGTTTATTTGGGCCACACCCTAATGACTCCTGTAATAATTTGGAAACTCTCTTTAATCCCTAACCTCTTGTACTTATCCTGCCTTAAAACCATTTGGCTAGATCCTAAAGTTATACAAATAAAAAAAATAAGATAACTACTTCTGTACCTCCCAGTGTGCTGGATGCTGAATCCGTCAGAATGTTAAATGCCTGATAATCTCCTTATTCATCTCCACAGCCCAGGAGGTGGGTGGGAGGGAAGGGAGTTTGCCCTGATTTTGGATAGTGCCCTGTTCTCTTTTCCCTTCTCTGTCTGCCATCTTTAATCTTCTCACTTTGGGAGAGGAAAAAGTTGACATTTGAGGCATTGCTCACATTTGTATGGAAACTTGGACAGTGTTTTGTGCAAGAACCATTTGTGCTGCCTTTAAAGAGCGAATGGGGTAGTTCAGAGCAAGGGTGAAGCGAGCTCTTGCCAGGAGCCCTTCAGCCCAGACTAGCAGTTGCTTTCAGGTTCTCTTCAGGGTGCGTGAGCCGAACAGTTTTGTGTGAAACATCAAAAATTGTGACAACAGCTTTAAAGCAACTCTTGGCGTGAGTCCAGCGGTTGTCTAAAACAGATGTCAGAGGCATAGTTGAAAGCATATTTGAAGGAGAACAAGAGAAGTAGCATAGCTGGTATTTGTTGTAAAAATCCCATATAAACATCAAAAATGTAGTCCAATAAATCCCTTAAAGGTGTGCTCAGTGATTTTGAAACAAAAAAGACACAGAGAAAGCTAGCCAGATGTTTTGAAACTTCAATTACAAACTTATAAAATGCATAAAAATGTGCATTGCACAGAACACTGAACATTATGATTATGCCGTGCCTTCCTGTATGTTAAGAACAACATGAAAAGATGAAAATTATGTATCACAGCTAAAGATTGGTCAAAATTAATGTGACCAAAATTTTCAACTGCTTTTATATTATGATAATTAAAAGACATATAGATTGGTCAGAAGGCTCAAAGAACATTTAATTTAATATTAAAAAGGTCAATATAGTTATTTTACAATTTACAGACAATAAAACCCCTCCTACAAACAGTTCTAGATTACATTTTACATTTACATGCAAATGCAAAAAAAGAGCATCTATTATGCAAAATTAAAATTATTTTTGGACAGTCACATGTGTCTCCTATGTGTGTGTGTGTGTGTGTGTGTGTGTGTGTGTGTGTGTGAGTGTGCGCAGACAAAATATGAGAAAAAACATTCCCTCCTTTTTTTCTCCATTTTTGTCCATAAATGTGCTTGAACATGCCATTTAAATTTCCCGGCTGTTATGAGATAATTCCAGGAAAGTTGCCTGACATCGCCTGTCATGCTAGACAAGTTTGCAAAAGCATAGCCCATCCTCCAACTCTACACATAGGCACCATCTTCAGGGTAGTAATATTTCCTGCATTTTGATTGCCTGATCACCCAAGATCATTCTCTTTACCTGCAACGCATGGTTGCCGACATAGAAATCCATTTCAGAAGAGTTAGCCAACATGTTTAGCAATGTTTTTTTAGCATTAGCGACTGTCCTGTACTTGATACATTTCTCCACCTCACTTCCCAGCTGCTGGTGAGTTCAGCTAACCAGATATGGTTGACACATGAGCTTGTGTAACGCCTGTTTGTTCATTAAAATTGTTCATTAAAATCAAGCAATGATCGGCATTGTTAGCACCATCTATACACTTCTTTATTCATCAAATCTTTTCTTGAGTTTATTAATAATAAAAGTTTTTAAAGAATTGCTTTCTTTGTGTGCTGCTCAATAATTTGACTTTTTAATGAAAATTATTTGTAAATATGTAAATACAATAAGTCCCCAACATACAAACGAGTTCCGTTCTGTGAGCTTGTTCGTAAGTCCAATTTGTTCGTAAGACCAACAAACATTGTCTAGGTACTAGAATACTAACACGACTAGTTATACACAGTATACAACTAACATATTCCATGGTCCTGTCCTTATTCTTTAGAATCATGCCAATGGTTGAAAGATTCATGTTAACAAACATGAGCAATGTCTGCCATCTTTTTCCCTTGCTGTATTCTCTCAATTATGTTCACTTTTGTCTCCATCGTTATTGCTTGGCACTTCTTAGCAGTACCAGCTTCATCACTGCTGCTTTTATGCTTGCTTTCCGACATCCTGAGATGCACATACGTGACAACGTATGCCGCACATGCATCAACACATTTTTGTAGCTTCAAAAGTTCGTAATTTGAATATTTGTATGTAGGGGACTTACTGTAGTTTGTTTGTTTGTGGTGCCATGAGCAATGATGTCTGTTTTATCATTCATTGCACATTTAAATTTACATTTAGCGAATTTGGCAGACGCCCTTATCCAGAGCGACTTACAGTTATCTCATATGTTCTATGTTGTAATATTAAGGTCACAGAACAGTATTTTTTTAGAACAATAACTGGTAAGGCTCCTGTGTATTGTACACTCCATGCATTACATCAAGAAAGAACCATATTAGCTGAAGAATCACATTTTTTATGCAAACCAATGAACTGTTCACACAGCAGCCTCTCTGCAAGGAAGCGCCAGTGTCCTCTGACCTAGTCTTCAGGGTCCTAATGTCTGTTTTTTCCTCTCTCTTTCCCCTCCTGAGTCAGGCAATCTTTTTGCACACACACAGGAGACAGTCCAAAGTCAGAGCAGATCCTAAATAGAGCAGCATTATAACTGCACCGTTATTGCAAATAATGTCTAAAAACTAACATTCTAAATTCTGCTTGGTATAATAGCATGTCTTACAGCTAAATCAGAGTAAAGTCATATGAATTAAGCACAAAGAAGATCAGGAATTATCTGATACCAGATCTACTTTCATGGCTGATTCCTGCTGAGATCGACTCTGGTTCGACATGGGCAGGGTGCATTGTGTGCTCTAATGAAGTGTATCAGAGTATATGTGCCAAAGGTGTGTGTGTGTGTGTGTGTGTTTGTGTGTGTGTGTGTGTGTGTGCCGAGGCTCCAGGGATGTGTTATGTATGCTGTAAGTGTGAGTGTGCACACATGTTCCATAATGCTATGTACTCTGTAAGTACACTCCAGAGATGGGTGTGTCTTGTTTAAGTGCCCCCTACAAGAGGAAAACCTGAGGGTGAATGCATAATCTCACTGCCCTGCGTCTGGCAACTCTCTGCATATAATCTAGGCCTAAGAACTTTTCTACTTCCCCTCCCTTTTCCTCTTTCCTTTCCCCTGCTGTCATGTACTTCACTTGTCTTTGGCAGACCCTTTTTTTCTTTTCTTTATATCTTTCTACACACAGCTATCAGCAAATCAAACGTTGAAAACTCAATATTATCCAGCTCCCTCCCGTCTCTACTTTCATTCTACATACATTTTAAAAAATGCTTTCTCACTTTCAGGGTGGTGTGGGAGTGTGATGTCAGCACAGACAGAAATGTTGTGATAGTAAACTGACCAGACCACTGCAGTGGTAGAGTAGCTGTGTGTCCTCAAGATGTTTCACAAACTGAACCTTTTCTTGGAAAGAGGACCAAAATAACTGGAAAAAAAACTGCAGCGAGCCTGAATGGATTTCTAGATTGTGAGCATTTCATAAGCTGCTGTAATTAATTATTGGTTGAACATTTTTATGTTTAGTTAACATCATTCAATCATTACACTGTCATACAGTATGTATTCATTCTTTTATCTTCTACACTGCTTCTCCTGTCCCAGGAGACTTTGGGCACTAGGCGGGGTTCTTTGTAGATGGAATGGAAATCCTTTGCAGGGCACACACACACCAATTAGACTAATCTGCATGTCTTCGGACTGTGGGAGGAAACTTAAGTACCAGGAGAAAACCTGCCAAGCACTGGGAAAACATGTAAACCACGTGCAAATAGACCCATGGCAGGAATCAAAGCCTCAACCCTCGAAGGCCTAGGCCACGGCGCTATCCACTACACCACCGTCCCATCAGATGTTCAGTTTTCAGATGTTTCAAAAAACTGATGGTCTGCACAAAAGAAACACTTAAAAGATTCTTTTAACCAATGCTGTATTCAACTTGCCACTTCATGAAGTGTCATTTTTGAGTTCAATGCATTTGAGTTGGATTTGGATGGATGTCTACATGCCTGTCTTATGTTGCAGTAATTTAGAAAGCTGCCTGTGATGGGTTGCCTCCTCAATCACTGAACAGTTTAGTCAGTTGTAGCTTTAACAAGCTAATACATCTGTATGTTGATTGAGCTACAGTAAATAAAGTTTGAGGAAGTTCAGTTAAAAGACAAAAACAAAAAAACATGGTACTTGATAAGCACAGGGTTGAAGAGATGTTCTCTGTAGAAATCCAAACTTTCCCTGTAGAAATGCTGAGTTAGGAATAATTTTTTAAATTTATTTATTAAATTTTTTGTCAGGCTTCAGAAATGTTTGAGTGATGAGATTACTCAAAAGCAGCATAAAATTCATTCCGGTACCTCTGGTGGAAATACACTAAAAACAGAGCAGGAAACAAGCTGACAAGTTCTTTCATCATTTCATTTTTTACTTCTTACAAATGATGCCTGACCTTGTACGCTTTTTTTAAATATAGTTTTCTTTTTTACATTGTTAGCATGGTGCAGCAGCAAATCAGTAATCCAACTATTTTGTCATTATTTCTATTGCCAATGGACATAAACAAGAACTTCGTTCATTTTAGGAATTTGATTACTCTTCTTAACAGAAAACTATGAATTATACAACTTCCAGTGAAGTTCTACCAGGCAGTACAGTATAGCCATGGTCAGTAGTGTCTGAGAATATTCCTATGATATTTAATGAAAAATACAGAAAGCTCTATTTTTTTTTTTATTCTATTTGTCTATAAATTAAATCAAATGCTGTGTAGTATTTAAATCGGACCATAACAATATTCCAGTTTTGCTTCTGTTACTGGTGTTGACTAGTAAGACTAGAGTCATAAGAGAAATTATGTCACCACTCTATAATATGTTCCAAACATCTCCTGCTACACTCCTGATTTAGGGTTATATGATGGCAAATGGACAGAGGTACTACACCAGAGTGCAGATAGGCCCTGATTTGGATTAGTAACCACTGCATGCATATCATGCTGTTGGTTGTATATGCACTACACTAGCAGTCAAGTTTGGACACACCTTCTAATTCCATGGCCCTTCCTGATTTTTATTTCTTTATACATTGTAAAACAATAAAGGGATCCAAAATATGCAATAATCTCCTTTTAACAGTTGATGTTGAGATGTGTCTGCTACTTATGCTCTATAAAGACTTTATAACGGCTTTAATCTGAGGTGCTGTTAATTGGTGATTTTGAGGCTGGTATCTCTAAATGAACTTCTCCTTTGCAGCAGAAGTAAATTCTGGTCTTGCTTTCCTGGGATAGTCTTCATGAGAACCATTTTCATCATGGTGCTCGATGGGTTTTGTAAATGCTGACAGTTATATCTTAAAATAAAAACTAATAGTTGTTGTTGTTTAATTACTTCATGCCATATGTATTATTTCATAGTTTTGAAAAGAATACAGTATTGTTCTAGAATGTAGAAAATAAATCCAAACTGTTGACTGGTACTGTATCTGAGTGAGTGTCAATAAATACTATATTCAGAGTGGAGTCTATTGTGGATGTCCTTAAGTAGCCCTCTAGTTCCAGCATTAATGGAACTCCAATCATTCTGTCGCACTCATATCTATGCATTCAGTTACTGATTCCTAATGTAACAGGTCACAAAGCAGTTAACTCTAAGATTCCTAGTCAATTACACTTCTCTATTACGGCAAAATCTCTTTGAATTTTGGCCGAGTTGTGGCTTCACAGCAAAATTAATGATATTTCTGTGAACACGATAAGCCAATGATTTATTCAGGAATGATTCAACTGGACCTGGTTCCTTGTTTACATCCTGAGACCTCACACCTCATTATTACATCACTACCATTCAGTCGGGTGAAAAACATGTGAAGGCGTCCCAAAAAATAAGCATAATGGAAAAGATATGAAAAAAATCGAGGGAGTGTTTCTCATCTTGTCATTTTTAAATCCTCTTTTCTTGCTCTCCCTTCCTCTCTCGTTTCCCTGTCTGGTGTTAGGAGAATGGGAAGACTCCCCCATGCTGTCCCAGCCACGAAGAGATATGAGAGCGAGAAACAGAATGAGGAAAAATAAAGACAGAGAAACAGTGTCGGCAGCTGGCAGCTGCAGCAAAGCAGACACACAGATGCTGAACACACACTCAGACTCCCATACATATAACTGTAATTAGGAACATGCACACACAAGTCACTTCTCTTCACATCTGATATTTCTTTACACACACACAGAACACACATTCATAGCCCTTTTATACACTTTGTCTTACCACATCAAAAAAAAGAAGAAAAAAAAACATTTTCCATTATACCGATCATTGGTAATTAATCTGTAATCTCCAAAAAAAAAAAAAGGGAAAAAAAAGAAAGCAGGTGTTCACATGTTACACTTGACATATCACTGTAGGCCATACAATATACACACACAGACATACGGAAATACTTTCCCATTCTACCCAAAGAACCACTTTACTGGAATATCCACGGTTTTTCATATCTCTAGTCTCTGTAACAGCTGTGCTATTTTTACTACTCTGCAATTTTAAAAATAGTCCATTATTCAATTGAACCTTAAACAATTCCATCTGACCAAGAGGACAATCCCATTTGATCTGAAAGGGATTTGGAACAACAACAAAAATATGTGTAACTACTTTTACTTTTTGCTGTAACCATAGCCAAAGCTTTTCTTCTTTTGTTCATGATACAACAAATCCCTCACAACTTCAACTAAGCTTGACAGTATTTATCTTTAGGACGACAAGGTGTATCCAATTTAACGTTATCTCCTATGCCAACTTTATTTACAATTACCTTATTGGAATATTTGATCTTATTTTGTAGTGGATAACAAATGACAGGAACACACACACACAAACACTGAAAAATTTGCATTGACTGTCTCTATAATTGGGTCTTCCAAAAAGCTCCATACTCAATTAAAAGTAACAAAAATTAAACTCTCTCTGTCTTTCTCTCTCTTAACCGAGGTCATACAAACCTAGCCCACAGACCACTGAAGACCAAATAAATGTGACAAACTTAATAATGCCTGTCTGACATATGTTCAATTCAACACAGGTTGTCTCAATTAGATTTTCAGAATATTTAAATATGGCCAATTCACTGCAGTGACAGCTCTAACTACAGTGTCATTCAAACTAATTTGCCATAAAAATCATTAAAAATGTTTTTGAAAGTTTCGGTTGAATCTTAGGACTCCCATCCTGAAACAGAGACAGACAGAAAGAGAAATAGACAGAGCAATTTGGTTGTAGAGCCTCATTAGTAAGAGGAAGTCAAAATGAGGGCGCATAAGAAAGGGAGAAAGATGCCTCAGATGTTAAAGCTGCGCTGCTGGAAAATCATCTGAATGACATGACTTCGTCTCATCGTCTCTTTCCATAACCTGTCTGATTCATACTGTCCTCATGCCGTCCCATACTGGCCCAATGTGTGTTTGCACTCTGTCTATGGGAATACCTTTATTGGCCATGCATAACTGCAAACTGCCAATGGGGTTGAACAGCACTGGCTTTATGTCTCTGTATATCTTACTGGCTATCATCCTTTATTCACAGGGTGGTCGTCTTTGTATTTCTCATTGGCTGTCTTCCTTCTGCAAAATGGTCTAGAACGAACGCCTTGGGTCATAAGCTGTGCATAGTATTGCTATATCCGAACAGACTGGTTCAACATGTGTGCACACTGGGAATGCACCAGCTTGGGGTCAGTGCATATGGAGTGAGCAGTGGTATTTGCTGGCAGGCTGACTGTGTGTCTGTGGTTTTTCTGCACCTGTGTGTGCTGACTGTGCACCTGTAGGTACAGGCTACACGGGGAGTGAAGTGTGTCGGCCAGGTGCTTGAAGTCATTGCCTACATCTGCTGACCAGGTCTATACTTGTGAAGAGGAATGCAGTGGTTTTGGGTGCTAACCTTACACCTGTACATACAGGTCATGACCTATGCACTGTACGCATTCTACTACTGCATTGATCCATGCTGTCTGGTTAACTACTGCTTCCTGTTGGCTCATATTAAAGGCATGTACATTTACAGATAAGTCCATTAGTTAGAGGACTAACACATCTAAGTATTCAATTCAATTCAATTTTATTTATATAGCGCTTTTAACAATGGTCATTGTCTCAAAGCAGCTTCACAAAAAGTATGTAGAATGTAAGCTGACTGCTTGCAGCTAAAAAATTAAGAACCAAACCATGCACAATCATTAAAAGCAAGGGGCTGGAACTTATTAGACTGGAAATACAGAAATGTAACTGTAAAAAAAAAAAATTCACAGGACATATACATTTGCTCACCACTAAATGTAAAGCAGCCAAGTTATGAATGTGCATGAAATCTTGTAGAATTTGTAGTAAAGTGTGCCATATTGCCATATGAAAACATTTAAATATAATAAAGATGCATTAATTGAGACAATTCTTTATTAATATGTCCAATATGAACTTCTAGGCATTAAAATAATCAGATGCTTCAAAACCATAGATAAACCTGTTAGATACCTAGATAGATGACAGAGGTATTGCTCTCTTCTCCCAAGAAGTACTGTCAATGTCTAAAAGATTACATCTATAGACCACAACAGATATAACAGCAAAGAAAGAAAACAACAGTATGGCAGCTAAGTGGCTTCTTATTACTGTGTTTACAACGGCATCAATTATAAAATTTATATTTAATGTCCGTACATTTTCTATAAATGCCCATAAATATTTGGCACCCTATCTCTAGGTCCCTGGTATCCCTATTTACGTATCTCAGCATGCCTTAACTCCAGACTGTATCACTTTTAAATGCAAAGTATTGTTAAACTGTGAAGCTGTGAAGTTTTACAGTGCATAGTCAGTGCACATTAACTGTATGATTGCTGGCTGCTGTTCATGGGGTGTTATTGATATGTGCATTCAGGCATGCTATCTCCATATTTATGCATCCTGCTAGCAGACATATGAGCACTGACTGCCTGCTGTGATGTATGCATGCTTCATCTACATGCCAGCGCTGGCAGTGCAGGTGAAAGTGGCTCAGAGCTTGGTAAGAATTCTCAGCTGTTCAAACAACACAGTTACGCTGAGCGAGGAAGAAAGCTCAAAAAGAACAGAAAATGAGAAGAGAGGGGAAAAAAACCCTTTTAGCTGCAACTTCGGATTCCCCCTATCCCTCCAAAACCGCATCCACCCTGAAGCCAACTTGAGAGAGAGTGTGGGGGGGGGGGGGGGGGAGTAGCTGGGCGCTCTTACTTTACAGCACTGTGTGGTCATGAGCCAAGACAAGCAAGGCGGTGTGACATCATCAGACCTGAGACAGGATTTGTCCTAAAGGTGTTTAAGTGTGGAAAGTGGAGTTCTATCCCAAATCACCATAAACCTCTTCCCTGTGTGCCTTTCAAGCAGAGTTCATTGTCTAGCACAAGTTTTGACTAACTGTCTCGGCTTAAGCAGTATGGCAAGAACACAAACCAGCTAATCAGCTTGCAATGTAGTGTTACTGCCACATTACACAGTGCACCTTTCACATCTGCGAGACAGGCCGAGGCCAAGGGCCCGGAGGAAGCAGTTGGTTCTGGACTGCACACAAGAGACTTGAGGGTGATGAAATACAAGAGTTCAATTGAAATAGATGGATCCTATTGCACCTCTCTCAGTCTGTGCAGAATTGAGCACTGCACATGTGGTAAGGTTTAGTGGTTAAGGTTTAGATGAGAAACACAAACACTTCATATTGACATTTGTAGACTTTGCGCTCTTAAAAATATGCATATGTGCATAATCACAAAATTACTTCTACACCTGATCCTGATACTTCACAGGGCTTCATCTTTCTTCAGCGGTGAGAGCAGCACTCAAAGAGCCACTTTTTTAAATACAAATCTAAACAGCATTCTATTAGATCATCTCTGTGGAATGTATTTTTTTTTGCCTAACTCCCCCCAAAAAGGCCTTTTCCCATCATGGGACTGAACTTTTAAATGCTCAACTAATACATTTTAAAGCTGCTGTAATTTCTAGAACCTGTCCTCATGTGCTATGTGTGTCAGTCTTCCAAGGGGATGTGCATACTAAACCAATTTCTTGACTTCTTTTACGCCATACAGATGATAAGGTGCCAATTTTATTCCAGTTAGTGGTATTATTAAATAAAGTGTTGGTTTTGTAAAGAGGGAAAGCTGGAGAGCAGTCAGCCTGTGTGCAGGTTGCCCCAAAAAATGACAACCATCTCAAGATAACTGTCATGTGTCAAAAAAGAGAAAGGACAAATAGAAGAATGTCAAATATGGTTTGTAGTCAGACTTTGGAAGAGCACTGCAGAAATTCTGCAGTTTGTTCTCTTTTGATGTGACACGCTTACCTGAGAGCATGCCTGATTGACATCCGTGACCATGGCAACCCTTAGGGGTGATGTCATTTTGTGCATTTCGTGATTATTTATGAAAGACTCACAGTTAGTCATGGGAAGTGAAGCGTGAAGCAAATGCGTAATTCCGCATAGCTTCTGTTTTTATAGAGTAAATATTTTACGCATTACAGTTTACAGGAAATGGCTTACATTAACACGCATGTGCAGGAGTTCAGCATTAGGTAATTAATGACTTACAAGACAGCCAGGGTAGAGAGGAAGGACCGCATCGCTCCCTGCGTCCGGCCGAGTCGCTCCGTGCGTCTTGGAAAGCAAATGAACGCCGGGTCGCCTTCAGGTCCGCCAAAGTTCACGTTCCAATCCCGACGGAAAGGTCACAAGGTCAGCGGACGCTCCCGCCGGCACCGGGCGGCGCGCATAGCTTCCTCCTTGGAAGGAGGTGTGTGCGGGCGTGTGTATGTGTGTGTGTGTGTGTGTGTGGGCGTGCGTGCGCGCGCGCGCCCGTGTGTGTGTCAATGAGGAGTGCGCGGAGAGCGTGCCACCGGGAGCGGCTGTAACGGCGGCTGTTGCTTGCGCGCTTGGTAACGGCTCGGGGGCGGGGCAGAACTGACGGGAGGAGGAGAGCAGGAGTGGGGGGTTAGGCCATAACAGCTGGTATTCTCTAATGGTTACGGGTAACAGGTGAAGCCAAGTTTACCGGGCGTCCTCGCTCTACTTCCGGTCCCAGGATCACCCAAGGTGAAAGCGCGCGAAATGAAACTAGGATTCCAAATACGTTACAATTCTCACAGCCACTTCCTCAAAGATCTTGTGGTCCTTTTAAATGTGAAAGCTTCCGGAACAAACATGACACAAGAGTTCCGCTGACGGGCATGGACACGCAGAGATGTGAAGAGGGACTCGGACTGACGGGCCGGTGCGGAAAAGATTTGCGCGTGGCGCGGGGCACTTCAAGCGCCTCCAGTCAGCCCTGGTCATGGCTGCGAGGGGTCCAATAAGAAGAAGAAGTGCTGGAGTCGGCGCAGGGTATGGTCTGGTCCAGCTCAGATGATGGAAGGAGAGCAAGAGGGCAGATGCGCGTGGCAGATCGATCCACCCGCGGGACTCAGCACAGTGGCTCTGCACCTGATTTTCCGGAGTTCACCGCGCTCTCTGCCCGGCTGTGGGTCTCCTGAAGCTCTAGCCAAAAAACGCAGTGCAATGACATCATCTAAAAATGTTTGAAGAAGGGGGGTAGCCAGGGATCCAAGCTTTTAAATTATTTATCTTTAAGCAGGAAAAAAGTTTGCGGCTCCACTAAGCAGCAGTTGCAAATGTCTGCCTTCCAAAAGAAAAGATAACACGATCCTTCTGTGCAGAGACATCCACTTAAGCAGAGTGACAGAGTGAAGCCCGAGCTGTACCACCTTCCTTCTCGTCTTCTGCCCCTCATGTGAACAAATAAAGCAAAAAACGTTGGGAAAATACGCACTGGGAAAGAGGAGAGGAAAGGGTGGTTTCTCTGTACATTCCCCCTGCAGACCAGACGCTCCTCTTCGTCCAGAGCTGAAAACTCACTCTGAGAATGAAAACACAAGAACAAGATTTTAGCAGCGGCACACAGATCAGTCCACCCTCCCTTACAATCCCCAACCCCCTTCTCTCTCTCTCCCTCTCTCTCTCCCTCTCTCTCTCACTCCCAGACGCACTCACTATGCCTCTCTCCCAGACGCGCTTGATTTTATCGGATCCGTGCGCTGAGATGCCGACTGACTGCGAGCAAAAATACACTCGTGTGTTTGTGTGTGTGTGTGTGTGTGTGGTGCGTAAGTAACTGAGGGCGCGGTGTGAGTGCAGTTTTAGCACCTTCCCCAACGGGACCCGTGCGCAGTACATGTCTCTATTACCACCGGGGTAGAAACCGAGACAACAAGACCCAAGGGAATCGTTGCCTGCATCTCACCTATTCTCTGCTACGACTGTATTTTCGCACACCCTAATGGGCACAGTCCCCATTAACTGCACATTATAATGTGTCCCTGCTCAGCTCGAGCACACCTGACTCAGCTCATCAGCTCATTAACAAGCTCCTGACGATGTTCAAAAGGATGCTGGCGCATAGAAAACGCCACAAAGCAAACATGCAGTGCAGGGCTACTCCAGGCTGCGGTGTATTAAGGTAATAATATATATGTAAAAAAAAAAAAAAAAAAGTTTCTGTGCGCACAGGAACTTTTAGTGCTTTTTGAAAGAGTGATGCGTTTAGGATCCTGCGTTTCATAACAGTGGAAGTGAAGAGAGGAGAGTTTGAAAAGGGAGTGCGAGGTTTGTAAGCACAGGGTCGGCTCCAAAAGGAACATTTCTCAGGGAATTCGGCAGCAACGCCCGCTCTGCCCCCCTTCCACCACCACCTCCATCTCCCCCTTACCGCGACAGAACCGCAGACGGTCAGCCAAGCCAACACACTCACTCTCCCTCCCTTTCCCACTCTTCTCTCTGTCTTTCTCACACTCTCACGCACATACACTCCGACACAATTGTTTAAGTGCTGCATGAGGGGTATTTCATCCCAAGAAAGTAAGGATAGTGTGTGTGTGTGGTGTTACTGGTTATTAATAGCACTCCATCAGGGACAGCAGATAATTTATGTCAGTGGATAGCGAATTACACAAAGTGTCTCCAGTGTTCTTCTTTACTCATATGTACTGCATCATCCTCTTCCTTGTGACATGGCTGCCTCTTGCCTGACCTGTTGCAGCTTATGAAGAATTTGCTGTTGGATGGAAAGCTGTTTGTCAAAGGAAGAAAATGAGGGAAATAAAGTCCAACATAAATTCATCTAACATGCAAGGAGTTTCGCCGTGGACTCCTTTCAGCATCAATCAGGTTCAGGTTCCAGCTGTCCATCCACCTTTGTTACTACTTAGTAGTCTTCACTAGGGGGCATTGCATGGGAGTGCAGCCCCACATATACAGTAGAGCCTGTTGCAAAAAAATTATAAAAATAAATAAAAAAAACCTGCCTCAATGTGAAGATCAAAATGTAATGTAAAAAAATGCAGAACTGGGAGACTAGAAAACTGAAGGAAAAAAAAAAGAGAGAGAGAGAGAATCTATGAGTAGGATTGAGAAGAACTAATAAATACATTAGCCTTCTAATTAATTATCTTCAACAAATGTTAATCCTGGTCAAGATCATTTAAACACTGAGGCGGGAATACACCTAGTTCGTCACAGTCCACCATGTGCACCCATCCTACACACAGACACACACACACAGTGATCAATCTATTTATTCTGGAGGAAACTGGAGAACCTCCACGAAAGAACATGCAAAGAAACTTCATGCAGACAGTAAGCAGAGCACTAGACGGAACTAGGAAACCACACCACATGACCCGCTGAGCCTAATACTTATGACATTTTAACTGCAGTAAACCATTCAAATTTTTGTGTTTATTCTATTTATGTACTTAGTATACATTTATACAAAAAAACTTATATTTACTATGCACACAAAAAGCTATCAAACTAATGACTTAATTTGGCAACACTTTTATAGTGTTATAGTAGAGAAGTGGTATAGTAACAACAAAAGAGCCTGTTAATGCAGACCTTAGAAATTGAATCAAAAGACAATCAATCTGCGGAATCATCCACAAGTTCACAAGTTCAAGCACATCAGCTGTATTTCTTTTGTCTTTTTAGTCAAATTACTTCATTTGACCCCATTCTGTTTCTCATTCATTTTTTTCTGCCGTTTTGCTCTGTCTCTTTAATTCCTCATGTCTTTTTTCTCTCCCTCCTTTGGCCTTTTCACGCTGCTTGTGGCCTGAGTATTGATTGCCCATGTCTTTGCTTTTGCAGCTTCGGGCTATTGATCTTTGGCTGAGACATTTACACACATACACACATACTCTCTCTCTCTCTCTCTCTCTTACTCTCTCTCTCTGTCTCTCCCCTTAAACGCACACACATAATCATGAGTGCAGCCAGTATTGTCTTTGTTTGTGATGGCTTGCATTGCATTGGGCAGTGGTGCGAGAGGTGTCAGTTGTTGAGTCCTTCTTGGCTGTGCATCTGGCTCTCTCTCACTTTTACATGCTCCCTCTCTCTTTTGCTTTCTCCCTCTCTCTCTCCCCTGCTCTGGGTCCAGCTCTGCAGGCGCTTTCTGAAGCCTGTTCAATACAGCCATTCGGTCCCGCAATTAACATCCATCACCCCACGTCAATACAGGTCCAGCCAAAGACCTAAGAGTTGCCTCTGTGGCTGCTGTAGCTGTGTGTGTGTGTGTGTGTGTGTGGGGGTGGGGGGGGGGGGGGGGGTGGGGGTGTGGGGG
>JAQMYG010000012.1:11223115-11234391 GCA_030014215.1 Clariallabes teugelsi | reverse complement strand
ACACACACACACACACACACACACACACACACACACACACACACACACACACACACACACACACACACACACAATCTAGCCATGCTGTGTTTTAATGCTGGTATTTATGTCAGGTCTGCTGTAGGGCTTAGCAGAAGGTCACAGTGTTAACAGGACCTGAGTCTGGCTGTGGCCCACCAGCTGCAGATGTTTTGCACCGCTCCTAGGCACATGTGCGTGGCGTGTGCATGTGGTGTGTGCTATTCTGCACTGCTACAACACCATACTGTCACCACACAGTGAAAAATGATGGGCTTGTTTCCAGGCTTCCATTTTCTATTGTCATGTAACTGCTCACATATGTTTTACACAAGATTTTGCAAATGCTGTCAAATGATCTCATGCTGATTTTGCCAGACAGAGACCAGACCCCTGATTACACAGGTATAAGATGTTTTTTAGTGTAAAAAATGTATGATTCATTCATATCTTGTGTTTACCTTTTTTCTCGTCAGCATCGTGGTAGATCCAGAGCCAAACCCAGGCATACTAAGTGTGAGGCAGCAGTGTATGTAAATGTGTAATGCTCTATGAAGTATTGGTGAGCATGTGCAGTGTATACTTGCAGTGAATGTTGCTTGCATAATATGGATCAACCTAAAAGACAATAAACCATTTTCCTGAAAATGAAATAAGTGGTGATGTCATAGAAAACCATAACGAATCATAAACAAAACACATACTTCAGTTATTTATTGGTAGTGCCTTCATTAAGAATTTTTTTTTTTTCATTCCAGTAAGTCTTTATTATATCAGGAATGATCAAATTATTCCAGCCCCTGTTTCTGTGGTTTTAATGGTCTGTGAGTGTGTAGGCCTGTTGGCTAGTGCAGCGATGATTACATTTCAGGGCTCCAGTCTTATGGTTCTTATTAGCACTTGATAAAACGGCTGTTGTAGCACGGCACGTCTTTTAATAAAGTCATTATCTGCAATGGAACCCTTTTTATCAACAAGGCTCTAAATTTAAACCAACGTGTAAATTTATGAGACTTTATTAAGTGTCTTTGATGATGGGCTCTGGCGGAATTTGTTCAGCACGGCTCTTTGAAATAAGAACCTGTTAGACACTTGTAGCATGAGCATGGACAGATGTGTGATAAACAGGACAGGAACTATTTAGTGTGCTATGCTCACACCCGTATGTGTGTGTGTGTGTGTGTGTGTGTGTGTGTGTGTGTGTGTGTGTGTGTGTGTGTTACCGACATGGAGAGATGAAGGAGGTATGAGCAAGAGAAAAAGAGGAATAGAGAAAGAAGAAGAAATTAAATATTGTTTTTATTAACAACGATGTTGGTGGTGGGGTGTCAGCACTCGAGCTCTGAGATTAATCCTGGGAAAGTGAGTGAGTGTTGCTTCATGTTTGGAATCCATCACAGCTGTCTCATGGACTCAAGGGACACACAAGATGAGAAATAACTTTGCTTTTCTCATTTCGCAAACTATATTTCTTGTTAAAAGAAATAGAGAATTGTTTAAAATGATAACTTCAACAGGCACATTTGGAGTGCCACCAGTTATATTCAACGGTTTGTATTCTCTCCTATGTAAAGTGAAAACTAAGCAGTACCATTTAGCACTAGTTTTTTAATTAGCTCTCATTGAAATAAGTTCTCCACCTGGCCGATATAATTGCAAACAACATCCAACCCCTGTTTGGTGTAGAACCATCTGTTCCTAAACTTTTAAGGCAGAATAAAGGTAATAGTTTGACTAAATATGCCAAGGTCTCAGGTTTACTGTGGCTAAATTGGAAGTCATTGGTAACAGCACCTTCCTCCAGGCCTCAAAATATTCCAGTAAGGTCTCCTATTTGGTAGTATATGCAATTCAGTTTGTCAGGCCCTCAGCCAATCAATTCTTAAGAAACACCACTGTGCTTGATGTGTTGGTTTGGTATTCGTTAAACAAACTGTATGTCTTGACAAGTGGGATTGCACTCAAAATATGAGTTTCTTTTCAGGGTTTTAATCACAACCATGCCTGTGCATTCTGGGACCAATTTCTTTAACCAATCATCTGCCAAAATGATCTGCCGCAACAGGGACAGATTGGCTGGTTTATTTGTGATACGTCATAGCGTTCATATGAACTTCTTCTTAAGAAGTTCAACATATGCACGTGGTAGTAAATTAATCCTTAGCATTCCTTGGCACTCTGGCTTGATGGTTCTTGTTCTTTCAAAGTGTAATGTTTGCAGCTGGCTTCAGAACATTCAGCGAAATCACTGACAAGCCAAATGAACTTGTCTAAATGAACGAGAACATTTTTTAACTTTGCCAGCAATTACTAACAGGTATGGCACTCCAGCCAAAACTTTTGGCTTTGTTGTGAAGGTTTGGGTCACTTTGGAAGAAGCTAAAATGAGAAAGGGCCAGTTCATGTCCAGTGTCTAAAAATCTATACAAGGCTGGGAGAATGATTGTGTAATTGAGTAATTAACAGCAGGCATTGTTTTTGAACAGCTAACTGGCTCTGAATAAAAGCATATTGGCAGAAATACCAAACTGAGATCATTGTATTGCGCTGCAGCAGCAAGCTATGGAATTTGTCCTTTGCAGCACCTGGGTAACGAAAAATAAAGCAAGCGTGTTTTGCTCAGTAACGCACGCTATGGTTGGAACAAGAATGAAGGCAGAGGGTCCATCCTTCACTTAAATTTTTTCGACCTCTCCTCTTCCTACATATAAAAAGTTCCATCTAGCACCCAAAGGGTGGAACCTTTAAATATTTTATGTAGGACCCTATAACAGAGGCTTTCCCTTGGAGAAAAGATTCCAAGTAGAAACTATTTAGAAAACCTGAACCTTTTAAATACAATTTGAGCAAATAATTTATTCTATACAACTATATATCCAATTCTTTCTTGCTATCATAGAATCCACTAATTTATTCTTGTGTTAAGGGTATTTTCTTGTTGTTTCTATTTATGCTCTGCATGTTTTACATGTCTATATGAAGGCAATCGGTGGTAGATTGGCATGGGCTGGAAGGGTTAGGGCATGTGCCTCTGTAAGATGTATGGTATGACTATGTATATTTAGAATATGAGGTCAGGGCCATGCGTCCTGCATTCCATGGGCTGGATCCCTCTTGATGAGGAAACCAGATGTGGTTTTTGTTGGATTCTGAATCGTGGATGTCATTTTTTTTTTCATGCTTTCTTCTTCGTCTTCTTCTCCCCTTGTTCATCATCCTAACCCTTCATTTTTTTAATTCATGATCAAATGTGAGTTGGAATCACCCACGTCTATCCACCTGTTCTCTGTTCATCCATTTTTTGTTACATAATACTCCTCTTTTTCTGCCCATTCATTTATCTTGCAGTGATTTTTTTGGTTGTTTGTAAGCTAGCCATCCCACTGGGAAGAGGAGGAATGCTAATGTTTATAAAAGTCTTTAATGTGCTATGTAATTACTCTGGCAACACTTACTCTTATTACTCACTCCTGTAAGTCACCTTACAATCACCCCATCAGAGAAAGAGAGAGCAAGGACAAGTCTTCAGCTTTCTAAGTCAAAACCTCTGATCATATATTATTTTCAGATTTTTGTTTGTTTGTTGTTGTTGTTATCTATCCATTCTTCTTTATGGTTCTCCCCATCATACATCAACTTGCCTCTCTACCATATCACTTCTTCGCTGCTTTCCTCTCCATCTGTCTCTCTCTCTCTCTCTCTCTCTCTCTCTCTGTCTCAGCTTTGCCAACTTTGCAGGTGGTACTTAATGCTACAGTACATTTGTCTATGGAAAAACAAAAGCATTCTTTGAGCTGGTCCAGAGAGGAGAGTCTGAGGAGAGAAGCGAATGAATGGACCTGTTGCTGAAGAAAAATGAAAGAGGGAGTGTGTTTAGGGGTGAGTAGGCAGGCCCATTGAAAAACTAAACATTGTGGGTGAGCATGGATGTGTGTGGATACATGCAAGAGTGGTCAAGCCTGACGGCTGCCTTTGTAGCTCTTACCCTCTTTGTTAGACTGGACTTCTAGTGAACAGCCCAGTTCCGACACAGTTGCATGGCATTGTCTTTTCTTTCTCATCCTTTTTGCCCATTTTCCCAAACCCCTTTTCACACTTCACGATCTACGACTCCCTAACTTTACAACAGCCTTCTTTAAAACAGGACTTTTAAGGATTTATGCTGTCAATATTTTGAGCTTCTACTTATGAAGTAGACTGTATGCTGCACTCATTAAGCTCACAGAGGTAGAAGAACCTCAATCCTTTTTTTTTTTTTCAGCCTATGGCTTTAGGAATAAGTCTTGCTGCACACTGCTCAATTTGAAGGAAAACTGAAGCTAAACCTCTACACCAGCACTTGCCCCTTGTCCGGCCTCTCATCTCTCCTTCCTCTCATTTGTAAGGCAAATATTATAACAAATTAAACAGCATAACAATGGGAGGGTGTTGAGCCTGACGTCAGCCTGCGTTTCATTAGCATGGTTCGCTAACGTGTACCATCTGGAGGGGCCATAAGTGAGCTTTACCGCTGCCCGGCATGCTGTGCCCTCGTCTGGATTGCCCATCCTGCATGGCCCCCTACTTCTCTAGATCCCCAACACTGGCCCCTTCATTATGTCATCTTTAATTTAAGCCCGTCACACATCACCTGACACCCACACTGCCAGGCCCCAATCTTTTGTCCTACAATGAGAGAAAAAGTGAAACAGGGTAAGAAAGCAAGAAAGAAAGCAAGAATGAAAAAAGAAAGAGAGGTGATTTTGACCTACAAGTACTTTTTCTTTCTGTATTTTTCCCATCTTTTTTCCTCTAGGATCATTCTGTCACGGTCTGATTCTTTTACTCTTTCACTGCACCTGACACATACTTTACCCTGGAGGAAATAGCATGGAGAAAGTTAAAAGAAAACAAGAATCTGATGACACTTCTTCCATCACACTCTCCTCTTTACTGTCACTGTGTACTTCTTTTTTTGCAGACACACCATGCAGACATTACAGCTGGTTTTGAGCGGCCACAGAAATATAGAATGTGACAGAAATGTGGAAATTGACAACCGTCTGGAACCGAACAGAATTTTAGACAGGGAGCAACAAAATGCAACGTGACAGAATACTGGAACACAGAAAATATCAGAATTCCACATAAACACAGGTCTGTACCAAGAGATATATCGAGTGATTGTAATCATGAATGATGAACTGCCATTTGAAAGTTTTGAACACCTGGATTTTTATTACAGTACCTGGAGGTTTATTACGGCTCTATTAGTGCAACAGACTAAACAAAAAAGCTAAAATGGCAAATAAATATAGACAACAATCAATCTTGCACCAAAGATTTAAATCCTTTGTATTTATGGGTTCATTTAATGGCCAGTCTGAGATCATAAAGGGATTCTAAATGAGTTCTTTATTAGAGGCAGATGCATTTAGAAGGTAAACCACCAAACCCCTTAAATAAGTGATTTTAGATTTGTACCTTGTGGTTCAAAATTACCAGATCTCTGCCACTGGCTAGATTTCCCCTATTAAGTGACAGATGGCAACCAGGCGAGTGAAAGGTAGCAAATACTGGACAGTTGTAGTCAGATGTCGACATACACTCATTGTGAATATGTCATTGCAGTATTGGGCTTGAATTATTTGTACTGATCATTTGTCTTGCGCAAAATTATTGTGCAACACCAAGAATTTGTAGTATAAAGTTAAATTTATCTGTGTTTTTCTGAATTCAACGCAGGGTCAAAACTACACATACAGCACACCTAATATCTTCAAGCAAGTTTCTCCTTTTGCAGATGCTTTTGGGAGTCATCAACAAGCTTCTAGCAAAATTCTTTAAATCTCAGAATTAGTAGTGTTCAATTAAATTTGTTTGTTTCCTGATATGGACCTGATTTTTAAGCGCAGTCTACAAATTTCCAATGAAGGTAAGTCTAGCTTTCACACACACACACACACACACACACATATCAAATTGTGTGTGTTCTGTTGGAAAACTCAGTTTTGTCCAAGTTTCAGCTGTCTCGCTGATTCTTTGAGGTTATGCTAATGCATTCTGATGTAGCCTTCTTCATTGTTCCATCCACATTGTACAGTGTACAAGTTCAACTGGAAGCAAAACAGCCCCAAAACCATGCTTAACAGTCGTAATAATTCTACCAGTGTTCCAGAAGCTCTCAGGTCATAGTAGTCCTGTGCCTTGGTAATTCCCGGGTTGTTGCTGACCAGCTAAATCAACACCCCACTAGCAGTTTCCTCTTGGTTGAGAGGTAAAATTTGGGTCTTCTTGGCAAAGTGTCTACAGCGCCCAATAACTTGTACTTACATACAAGTCGTACTTAACTTGTATTTAAAACTGAGAAATTGCTTCAAGAGACATTCCTGATTCAGCTTCTTGAACTTTTCCACTCTATTGTGTGTTGGTCAATCTGCTAAGTGCAATGCAATATATTTTTGGTTATGGGATATTCCACAGTGGGGAGGTTGTATTGATTGGTGTGGGGTTCTGGTAGGAAGAGCACATTTGATTACCATTTTGTGACTTGAGGGTGGAGCGGGGGGAAGGTGTGGAAGGGATGAGCAAGTGGCTGGGGAATATGCAGTTTACCGATGACTCTTCTGTCGTCCAGTAAACATCATAAAGGAATAAGTAAAACAGAAGCCAAAGAGAGAGCTGAGCCTGTCTGTGTGTGTTTGAAGAAAAATAAGGAACCCTTTTAAGTTCTTAAAAGTCTCCCCTCCAGTTCTTTTCTCACAACCCTCAAGAGAATATATTTTAAGAATATATCCTGGTAAAGAGCCTTCACTCCTTGACAATTTTAGGGAAAATTAACACCAATATCCACCAGACTCAACTTTAGGCCCTAAAACAGGAGCAGCAGTTTGAGGTTCTTTTCCAGATCCGTTGAAAGATTGACAGGTGTTTCAGAGCTTGGTCCAGCCAACAGCACTCCAACAGCAGCCACAGGATTGGCAGTATCCATAACCCACAAGACACTAAGATGGGACCATGGGATGAACTAAAAACAAGTGGCAAGGTATGAGTAACAGCTTGGGGAAAAAAATCTTTGGCTGGTTTTATGTGCTGGTCCTCACCCTCCCCGATTGTCATATGATAGGAGAAAACTAGCTAATGGTTGGGAATTGATGACTAAAATTGGGAGAAAATGGTTTAAGAAGAACTTACGTCTTTCCTTTGAGTCATAAAACACTTTGATTCATTGTTTTTCCATTCCCAAGAAGCCAACAAAAAAAATCTTCTAACTGTCTTTAGTGGCTGTAGTGCAAAGAGCCAGAAGTCTCAAAAATTTATCTAAATTATCAGTCTTTATATTAATAGAAATGTTTTTTTAAATAATAAAATGGTTCACACTGACATCTGACTTTTGCTAGTACGCCCAATGTCTGTAGTTTCATCAGAAAAAATATCTTCCTGAAAAGACAATGCTCTAATGACAGTGATGATCTAATTCCACCAGTGGAATTACAAAACAAAAGGTTAAATCTAATATTTGTACGATGTATATATGAAAGTGCTATAAGTGTCTAATTAGAGTGCCCAAGAGTTATCTATTTTCTATTTTGTTATGGGTTTAGATTGTTTCTGTGAAATAAAGAAAGAAAGAAAGAAAGAAAGAAAGAAATAACAAGATCCTTTTCTTAATTTAAACATATTAAATACCTGTAGATAGACAGATGGTTAAAAATGTGACGGATGTCGAAAGTTGAAAGTGGAAGGTATCCTACCAGAAAGTGCACACCATTTTAAAATGACAACGTCCCAGATTAATAATAAATTAAGAATAATACATTACCACACAAAACTAAAAAAAAAACGTTAAAAAAAGGATGAGCCAAAGCTTTTGACTGGTTATGAAGAATACTCTCGAGAATAAAGGAAATGAAGTGTTCTCTATCAGCTTATGTACTTGCCAGAGTGTTGATAAGTGAGGTGCTGATAGCTGTTAATGATTATGCATGTGTGTTTTAGAACGTGTGTTAGAGATTGGCAAACATAAGACTTACAATAAGTGTGTGTAGTGGAATGTGTGTCAAATAGTGAATTCTCTCTCTCTCTCTCTCTCTCTCTCTCTCTCTCTCTACCCTTCCCTCTGTCTCTCCTTCATTATTATTAATATTTTTGAAGTTAATGGGGTATTGGCCCATCACCAGCCTTAGTAGAGCAGACATTGTTCTCTAGAAGGTCAAGTCAATGGCACTAGGCCCTGTAGAAATGGATAATATTTCAACTAAACCTCTGAGAGCTGGAGAAATAGCTCATCCACAATGGAATGGTGTTGTGCTAAAAAACTTGACACTCTGGTGAGCTGATTTGCCCTGAAGGCAAATAAAATTTGGCTTTAAAGACTGTCAAAAACATGTCTGGGATCTGTTTTCAGCATACAAAGTCCATTAAACACATGACTTTTTAATTTTATATTGTTGGAAATGCACTGTTTGTAATTTGCGAGCAGCTTGTCACTTTCCTAGCTAACTAAGTTAGCTATTTTAGCCATCCTAACTTTCCCGGTGCTGGAAACTTGGCAGCGGCAAGGACGTGCAACTATAGCATATTAACTACTTTGTATTGCTAGTATGCTGTATATGCAATATAGTAATTGAAATTATTGTAACCTCCTGCTTATTTTGCTATGCTATCTGGCATTAAGAAGCTAATTATTTTCAATGAAAAGTGTGTTAATTCGATTGAGGATCAACTCCATGAGCCCTAAGCCATTTTTAGGGTAATTGTCCTACTTTTCTTTTTAAGGTCATGTGTCAGTAATTATAAAAGCTGTACATGCAATATTATATATATAAAAATTGTATATAAAAATTAAGGGAACACTTAGTCCTGGTTTGACTTGAACCTTACATACCAATACAAGGGCATTCAAGTCAAACCGGGACTAAGTGTTCCCTTAATTTCTTTGAGCAGTATATATATATTAACCTTTTTCCAGGACAGTCTATGCTATCCATATGTTCCATCATTGTATTCCATGTGTTCTATGATTGTATATTTACATTTATATGCATAAAAATCAATATTGTATCTAATGAAATGGCTGTCATTCTCCGAAAAATGCTTGAAGTTCTGTTTTCTTTTCATAATTTTATCGAGGAAATTGTATGAAATCTGGCCATTCCAGAACAATGATTGTAGGGTACACTGTGACTTAGTAATTTTATAAAATGTATGCATAGTACAAAATTAATGCATAATTAATCATTATTACATTAGTACGTAATTACTCATTTTTTTTTTTCATATGAACAATTTACTTTATTATGAGCAAAAAAAAAAAAAGTCCAAATCCAGAACCCATGTCAGCATCACTAGGGCCAATGTCAGTGAAATGTCTCTTTCTCTGTCTCTCTGTTAAAATCACTCCTCAGCATTTGTGACTTGAACTGACCTGTAGTGACCCAATATGACCTGTGAGTATGTAAGTTTGTATACAGTATGCACACGTTAGTTGTGGATGTTCTTTGGTCTTGCTTTCACGCAAAGTGGGATGTACTGTAATGTAAGCACAATGTTGGAGAAGACACAGAAATGTTATTTTAAAATAGGATTACTTGACAGTGCTTTTTTGCACAGGTGCACAATTGGGATCTTCTTGGATTACCCGCATTAACAGTTGAACTTGACGATATGCAATCCGCTGTATAAAAGCGCCAACATGCTTTTTACAATCTAACTTTACATTACTGTTCTGCACTACTTATTATATGTGATGTACACTACAGTTATTTGCACTACCATGCACGCTCACTTTATGTACATCTTTTACATACTCAGATTTTTTTTCCAGTCTTTTTTAATGTGTACAGTTAATTAATGTTGTGCACTGTGTAGTGTCTTGTCTACAAACAAATATATAGTCTTTTATGTTGGTTTGTACTTTGAAAATCACAAACAGCTAGAATCAAATTCCTTGTGTGTGTTATCATACTCGACGAATAAATTCTGATTCTGTTTCTGAAAACATAAGAGCTGCTGTTTATTTCAATATGCATATGTGGTGAAGTGATCACATCATGTCTTAACTGACCAGGAAGCAGGAGAATGTGAATGTATGAATAAATGGGTTTCCTGCTTTGTGGCCCAGGTGCCCTGACAGAATGTGACAGAAATGTGAACAACCGTTTGGAACAGGACAGAATTTTTCACAGGGACCAACAAAATGCAATCTGAAAGAGTACTGGTACATAGAAAATATCAGAATTCCACATAAACAACCTAAATACCAGGTTGTGCAGATATGCATAACATCTCACCACAGTGGAGGCATCCTTTGGTATTTACCTTTCGCCTGAAAGCAAATTTAATGTAGGCTACCTCAGGAAAGGTACAGTTTCAAACTCTTTTAACATTGGGAATGAGCAATGTTCTAGCAGTCAGCAATCAAATATCTGAAAAACTATGTAAGGAGTAAAAAGCAAATTATAGAACTAGAACAATGGCATACAATGAATGCAAAAAGATTTCCCCCCTGTTTAAATTGCATCCCCATAATAAATTACATTAGATCTTTCTCCACTTTTAATGTTATATAGCAACCAACAAAATTTAAGAGAACAACATTTTAAGGGGGGAAAAACATACAATAACTTGGATGACTTTATGTACACACCCTTGAACTAATATTCTATTTAACCCACCAATTTTATTCAAAAATAGAGTTTCACAGAGTCCTACAGGCCAAAATTGACTGGTGATTTGTGCTTTCCTTAATTTACTTTATTTTGACTAGAGCTCCAGCTCCAGTTGAGGAAAAGTAGCTTAATACAATAGCTAGAAATGCCACCACCACTATGCTTCATTGCGGTAATGCTGGGAGTTTTGTTTTCACAGCATATCTTTTAGAATTATACCCAAAAATTCTACTTTGCCTTATCTTTGCCTTATCACTGTCTTTCTCAAAATCAACCACTGGGTAAGAATGCTGTTCATGTTCAGTGCAATCATCCCACAACAACTGATAATTAAGGTGAGCCCACTGGGTCTGACCAACCCTCTTCACTCACTTATTCTCTTATGCTTAGCCTGTACAGGGTCTCCCACTAAGTGGGGTATACCCTGGACATTTCTTTAATGACAAGGTGCTTGTGTCCAGCAAGCATACACTGTAAAAAATGTTCATAATTTTAACAGTAAAATACTGTATAAATGCTACAGAATAAAACCGTATTTCACAAAACTTGGGATAATCGTAGAATTTACAGTGAAAAACTGTAATTAGTTTTACAGAGTAAGACCTTAAA
>JAQMYG010000012.1:11193941-11209005 GCA_030014215.1 Clariallabes teugelsi | reverse complement strand
AGGCTGAATGGCTAGTGACTCCGGAAATCCACTAGCCACATTGGCCAGTGAGCAAAAAAGTTAATGTCAAGCCCTGGCCTGCAGTGATAAAACAAAGCATTTTACTGGTCAGTGCAGTTGACCATTTTCTTAGCATTAGCTAACTAGCCTTGGAATTATTTAGCATTATCTACCTAGTAGAGGAGAAGTTGTTTGTTTGTTTGTTTGTTTGTTTGTTTGTTTGTTTAGAATTCATTTATAACATTAACTAGCTATCATTAGCTATGTTTTGTGGGTTTTACTTTCATGTAAGCTACCTATTTTAGCACTCGAAATGGTTTGAAAGCTAGCTAGCAAAATGGCTTTGTAACTATCATTATCTAGATTCATTTGTGTTTGAAATGTGGGAGGCTGTAGTTCATTCATTTGCTGTCAATTGCACAATGAAAACCAAGTTTTCTTCTTGCTGTTTTTTTCCTGTCACAAGCGAGTTGTCTATTTTCATACAACAGTTCCCAGTTGGGAAGGGTGAGGGGAAGCACGTGATTCCTCTGAAATACATAAAGGCAGGCACTCTTTTTTTGAGATGCTGTTCATGCTACATCATAGCGCAGCTGAACACACTCAAAGGAAAGATCTAACTGTACTCTTACTCATGCACATGAGGTTACAGATGCCAATGATTGGCTAGCGTCTCTCTGATTGCCCAGAAGATGATCTTTTGGAATACTATTCACATCATCCAACTTTTCTCATTATCCAACGATAAAGCAAACAATTTTCTGTTCTGAGCCATTTTCCTTAATTCTATGGTTTTATTCCACCACAGAGTAGATGAGCATTACTAACAGATGAGTCAAGGTGATGTACTCTTACAGTTCAGAAATTATTAGGTTGTTATGTGGGCAGTCAGAGGCAACACCCCATCCAATTCCAAGGAATATATTTTCCATATTATTATTATTATTATTATTATTATATTTGACAGACCTAAGCTGATGTTCCATTGATATGCGCAATTCTTTAGGCTATTGTTTGACAGCACGATTAGTACATATTCTATAGAGTTATTACTGGACCTAATCTTCAAAAATTGGATCTACAATAAACGCCAATACAAGCCCTCTGGGGCAGGATTCATACTCTCCCATGCTCACTCTATGAACATTTTTAGTGAAAAGGGGGTGGAGCAGTGGACAGGATATTTAATGGTTGGTTTGAATTTTTATTTTAGTAGAAAATGCCTGGAGTTAAATTACTAAATCATCCGCAAATAAAGTCAAACTATGAGTGAAATTTGGGAGTGATGTAAAGTTTCATTTCTATTGCAAGACCCAATACACACATACGCGCACACACACACACAACTGGAGTCTATTAGCATTCTCTCTTCCTCACACTCACTTTGCTGTCCTTCTGTTTCTTTTGCACTTGCTCCCCCTTTTACTCGTGGAGTTGGGAGCATTTGACAGCCTGTAGATTTCCCTCTAACCTTCTATCACCCCCTCTCAACTTTCTTTCTCAACTGTCTCCCTCTCTGCTTCTCCTTCTACAATTTCTTTCCTCCATCTCTTCTCTATACAACAAGTCTAATGGGGTTGTGATTAGCAGACACATTCATATTTTCCTTTCAATGTGTTTTGCCAGTGAAACGCCTGTAAGCCCCACGACACTGAGGACAGTTGTGCCAGGGGAGTGTGAGTGTGCCTGTAAGTGTGGGTGATTGGTGTAAAAGCATCACGGCATGAGCCACTTGTTTACAGTGTTATTCAGTACGTTTTGTCTGCCACAGCTGTGTTTTGCCATGTTTCCATGCATTGTGTCCACACAGGGAAGGTGTGGTGTGTGTGCTGGTAGTCGTGGGAACTTTAACTTTGCATTTGGAGGCCCAATTGCAGTGCTTGGTGCAATGAAACCTGACCCCCCCTCCACTCAAACACACACTCATGTTCCCCTTACCCACCCAGCACTCTGAATTAAGACACATGTGGAAACAATTCAGCCGATGCCCTGAGCAGGCAAGCCCTCACACACTCTGAGGTACACACACACACACACACATACACATACACACACACACACACACACACACACACACACACATTATATATATATATATATATATATATATATACACACACAAAACATATCCATTGCTAACACACTCGTTGCATATACACGGCTAACCTGCCCACACACACAGTGCATGGGAGCCACACACAGACACATAGGTAAACATTCATAGCACATGCAGATGTATTCAAGTCTTCACTTGATGTGATTACATAAACAGAAAAGGGGGGAAAAAATCATTTTTGACACATCATGAGCTCTGTGCATTAACCACTACTTTGACTTCAGCATACAGAGAAAATGAAAAAGATGTGTTAACAGCAATGGCTTGGCAAATTATATCATTTCTGTAAAAGGTTGTGAGTATGTGTGTATGTGTGAATGTTCAGAGGTTTGAGTCATTTCCCTTGGGACTCTGGTAAGTGAGCACCTCAGGGTCCTGCAAGGTTGTGTTTTAGGTCCGTTGTTTTTGTTTTTGCACCTGGTTACACGGAATTCAAAGTGAATTAACAATCTGGTGATGTTGCTCATACCTAATTTATGGATAAGCTAACATCTTTTGTAATGCTTCAGAGCAGCTGGCCAGAAAACATCTGGAACCTCAAGGAGAGAGAGTTCTCACCTATCACACTGAATTAGGCTATGACTGAAGTTAGTGCAGAATTCGCAGGCCCTGCTAAGCACAGACTATACGAGAGAGAGAGAGAGAGAGAGAGAGAGAGAGAGAGAATGTGCAAGTGAGTGTACATAAGCAAGAAGAAAGGGCAGGGTTGTTTTTGATATAGCCAAAGTGCAGAAACAAGCCAAATTCTGTAATTTAATATTTCACTGCTTCAACATCTGGAGCTGCATATAAAAATGGAAAAAGGAGAGAAGGACTGAGAGAATTAAGGGGGGGTGGAGATGAAAATACATTCTCTCTCCTATATAATGGCTATTATAATACTTTTCTTTCTTTCTTGCAAAAAGTAAAAGTATCTTAAGTTGTCTTGTCTCGTTTTTTTTTCTTTCTTCACTTTAAGCGGGTAAGTAATGTAGGTGTAACACACATATACATACAAATATGTTCACGCACATGCCATGTGTGTAATCGTATCTTGGCATGAGATTGTAGGTGATCTGAGTGTGATTATTGCTTGGCTCTGCCAGTGGTGATGATGACATTCAGTACTCTTTGTTTGAAAGTGTATGTGTTTTCCATCGTGTACAAATTTAAATCTGGCTTTTATAACTACAATTATTACCGTTCTACCATGCTAACTAATAAAACCATTACAACCATTATTCATTGCTGAGTTTAAGGTTCCTGTTCACATAGACCGGAATAGTGTGTATTTACCACTTGTGTAATTACACTGACGTGTGCTCTGTGTCACGCTAAACAATTATGAATAACACAACCATTGTACACTCAAATGCCACTATCTGCAAACGCTGGTCTGTTTGTGTATGTTAGTGATTGCACATGTCTTTCACTCAGTATCTTTTCATTTATGAATTATCGTTTCTCGTTGTTTATGTGTCGATTCCCATGATTGGATTTGCCACCAATTGAGCACAGCTGTGTTTGAACAAGTGGATACAAAGTCAAGGAAGACGGCAAAATGCAACCACACATACTGTCTATCTCTATGTGTGTGTGTGTGTGTGTGTGTGCGCGTGTGTGCCCAGATTGTGCTAATCTCTATCTTCACTCTCATTAATGTTTGCTTACGTCATGATTCTCTATTATCATCTGTACAGCTGGAAACTAGTCAGAGCTTTTGTTGGTAATTATAGGGGTTTTTAGAATAAAAGGAATTATGAGTAAGACAGAGAATGACTGAAGGAAAAAACTTTAGTGGGTTCGTGACGTATTAGTCATTTTTACTGTAATTGTTTTTTGACCCTTCTTTCCCTTCACCCTCCTCTCTTTTTCGCTCTTCTTCTTCTTCTGTATGTGTGTGTGCACACCATCAAACACAAAAGCAGTGAAAGGGAAATATGCACAGAGACTGTCCTTCTGTGGAAGCGCTCCAAAACTTTTGGTCTTTGACTGTCAGTTTGAGTCCAGAGCGTGGAGTGACTGCTTATTGATGCGTGTTTGCATTGGAAATCTGTGCAGGCCGCAGTTCTGAGAAAGCCTGATTCTAGAGTAAGACTCCAACCAAAGGGAGAAAGCTGGCCACTGGGTGCATTGATTTGGTGTTGTATGTGATGGCTCTTGGAAGATTTAGGCTACCACTACTTTTGCAGAGACAATTGTCTTGAAATGCATGCAGATAAAAACAGACAATTATTCCCACATATATTTAACGTTTACATTCACTAGCCATGGAATTTCGTCCCGTCATGCTCAAGAGGAAGAAAAATCTACACTATTAATTAGCTGTTTGTCTTGAGTGCTGCTAAATTGATTTGAGTAAGATTTTGTGTCTTTTTTTGTTCTTTTGTACCACTGTTTTGAAGCCTTTGGTAGCTCCATTTGAAAAGCCTGTTCAGCATGGCAATGTTGCACTGTCGTTGCACCTCAGTATTCTGTATAAAGGGAAAAGAGGTGCATCAGGGGTTACTGTTGATGTTCCTTTAATCTAAATGTCAATACAAAGTTACTAGTGACTGCGCTGATCACTGGAAATTTTCTGACCCGCATTGGGATGGTGGGAACTGGGTCTAGGCAGGGCAGTTAGGATTAGCTTTGTATGGGTTAGATTGGTCTGAATTAGGGAGGTAACATTTGGCTAGTAGAGGGTAGTCCAGTATAAGTTAAGTTGGTATGGACTGTCTTTATATGGATTGGTTTACAACAGCCAAGTTTTGAAAACTGGTTTGGCATTGGCTGGAGGGTAATAAATGGTAGGTTGGTATGGGATGGTTTTGGTAAGGATTACACAGATAAATGGTAGGTTGATGAGGATTGAAGTGATAAGTGATAAGTGGTGGGTTGGAAAGGAATGGTGTTGGTAAGGAATACACTGATATGTGGTGATAGGTAGAAGATTTTTATAAGTTAGTTTTGGTAAAATGGGATAGGTTGGAAAGTGTTGGTTTTGGTAACAATAATGCTGAAAGTGGTAACACTAGATAGTTTGGTAGGGGTTGGTTTTAGTAACGATAATGCTATTAGTAATAATAATTGGTAGATTGCAAGGAATGCAATTTTGGTAAGAAGAACACTATGAATCAGTAATAAGTAGTAAGTGGAAGGATTTTGTTAAGGATTATACTAATCAGCTGTAATGTTAGTAGGGTTAGTTTTGGTAAGGACAATGCTGATAAATGATAAGTGATACAGCTGATAAGTAGAATAAGTAGTAAGGGTAAGTTATAATAATATGATAATGTTGGTAAGTGATAGATTGTTAGGAATTAGGTTTGAGAACGATAACATTGATAAGTGGTAATAGGTGGTATATTGGTAAGAACTGAACTGATAAATAGTAGGTAAAGGTAAGTTTTAGTAAAGATAATGATCAGTGGTAATAAGTGGTAGGGGGTTGGTTTTTGTCATAATTACACTGATAAGTTATAATAAGTAGTAGGTTGGTAAGGGTTAAGTTTTGGAAGGATAATGCTAATAAGTGGTAAAACTTGTGGCTTGGGAAGGATTCACATGGTAAAAGGTAATAAGTGGTAGGTTGATAATAAATGGTGTGGTAGGATTACACTGATTGTAGTATGCTTGTAAGGGATGGTTTTCATAAGGATTGAGCTGAAAATGGTAATAAGTGGGAAGCTGGTAATGGATGGTTTTGGTAAGGACTCCACTGATCATTTTTAAGGTGGTAAAGGTTGGTTTTGGATAACATTGACAAATGGAAATAAGTGATATGTTGTAAGGAATTGTTTTGGTAAGAAGAGTGCTAACAAATGGTTATAAATGATAGGCTTAAACCTGATAAGTGGAAATAAGTGGTAGGTTGCAAGGGATGGCTTTGGCAAGGATTACTCTGATAAGTGGTTATAAATTATAGGGTGATAAGGGTTGAGCTGTTACATGCTGGGTTTATGATTGGGTTGGGCCGGGATGAACAGGGTAGGGATTTACTAAGGAAGATAGGAAATTTTACAGCAAACAAAACCAAGACACACATACTCATGCAGAGTGTGCATGCCCTTGCTCGAAGTGTTCAGATTTATGCATGTGATGTCAAGAATGCTTACACATAGGGACAATAAAGAGTGAGTGAGTGTATGTGAGTAACGGAGAGAGAGAGTGAGAGAGAGAGAGAGAGAGAGAGAGAGAAAGAAAGAAAGACTGACTGACCCACATCCTCCCCTGACTCTTAGAAATGCCCAGTAGGGTTTGTTTGTGTAGTATCCAATGGCAACAAAAGGGGAGTAAAGGAGAGGGTCGTATATGCTGAACTATGTTTTTGAACTATAAGATATTATGTAATGCTATTTGGATGGTATGCATGCATCGATATGAGCATGCATGTGCCTGTACTATTGTACTGAAAACCTAAATGATAGTGACATGCACACACAAATTACTTGGACTCCAAATGTGAATGTGAACTCTGCACCTTTTCTCTTTTCTTCTCTTTGCCCACTTCTCCCTCTCTCTCTCTCTCTCTCTCTCTCTCTGATGGTTTTACCAGAGTTGTGACTCACAAGGCACTGGGCCATAACATCAGGTAGTGAATGAGCAAAAGAGGGAGGGAGGTAAGGAGGGAGGGAGAGAGACAGGGGTGGGGGAGAACGAAGTAGGGTCAACAAAAAAGGAAAAGTAGAATAAGTAAGAACAAGGTGCAATTATAGGAAAAGAGCTGACAGCAAATGTGGAGATTAACTTCAAAAGAGAGACAAGTAATGTAATGCCTTCGTTCCTTCATAGGAATTCAGTAATAATCTCTTGTGGGTTAGTATGTAAAAGACAGAAAGACAGGGGTATTAGTATGTAGAAGGTATAAAAAAGGGAGGAGTGTAATACTTTCTCTGTTGTATTTTCCCTCCTGTTCTGGTGGTAGTGGTTACTTAATGTGTTTATGAGAAAATGTGATCATGTGTTTTATAAGGGTATGAGTGCATACTAGTTTGCAAATGAATGGTAGGTACAGTCAATGCCTGCAGGACCAGTAAAATATCCCATTCACACATGCATACACACACATACACACACACATACAGAGAGAGAGAGAGACCATCAGTCACAATGTCCCCTCCGGTCAGGGATCTGCAGTTTCCTCTTTCTTGTTGACATGCAGAAAAAAAGTTCTTTCTTGAAACACTGAATGCAAAGTGAATATACATTGTGGATGGCATGCTTCTCTCTTATTCAGTGTTCTGTACACACACACACACACACATTTACACCTTGAGAGCAATTTACAGTGGTGCATGGTTATGGCAGGTGGGAGGAAACTGGAGAACCCAGAGGAAACCCACACTGACACAGGGATACCATGCAAAATGCCTGACATACACACATTCACACTCAATATTTTTTACAGTCTGACTAATTGTATTAAAGTGACTACAACCGGACGTTTAAAATAAACGTAACTATTTAATCTGACTGAAGTCGTACTAAATCATACTTCAGTTAGACTAGCACACCCAGATAACGCAATTAGGAGACAAGCAGCTCCTTCACATAACAATATGGCAGTATAACACTATAAACATCGGATTGTGTGCATCGCAATTGTATCAAAGGTAGAGCATAGAGCACGTATAAATTGTGCGGAGTTGTAAAGTTGTTCACTGCTTGACATGCTACCATTTATTTCTCAATCTTTTTGGTCATACCGGGAATACAATACTAACAAGCTTAAAGCTTAATGTAGCGGACTCAGACATACTTCTGCCAGTATACAAGCACAGCAGGGGAATCCATGCTGTGCTTTTATCTTGGGACGAGGACAACAGTCCAATCAAATGTGCTAGTCGAGCTATAACCACAGCTTGACTTGACTATGCGTGTAAACCTACTGACTCTTACACTGGCTTTTTATCTTTCCAACATTAGTAATTCAGAAATCCTAGGCAACTTGATAAGGGTCACTTAAAAACAAAAGCATTTACTTGTTTTTGGGAATGTAAATTTATGTTCTCTTGGAATAGTGGTATCAAAGAATGTTCTGCTAAAATCTAGAGTTTTCATTGTTTTTGGTTGAGCCACAGCGATATCTGACAAGTTTTCCCAGGCGCTCACAAACAGAAAAATGAAATCTTCTAAATAAATTTGAACGGAATCCATTACAGAATTTGTCAACAGATTAAAATGTGCATGTTGATTTATTTTAGGTTTTACATTCTGTTTAACAACTCCTCTACTAATACAAGAAATACACTTTAACATGCACGTAACCAACCACAGAGCCTGGCTATAATCTGACCTTTGAACTCTTTTCCTCATATGACCCCCCCAAACAAATGCAACTTTGTCTTTCTGCACCACACCTTTATTCTTTATCCCTTTATCCCCCTGTCTCTGTGCAGTTTAAAGCCCGAGGCCTGCTCTGAGTAATTTATCAACACTACTCATGAGGGATTTCTAACTCAGTGGTAGGTCATGTACCTTGTCTCTTTCTGCACTCCTCCCCTTCAATTCAATCCTATTTAGAGAAGTTATGGCATGAATACATCACAATATTTGTAGAAAATTATGGTATATAATATGTAGATTTGATGAGGTTTTTTTTTTTCCACCACATGTTTTCTAGCAGATGACATCACCGCTCTGCTGACTCTGATTGATCAAAAGGTGTTGATTGATTGTCTATAACAAGCAGCTCTGATGGAATTCAAAGCATTCATTTTTATATATTACTATTAATATAGAAGCAAGTTATATGGTGGACACTACACACAGAAATTTTGTTATGAAGTTTACTGTGAGGAGGCATTCTATAAAATAAAATAAAAAATGCCAAAGTACAACATTACATACAACATACAACTTTTGTCTTCACAGATTGCCTTCAATAAATAAAAATAGTGGAGCTGTTCCCAAATTGCTGTTGAATAATCTGTGCAAAACATCTCAGAATGCAATGTTATAGTAATCAAGTTTCTCGTAACTCTACTACGCCATACTTCCTTCTTTGACACAGATTTATTTATTTATCTATTTTTCTCTGAGCCAATCATGGTTTATTCCAAACCAGAATCCTTGCTAATGCAGTTATCTTAGATCTTAGTTAGTGACAAGCGAGATTTGAGATTTGACTGCTTAGTGGTTAGCACTGTCGCCTTGAACCTCCAGGGTCTGGGTTCGAATCCTGCCTTGGGGTCTGTGTGCTTGGAGTTTGCATGTTCTCCCTGTGCTTGGTGGGTTTCCTCCAACAGTCCTCAAAGACATGCAGATTAGTAAATGTGTGTATGTGTGCAGCCTGCAATGGATTGGCATCCCATCCAAAGTGGGATCCTAAGTCTCCTGGGATCCTGGGATAGGTTCCACAGCCCTGTATACTGAATAAAGCAGTATAGAGTATGAGTGAGTGAATGAGCTACTGTGGCAAACTAGCTTTAATATATATATATATATATAGAGAGAGAGATACAGATGAGATCAAATGAGTTTCTCAGAGACGCCCTGCCCACCTGTTACCTACTGGTGGAGTATTCTTTTTTTGGCAAGTGTGTATGTGTGTGTGTGTGTGTGTGTGTGTGTGCGTATGTCTGCTGTTTCGACATGCCTGCACCATACTTGCTGGAATCATCTAATCTCATCCTGGAATACGTGTTCATGTCTGAATGTGCTTAACGCTCTCTATCTCTGCCTTTTTGCTCTCTGGCTTACGCTCCTCACAGTGTTCTGTAGATCACATTACAACTCTTTAGAGCCATGCCAATGTTCTCCTTTTTCTCTTCTTCTGTCTGTCCTCTTTTTTCCACTGTGACTATCATTACTCTCACTTGTACGCATACACTCGACCGACATGCTCGTCGTTTTCTCACGAGCACACGTGTGCACACATGGCATCTCAGGTTCCTGCCATTTTCCATTTTTGAGTGTTCAGGAATAATAATATTAGTATGTGTGTGAGACTGGGAGAGAGAGAGGGAGAGAGATGCATATGGGCTGCCAGTCTCCTATAAATATCAGGCCGTTTTCCCAGGGAATCCGAGACCCTGCCTCTCTCCAGTTTACACAGCTGAGCAGCATGTGCAAAAAAAAAAAAAAAAAAAAAAAAAAAAACTCTCTTTTCGTCTTCTCCAGTTTTTTACTTTCCTGTCCTCATTTCAAGTCTTTTCACTTCGTCTTAGTCCGCTTTTTTGCTTATCTTCTAAGTCACTGCTCAGCCTTGTTCATCCTGGCCAGGAAGGTCCTCATCGTTGTTTTTATTGTTCTTCAGTTGTTTTCTTTGGTAATAAATCTTGTTCTCTCTCACCCCTCCTGTACTATCTTAATAACTTGTTTATTTCTGCCAAAATTTTAATTCAGTAGGGTCTGACGGACATGAATATTTTACTCATAGCTATCTGCACATCTTTATTTTCCCTTATCTCTCCCTCCCTCTTTCACCACACATCTGCTACAGTAATCAGAGATATATTCCCCCACAGGGGGTGTTCGGCGCACGCGCCATGCACACACTCGCAAAGTGTGTACTCATTGGTGAACTCATAGGTTATCCCCTGATATACATGTCAAGACCATATGCTTGTCAAAGTTCACGCTCATGACCTCATTCTAAGAGACCTGTGGGAGGGAATCACATAAAAGTCTCAAACCTGTGTTTCAGGGAACCTAAATTACAGAAAGGTCGTAATATGAATCAATGAAACAGGGCATGTAATTCATTTTCAAGGTGTCCATTAATGTGGGGTCACAATCTTTCATCCATATGAAGCTGAAAGCTAACCAATTCTAATAAGTGTGAATTATGGCTAGATCTTTTTTTCCCTCTCAAACCTTCAGGATATTTTCAGTTTGAATGCCTTGGATGTCACTCTAAATCATTGGTGTCTGCTGCCCTCTGTTGGAGGTTACCAGTTAGTGAGCATGACTGTCAGTGGTGTCTGCTGGCCTCTTTTGCAAATTCAAAGGTTATGATAAACTTTTCATATAATCTACATTGGCTGCAAGATAGTACAGATAATACCTGTCCAGTCCACCAGTATAGACAAGGTCTACAACAGAACAGCGGAAAGGTTCAGCGTTCCCTGACCAGAGAGAACACCTCTTACTATGAGAGAAAAATACATCTGCCAAATGCCAAGTGCTTGACAAGGCATCGATTGCGTCGTCTTCTTTGAGTGCCTGATGGAACCCATTTGTTCCAGAAGCAACCCACGTTCCATTTAAAACACAGTCCAGGGATGGACAGGATCGATAAGGAAGGAAGGGAATTGGCACACTTGCCCTCAGTGGAACCCCTCATGGCATCCAAGCTCCAATTCACCCAGAGATCCATTATGAGTTTGGCAGGTCCCGTCCTAATGTCCATGGCCAATTGTTTCCAGTCCTCCATGACTGAGAAATGCTGTAAAGCAGCAGGCAGCCTGCAAAGCTCCAGTTATGCCTGGCTAGGAAGCCGACATCTCAGCTCCCAGACTAACTGGCAAAAGATTGCTCATTTCATAGCCTGTGTACAAGTTTGCTGGATTCTGACACAGCAGTTACAGTCCCAATCCACCACCCAGGGCCAAAGTGTCTCTAGGAATGGCCATGTCCAGCAATTCGGATTGTTGCAAACGAATCATCACAACATACCTTTTGATTGCAAGATTTTACAACCTAGACAATTAGAAGCTGACATTAACTTTGACTCTGGCCTCAAATATGGTAATTTGATTAGCTATATTTGACATTTGTCTTTGAGATAAGCTTGTCCAGCTAGTCACACAATGGCCTAATTGATCATTTTTAAGTGCTGGGTCTCTCATATATGAGGTAATGCATCGTAACCCCCTGCAGAGATGCAATAAAATAATGGAATGCTGCTTTTGAGTTATGAGACAAGGTGTGCCTCTTATCATCATCACATTTTTTAGTCACTGACAGCAAGATCAATATAAATGAGCAATGGTACCACACCAGAAGCAGTATCGCATATCATCCACATACAGTACAGCACTCATCACACTGTCCAAACTCGAACACAAATGTCGTCATGGTCTTGTACTTTATTCACAATAAAGGTATTTTCTTAAAAAATAATAATAATTTTAATATACAACACAATTTTTGACAAGACAGTTTGGCTTACCACTAGAATTCGCTATCGTACAGCAAGCAGGCAGAGAAAAGAGAAACAGAGATTTGAGAAACAAACACACTAGCCATTGAGTTGAACATACAGTACAGCTCTACAATGCCTAGCATAACCATACAATGACAATGAGTGCACTTAAATAAAAATTAAAAAAAAAAAATCAGAAACTATAAAAAAAAAATATATATATATATTTAAAAAAAAGAAATAGAACCAGGAGGAGGGATTCCACACTGTCTCACATGCACAATGCCCGCCTCTGCCTTGAGACGAGAACGAGACGAGGTGGAGAAATCAAAACTCAGTCCTACCTCTGTAGAGCAGTCATTTCTCCGACATTGGAGTGTGCTTTCCTGGTCCTGGAGAAAAGACCAGGGCCAGCCAGACAGAAAAGAAGATACAAATACATCACTAGTCTGTCCATGTAGTCCATTCATGCCATTCTCATTGGCAGGTTTGCTAAGAGTCTCTTTCTCCACCACCACTACCAGTCTGTCCATTCAACAGTTTCAGAAGAGAAGTGGGAGAGTTATGTTGTCTACTGACAGTGTTTTGTGTATACATGGGCAAAGGGGGGGAGTGGGGGGGGGGGTTAGTGCAGGTATCAATAGTTTATATTATATTCTTGGAACGTCTTAGCAATATTCTGGCAATAGTTATCATTTCAAGCTTCTAAACGCCATTTGCAGTGTGAATCTAGAAGTAATGCTGAGCAAAACTGTTACAATTTACGCTGTGTGTTACTGTATTACAGAGACAGTGTTTCCATGTTGGCTCATAGTTGGTGTTTGAATATGTTCCCGTCGCAAAAACTTGTAGAGTGTTACTGGAGAAGCTTCCCATCAGACCGGAGAGATGAAAACAAGGAGGCTGTTCCTTTCACTCCTTTTTGGGACAGACAAAGCCGAAGCCAATCAGATCTCAGCTTTCCCAGGACACACTGGCACACATCAAAGGCACCTAGGTCAAAGAACAGGAGTCAAAACACTTGTTGGAGATAAGTGCAGGTGTTGATTGGTCTGCTCTGTGGATGTCTGGTGGTGTGTACATATTATTTGTTATCTTTGCTGAGCAAAAAATAGTATTTATAAAAGTTTTTTTGGGTGTATGTGAGTGGAAATAGTGAAATGAATGTGCGTATTGCACGTACCCGCTATCTGGAGATGTACGTGTAGGTGCGTGAGGGCGATCTGGCTCCATGAGGGAGTCCCTCTGGCTGTCCGTTGGGGGACACATTCAGGAAGTCCCATATAAGGATGGTGTCATCATGGGAACTGCTGATGATCTGGAATTCATCAAACTGTAGACGGAACACACGGCCAGAATGCTCCTGCAAAAGGTAACCATGACAGCGCTAAATTAAAACACACACATACATATACATACACACACACACACATACACACACACACACACACACACACACACACATATATATATATATATATTACACATACACACCAAATGAAAATCACATCAAAAAACACATGCCAGGTGCAAGATGGTGAAAATTATGATGGCAAGATGCTGAGTTACTCAGCTTATTAAAACAAACATTAGATGACCAACTGTGGTCCAATCAGAAGGCGGCTCTCTACATAAGCTGCATTTCGCTGGCTTCTGAGAAAAAGCTGTCCTTTGTTAAAGGCACCTGGCATTTAAGCTCTGTGCATTGGCGCATTCAAATGTTTGTGGGAAAATGAACACTTGATTTGTTTGCTTTTTGAGCACTTAAGGTTCAGAGAAGACTGTTGCGAAGCAACTGGGGGAAAAATGTACACAAAGCATAAGCAAAGTAATGATTGAGACTAATGACTTGGGTAGTGAGCATGTAGTGGTTCTCTTTCTTTCATATAGGCGCAGGAATAAGATGAAACCAGTAGGAATATATTGACACTTCTGCCTTTGATGTGTTGGCAAATTAGAGAGAAAAATAAAAAAACTTTATGAAGGGAATTAAATTTTGGGGGTCAGTCAACTGCGGGTCATTTTAATACAGCTCAAACATAACTTTATTGGTCTAGACTAGGGCTATACAAATTTACATTTCGAAATTTCGAAAGGTCTAAATTTCTTCGCTTACAAACAACCAATAAACATGACGAAACACAACTACAGTTACCATTAAGACTTACCAATTAATCATTCACTCACTAAATTGGTTATGTACTGTTCCATGCTCAGATATTCTGTTACAACGGTTTACTGTCCCACTGTACATAAATTGAATGGAGCTAGCGCATCATTTATTCAATATGTGTACTCACCACTAGTGTGCGCAGACAGAGTGTGCTGGCTGGTGCACGGGGGTCCAGGGCAGCCTGCAGATCCCACACTTTTATCTTCCTGTGAGAGAGAGAGAGATGGAGTGAGGGAAATGCTTTGGAAAGTTTTCACTGAAATGACTATTTGCATGAGGCATCCATGTAAAAAGTGAAGAATGAAAGACATTAGTACTTCAGTAATGCAACTCCATCACACTAGATGGAGCTTACTGGAGTCAAGAGCTTATTTGTGCGTATACAAGAAACTACAAGGTGCTGTGGATTTAGATAAAAAGATTTCACATGAAAACATTAGCTTTAACATAACATAAGGCCGCTTGCTTGTATGTGTGGGGGTGTATTACCCGTCGTATGCTCCACTGACGATCCTTTTGTTGTCGAACCGAATGCACCGGACGAGTTCCTCGTGGCCTTCCAGGACTCGCAGACATGCGCCACACTCAATATCCCACAATCTGCATTACACGCACACATGCACAGATATCTCAAGCTATCCATCCTCAATATACAAACCGGATTCCAAAAAAGTTGGGACACTAAACAAATTGTGAATAAAAACTGAATGCAATGATGTGGAGA
>JAQMYG010000012.1:11182251-11193841 GCA_030014215.1 Clariallabes teugelsi | reverse complement strand
CCATCTCCACATCATTGCATTCAGTTTTTATTCACAATTTGTTTAGTGTCCCAACTTTTTTGGAATCCGCTTTGTATGTTTTTCTATATTTTCTCCATCACAAACATTCAATTCAACAACTAAATTCCTAACATCATTTATATACAGAATAATAAGATCTCGGTTACAAATAGACGGCTGAACGCATGCGCACACATACCGTATGGTGTTGTCCGAGGAGCCACTGACCACTAGTCTGTCCCTGTACTGGAGGCAGGCAATACCTCGCTTGTGTCCATTTAGTGTTCGGACAAATTCACAGGTACTGGTGCTCCACACCTAAACACACACGTGCAACATCAGAACAGAGATCACAAGAAAGACCAGAGAGTAAACAAATAACACCACTAGGTCAATATAAATCAATATAAATACCATCAATGAGTATACTGTCTCTGCATATTATTATTTTTGTTATAAATAATCACTTATTGTGTCTTTTCCAACTTTAACTATCATAAATCTTCAAAATATTTTTTCCCCACAAAATTCCAGTTAAACTGCTCAACAAGTACAATACGCCAATTTATCATGTCAACAATTTTGGTTAAAAAAAATAAAGTTTTTTTTTTAGTAAATATTGTGTTTACTTTTATAGTCCTGTCTCCAGAAGCTGAGACAATGTATTTGTCATCAAAGTCGACGACATTGACAGCGGCACGGTGGCCCACGAGCACGCGGCGCAGGCTGATGTCAGTGGCGGAGGCCATGTCCCACACTGCAATGGATCGATCTTTAGAGCACGTCACCATCAAGCCGTTACAGAAACGCAGATGAAGGACCGCCTCGTTGTGATGGATCAAAGTGTTCAGAACCTCCCCGGAATTCACGTCCCAAACCCTACAGTAGGTCAGAATGAGAGAAAGGAAATCAGACGTAGGCTTTAACTCTCTTAAAAATTGTGCAGAAAGCTTTACTAATACAGGGTGGGTGAAAAGTAACTAGGCATTAAAAGTTTGTAACAAAATCTATATTTCTAATACAAATTTATTGAAACAAATTGTACATGTACTACACAGAAAAATGAAAATAAATCAACTAAATTAATTAAATTTAAATCGAAATCAATTAAAATTTCAACGTAGGCAGCGGTGGCGGCAACCAGTTTCCTCAAACAGCCGGGGATAGAACGCACATTCTTCTGAAGGAAGTCGTTTGGGATATTGATGAGAACCTCCTGAATCCGTGCCTCCAAGTCCACCAACGTGTCCTGCACTGGACGTTGGCTGGGACGACATGGACCTTGTGAAGAGCCCCCAAGTCCAGATCTCACTTCATGTGATGTTTTTTTCCCCTGTAGATCTACGCAAAGGAGGACTTGGAGGCAAATTTGTATTAGAAATATGGTCTTTATTACCATCTTTATTATTTTTAATGCCTGGTTATTTTTCACCCACCATGTACACTGGTATTTGATTAAATGAACAAAATTTAAAGAACAAGCATATAACAAATAGTTTATACAAGGGGTGTTTCAAGTCAAACTGGGGCTAGTGATTAAAAAATGTTTGTGAATGAAGGCGTAAAATAAACCGACTTCGAGCACGGTAAGGTAATGAGACCATTTCAACGGTGCAAATGTTTAAAAAAGGCTGGACATCCGTGAATGATCACACCTGTGATCCCGGCCGAGGTGGCACACTGCAGTCGTTCCTGTGGACATTCACAGCGAGTAGAACGCCTGATCCTTGAATATCAACAAATAACTTGCATGAACTGTGTACACAATCATTCACAAATACCCCTTGCACAGCACAGGAACTCAGATAGGAGTTATTGCCACATCCACCGTTTAGTCCTGACCTCGCTCCAAGCCATTTCCACACGTCTGGACCATTAAAGGCATTTCAGATATGAAGCAGGGAATCCGTTTGGGTAAGTACATTTGGGTAAGCAGGGGATAATATAGAGAAATAAAGGTAGTTTTTCCTCTCATAACCGTGTTCTCTTATTCTGCACAATCATAAGTGCTAGCCGGACTTGAACATCCCTCATAGATGAAAAGCTTGGCTAGGTGAAAAGGTGAAATGAAAGTTTAAAGTTCCCTAATAATAACAGGATGCATATATTAATAAATTAAACTTGAAGGGAGTTAATACATGACATTTTTGCCATCCATTTCACCTTAATCTACTTTTCTCTTCTACTTCTACGTTGTCTTGGCTATTATGCAATACCTTTTTTCACAGGTTTTACAGTTTACATTTATTTACAGATTTTATACAGATGTTCATTCAATCTTTTTTGCACTAACCGACTAATTCAATTTATTATCATTCCAATCATTGTACTTTATTTATATTACGTTATTTGGTAATTGCACTAACTACTCTGTGCGCCTTAAATCGCCCCAAGGGATAAATAAAGTTTTTTTTCACTGAATTGAATTTAATGTCTATTTGAATATTTGTATACCTGACAGTAGAGTCTGAGGATCCGGTCACTATTACTCTGTCATCATACTGCAGACACAAAACTGAACCGGTGTGACCTGTCAGAATCTTCAGACACTCCAGAGTGTGCTTATCCCAGATCTGGTAGCGAAAGAGAGACTGTATTAGTAAACATTGTAAAAATTTATGATGTTAGACTGATGATTACCGTGATCGTGACGCTGCAAACACGGCACCACACTCGCATTCACCTTAATGGAGTTGTCTCGGAGGCCGCTGATGATCTTGTCATCGTCGTACTGTAGGCAGTAAACCCCTTTGCTGTTCTCTGATCTGCACTGGATCCTCTGCAGATTGTGTCTGCCACAGCGCCAGTTTGCCTCAATCGTCTAAACAAACACCAAAGACAAAGAGAAAGAGAAAGGATAAGCACCCAGAGATACATGACTTATATGCTCGACAAATACTAACGAATGCTCACCTCAATGTCCTGTATAATTTTTGGATAGAGTGAGTGATAGTACGAATTAGGTGGGACTTCGTTTGTGCGATTCTTGAACAAGTGCTTCTCCCTGGAAATGAGAAGGAAATACACAAAAATATTGCATTTGTCTTCAGGAACATGTACATCATAAGATCTTTCCATCGCCCTTTTTGGCAGAGTAGACAGGAAGGGTTTAAATGTTCCTAAAAAAAATTATTAGCATACAAACATCCTGAACAGCTCGTAAAAGTAAGTATTTTTATTTCATTTCTCTTTACATCTTTTCATTTAATCATAATTCTTTAATATGCGATTTTCTAAACCAACAAATCGACTACAGAATCGATTAACATTATCTGAATAACAAAAAGCGTTTCGCATTATAGCACTGAGACTGCATTAGTCAGACTACTTAGTATGTGACCTAGTGAACCAGCATCAGCATTTACTGACATACTTTTAAGCACTTCTGTAAGTTGTTCTGGGTAAGTGTGTCTGCCAAATGCCATAAATGTAAATGCAAATGGATGGAAAATGACCTTCTGAGTACTAGAGGGTCTCTGCAAATACTGGTTAAACATGATGTTCATCAAGGTTCTGTTACAGGCCCACTCCTGTTGTCAATGTAAATGTCATAGGATCCAATGTTATGCCGATAAAAGACAGTTCACTCTATAAATCCACTGCATTGCTCTCTGTGGAAAACATGTAACAGATCGAATATAAATCTTTTATTTAATGGTAAATAGGGCAGCATTATGGAAGTTACTGAAACTCACAAACAGCAATTCAGGTAATGGAGAAATTATGGAATGAACTCAATGGCTTATGTTTAGCAATCACCTGTAAATTTTAACTTGATGTTTTAGGCATGTGCTAACAAAAATGAAATGCAATAAAGATGAAGACAAAAATTTGTCTGTGGCGAGAAGCGCGGTCAAGCTCTGCTCTGTACGAGTGTCAGGGAAGTTGGAAAGGACACATTCGAGGACAGTGTTTTTAATTAGTGAGAGAGAGAAGGGGGAGAGAGAGAGAGAGAGAGTGCGTGAGCAGAGCATTGTGTTTTTGGTTCCCTTGAAAAGGTACAGAGCAGGCAAGAGAGATCTACATCAAATTTACTGATCAAATCAGATTATTTCTTCTTAGACTGCTTAAATAATGTTAAACTGACCATTTAAAACGTTACTGGCATTAATATGAACAGGTCATGCTTCTAATCCAGGCTGCATGCGCCAATTAACACAGTGTTCTTCTGGTTTTGGTTTCATTTGGCACTATAGTCAGGTTCTAACTTTTTTTTTTTTTTTTTACTTAAAGGGTAATGGTATTCATTTAAATATAGGAGTGCAATATGATGCGCCCACAAGTTGTAATGTCTCCTACAATATTGTTCTCTGATGTTCCTATTTTATTCATTCCAAATTAAACTAAAGGATGTTTCACTACCTTATATTTGTTAGTTAACTTTAGCTACCAACACAGAGGTGCTGCTGTAACCCTACTGGCAACCTTTAAAGGTGGAATTAATCAACCTGTCTTAAAGTTTCATTAAGAATTTTGTTTGTTTTTATTGCTTCTTTTTTTATTTTAGTTTTATTAATAAGGTGCTAAAATAAATGTATATATTTTAACTGGATTGTGTGGATATTCACCCTTCATTATTTGGAGAAAAAGGGCCTGAGCTTTGTTGTGGTGTGCTGCAGCAGCACTACAACGTTATATCACTCTTGCCGCTAAAATTCTTCTGCACTGTCATGGCGCGAAATCATGACGTGTGTCATGTTGGATTGACAGTTGATATCTGAATTTGACTGTTTAGATGTTGCACTGCAAAATATCAGTTCTGTATCTGATTCAGGACTAGGGTACATAAGGAATTGAAAAGATCAGATTCCATGTGGTTTGGACTGTTCACACTAACATGACAAAAATCAGATCTGAGTCACGAAAAGCCTCGGAATGTAGCCTTAGTCATGTTCTCCTCGCGTGTGTCCTTTCACACTTACCTGATTGTCACTCCTCTCACAGAGAGATGCTTGACCACACACCATCATGAAGTCTTTCATTTGTGCTGCTAATGAAATGCTCAGACATTTTGGAGGTTTTAGTCGTGGAGGTGTTGCCAGCACACTATTGGTTACTTCGCTTCACTAGGCGATAAAGTCGGGGCATTCAGATTTAGTGCGAAAAACACATGCAATGGCAGGAACTAATCGAGAGTTAAGTTAGTTGACAACTAATTTGGCGGTAGAAGTTAGTCAACAGTATGCTGTTCAATGCCTTCACAATCAATTAAAATAAATTCTAAGAAGATTTTTTTCTCAGTTACATACTGCGATTCTTTCATGTGGCAAATCATGTGCCGCCACACTGACTCCAAAATCAATGCTTTAAATTTTTTTATTTTTATGTTTGCATGAGAGGTGGTAAAACTTAGCAGTTCCTCTAAAATCCTACAGGTGGTGCTCTAAACTATTCACACATAGGCAGGCAGCACATCATGCGAGGTAGGAGCAAATTATTTGCCAAGTTTGTTTAGAACTTTAATAACAGCTGAAAAAAAAAAGTTTAACATTGGATCGGGAGGATTATAAAATCGTGATACTTACAGAACCGTAATACAAATCAAACGGGCACCTAGGTATCGTGGTGATTACGATCCATAGTAGCTAGCTAATAAAGTTAATTTAAACCGTCTAATGAGGATTATAAAGAATAAGCCAAGCAGCCTAAGTGCACGAACATGCCCGTGTGCACTGTTCATACCCAAAAATGAAAAACAAGAGAGAAAAAGGGGGAAGAAAAAAAAAAAAAAAAACCCACACAGCTAAATCTCCAAAGGATGAGTACTTTAACACAGGTGTAATAATTAGTGCAGACTAAAAAAAGTTCAATATCCCCAAAAAAATTGTCAGCAATAATTAAGATTTCTCTTCATCATTGCACATGAACATTCTACTCTGCCAGACTGCTAAGAGAAACTGGAATCTACTGAGAATTTATCCAGATTTTTTTTTTTTTAGCTCACCACTGATGTCTTTCAGACAGGCCTTTCCACAGTGGATCGGTGCGCACCATTCTCTCAATGAGCTTCTTCCAAAGCATGCCTTCCGAGATGACCCGGTGCCACTCGCGACACACCAGCTCCGCCGCACACAGAGAGCGTGCGTCCAGAAACGACAGGATGTTCTCCGCTATATGCTCCAGACCCCGTGCTGGGGACAACACAACACGATGGATATTTAACAAGTCTTTCAGAAGATGATGGACCATATTATAGCTGACATAAAATGCTAATATCACATTTGTTTGTATGCAGGTACATGGTTAAATAATTTTGAAAAATAAAGAAAGAACAAAAAATGCTCCAAGTAGTGTAGAATCCTGATGATTATAGTGTATGTGAGGGTGTGTGTACTTCTTCTAAAGCAGGATTAAGAAGTTTCTCTGTAGAAGTGGGATGTAGCAGTAGGTGTATGTTTGTACCTAGAAGGGAGCTTTAGAAATCTTTATGTACCATGGGATTAAGGTAAGAGAGCTGTGTGTATGTGTGTACCTGGCAGGGCTGTTATAAAGTCTCTCTGTAGCATAGGTTTGAGGTAAGAGTTGATGTGGCCATGCTGGTAGTGGCACATGCGTGAGATGAGATGCTCCACAAATTCCACCTGATCAGCTTCTGACCACTGTTCGAACATCTGGATACACATCTCCTTCTCCTTGTCGAAGGTGCCACGTGACAGACGTTTCCTCGAGCCAGACAGAGTACCATTTCCCAGCTGAACAGCATACATTCACATACACACCCAGGGGTTAGAGGAACAGTGCTCGGGCTATAATTTGTGCATGCTCGTTTTTTAACATTCTGAAGTGAAGTTACATCCTTTGAGGCAAAGTAGGCAATTTAATCACTGACCTGACTAAATTAATAAACCACACACATATAATCAGATTCAACAAACTGTAATCGTGACTATAACCTGACAATCCTTACTTCACGTTCGAGGTGTTTGTTTTGCAAACACAAATGATATTGTACTGTATGTGTTTACACCTTCGATATTACAAACCCATAACAGCAACTTGATATTTTTATATGAAAATGTCGGAGTATTAAAATATTAACAAGCGGGGTCAAGGGCAAGGCCAAGTGCAAGAAACCCGATGGTAAACTATAGAACAAAGGTTTATAGATACCTGAGCACTAAACTAAACTCCCTCCAGTCTTATGAGAAGGTTTTCCACTAGATCTTGGACTTTGATTATGGGGATTTATGAAAGGTGTTCAGTGGGGTTGTGGTCAGGGCTCTGTGAAGAAGTTGTTCTACACCCATCATGGCATTCCATGTCTTTGTGGAGATTACTTTGTTATGTTGGAACAGGTTTGGGCCTCTTGTACCTCCTTTTCACCAAAGCGGTTCCGGAGATGGTTCTCAGTCGGTGCCCAATTTCGAACCCGTTCTTTGTATTTTAGACGGCCAAAGCACCTGACCTCAGACAGAAAGACCGGTTCCATGGCGACACCAACACTTTGCTGGGCTAAAACAAAGGACTGCTTACATTGGGATCTGGCGAACGGGATTATCACGATTGACTAAAGCGTGTGACCACCATATGCAACGGGTAGCTCAAAAGCTTTCTAGTAAGGACAAAGCCAGAAGAATTGCACACAAAGCCATGCTAAAGTTCGCCATTGTTGCTTTTGTACTTGCCACTAACATTTTATTTCCCCGCTAACATTGCGGGGAAAGTAGATATGTACACCGACGGATACAGCGACATAACGACGTCTAGCTCGAGGAAAAACAAAGCCAGTTCTTGCTCTAAACCGGCATTAGTACCAGATAGGAACCAGCAACTGGTTCAACTTTGGTGAAAAACCGTATTGGTTTCACTGAAGAGAAACTGTAATGCTGCATCACACAATAACATCTTATACGATTACGAGCTTCCAGCTTTGTTGGAACAGTTTGAGGAAGAACCAGATGCAAGTGTAATGGTAGACGTTCACATACACATACATGAGGCCATATAGTATACACCAATCACCCATAACACTAACACAACCACCAACTGAACTGAATAACACTGATTATCAGTATACTGGTGATGGGATTATGGGTCAACCCAAGGCTCTTCTATGACCTGTGGGAAAGGAAGCAAAGGTCAGCCTGTCGAGAAAAACCAATGCAGCATTAATTGCTGAGGCAAGGGTAAGGATAAGCAGACAAGGGTTTCAAGGCACCAAATTTCACAGCACCATGATCCTGATCTCGGTGGCCGACACCACTGGTGGCACACCCCCGGAAGTCGTGTCTACAGAGTCGTGCCCTGAGGGGCCAGAGCCGCCCCGGCGACACATGCACAATACTGGGCTTAATGTTTTCGTTTTTACATTACTGCTGATTAAAAATAGCAGTACGCTGAGAATGGTTAAACAAATATGCAGTGTATTAAGAACAGAAATAATAGCAACCAACAGCAAGGACACAGACTAGACCCTCCTCTACAGCAGCCCTAGGGCTCTCTCTGTAAGCATGTCAGAGGCATAGAATTCGGGTTAAACATCACTAGTTATTTAAGTCTGTCAAGTTGCTCGGCTTATAACAGCAGTGCTGTAAGTGCATGCATTTTATGAGACACATTTCCTCCGCTTTTTTATATAAACAAACTCGAACTCTCAACTGATGAAAGTCTGGATGATTGTACGTAAACAAGCATTTCTCAAGATTCAAGCTTGATGACTCAAGTTTTAATTATTCATTTGGACTGGTTATGTGCAATAGGACAAGAATATCTTATGATGCTTTAAGACATACATACTGTAAAAGACACCGTAGTGTAATTATGCTCATGTTTTATCAACAACAGTTGCTATGGTTTAAAATTTTTTCCACATTTTAACAAAAATGTTCACGTCGCCATATTTGCCTAATCTGGATCACATTATCAGTGTGCTAAGACCATTTCAGAAAAGGAAGTCTGATTGAGCAAGTTTAGGGTGTTTCTGGGATGTTTTGATCTGGTCTTGTTAATGCTTTAAAAAAAAAAAAAACTTGGTTGTAAGAGCCAAGATACAGAATTTTGCAGGGAAACAACAACAAATGCAGACAAGACCTTTGACAACCAGTATTCTGATACTAATAACCAACAATATGTGTTGGTTGGATTAGAGAGTTATGGTTGTAGCTGCCTTTAGTTCATTTTGGAAATCCACCCTGAATCTAAACAGCTAAATCAAACTAATCAGGTCCCATAAGAGCCACACACACCAACCTTAAACACCGTCGTCTTCTTTGGTGAGAGATCGTCGGTGAGATTCTGTGACTCCATCACTGTTAGATTCTAGAAAAAAAGAGGAAATAACGCATATTACCACAAGCAAGCATATTACACAACTGTGTTTGTGTAAAAAAAAATCCTACATAAAACGAGGGGAGGAAAAAAAATGGAAGGGTTGATAAAAGGGAAGTATGACCGGAATGATTCGCGCCATCTGAGCGTATAATTCATGTCATAAATGCGTGTTTATAATCGAGAAAACAAACACATGAAAGCAGAAAGCCACTCGTTCTGTAGTCCGTCTCCTGCTCTGAACTAATGCCTCCTGGCATTGCGTTAAGATTATACACGAGTCAGCATTTCATAAATAATGCACAAAGCATTTACACCTATGGAGGTAAGTGAGAAGAGGTTTGAATATGAGAATATGATCCATGCAGGAAAGTGTATCATCCTGGTTTACTTAGTGCCTCATTGAACATCGCTTAGCGAAGGATTTAGTGCGTCTGTCCTCGACGAAACACCGGAGTAGGGATGCGCTGATAAACAAAGACAACCAGACCACTATAATTGTCAAGATATTCAAGGAGGTGAACCAAATGCTCTGCAAACATGAACAGAGTCTGGAATTGAGACTGAGCGCAGTTTCACATTAGCCATGATTGATTTGTACCGTGCCCAGGAACGACTGCTGCCCCCTCCCAACTCTCCTGCTGGCCAGCGTTCACATTGGTTTCCCCCTCAGTTGTATCGCGGATACACTTGTGTATTTACACTCTCCGATACAGCAGGTGGCAGTATGCAACTACTTGGTTTGTGAGCAAGAGAACAATGAAGGTAACTTTCACACTATACCTAATATAATTGATATTCCAGAAAAAAAGGTCAAGAGCCCCGCTCTCTACACGGAGATTTTGGAGGAGACCAACGGCACTGATTACATAAACATCTAAACAGCAGTCTAGTTCCATTCTCGGGTACGACAGGCTTTCATATCTGATTCAGTCCATGCCTGAATACGTTGTATCGTTTTCGAGACAACCTCCTCAAGCGGACTCGGGAACTGTTCCTGAGCCTGCAACGATTGTGTTCTCACTGATCAAAGATGAACCAGGCTTTTGTGGTCAAGTGTTCTCTGAAACGATCCCGAGGCACTAATGTGAAAAACGCCCTAATGTTCCCTTTAATGGAATGTTTTTTAAAAAAAATACACACTACCGCTCAAAAGTTTGGGATCCCTTTCTAACTCCATGGTCGTTCCAGATTTTTAATTCTTTCTACATTGTAAAACAATGCTGTAGGCGTCCAAAATATGCAATAATCTCCTTTGAACAGTTGATACTGAGACGTATCTGCTCCTTGTGCTCTGTAAAGCCTTTATAACGGCTCTGATCTGAAGTGCTGTTTGTTAATTGGTGATTTCTGAGGCTGGTAACTCTAAATGAACTTCTCCTCTGCAGCAGAGGTAAGTTTTAGTCTCGCTTTCCTGAGAAGATCTTCATGAGAGACAGTTTCATCGTGGTGCTTGATGGGTTTTGCAAGTGCACTTGAGACAATACGGTTCTTGCAAGAAACTATTCCAGAAACGCTGATCACGATGTCTTAAAATAACAACTGACTGTTGCTGTTGTTATATAATTACCTACTTCCATGTGTGCTTCATAGTTTTGAAATCCTCAGTATTGTTGTAGAATGGAGAAAATAGATCACTAAACAAAAACAAAGAAATTTGCAAGTGATTCCAAACTTTTGAGCCTTAGTGTATAAGAATATATAATACATTCTCTCGCATTTCCTGGTGTAGTCTTGTCATCCTCAATATGAAAGCGATATTTCGTCGCGATTTTATACCGGCCTGTGCCTTAACCGAAGATCTTTTAAGCTGGAAGAGGTTTTAACGAGCCGTCCAGCCCCCACACACCAGGTGGGAGTACAGAACAGATCATGGTGTACTGTACGGCTCACAGCCTCTTCGCGTGTAATATAATTATAGCTGCCCACTGAGAAGAGCCACGCAGTCCAAAGTCGCCATCATCTTTAAGCCTGCACACAAAGGCCGCTCTGTGCTCGGGATCCCGGCACTTTAAAGGATCATTTAAGTGCTGAGTACACAGCTTCACAAACACACAGCTTCAATGAGCAAAAAGGCAGGTGCATGCTTGAAAAGCCAAAAGGCACAACAGTACACACACACACAAAAGGGGAAGAAAAAAAAACATGCATGCACACACTTGACAGAGGATAGAAGCAAACGGACGGCATGACGGGGTTCAGGCTGAGTCAACACTCTTTTCATTCTACACAATAACGAGATAAAATAACAGGGTACGACGTCCCGCTGAAAGGATTTGGCTGAATTTTAAAAATGAACACGGTATGAACAAACCTGTGGTAG
>JAQMYG010000012.1:11161772-11172635 GCA_030014215.1 Clariallabes teugelsi | reverse complement strand
TCACAGGCGTATCAACGAATGTAACAGTAAGCAATGTCATCAACTTTTATGCCATACTGTGAGCATGTCACAGACGTTCCTCACAGGATGAAACAGTAGGCGGCATCATCTAGTAGGTGTTGATTGTATGCTGACACAGGTAGTTCCATCACAGACGCGTCCTTGTTGAATGTAACGGTAGGCCACATCATCATCAGCTTTTATGTCATTTTGTGAGCATGTCACGGGCTTTGTAAAAACCCAAACGCATAGCTTCTGAAACCCTGGATCAGACAGCAACACGCCTACATCAACAACAAGCAGAAGTAAGGGTTGCCAAAACATTGGGGCAGCGTGAGGAGCCGCAGTGAGTTGACTGCACACCCCATTTGCAGGAAACGGTAGCATGCAGGCGCCAGGATCTGCAGTTTGCAGTTACAGAGAAGTATATTTAAAGTGTTTATGTCCTACTTCTGTCCTTCTTTTAGTCTCAGAGCCACACAAACATCCACATGAGAAATTTACCCAGGTCCATTTTTATACACTTACACAATTACACATTTGTTTACATGATAATTGGTGCATTGGTCCATTTTTATTCTCTCTCTCTCTCTCTCTCACACACATCTGTGTATTTATGTAACCATCTACAAATGCACTTCCATAATCACATATATTTAACATTTCAATATGGGAAGAGAGGCAAAAAATATTCTAAGATATAAACGCAAATGTAAAACAGACTCTTCTGCTTTTTATTGAATTAATACAGTATTTCTTTGGCACGTGAAGCTGTCTTCACTGCTTCCTGTATTGAGTGTTGATTATCGCTTCTGGCTTCTTTACGTACCGAACGCGCTGACGTCACTTTGTACAAATGCACCGGACGCCCGATTGGCTAAATCAAGTCAAAGGGGCGTGGTTTTGCAACGGCATGCTGTTTTCTGATTGGCTCTGCGTGTTGCTAGGGTTTCGCATCAACTAGCAGCTACAAACCGGAATACACGTACACTCCTCGTCCACTTTAATAGGAACACCGGCTGATTGATGCTGTTATCCAGTTATTGGGCGGGGGGCATAAATAAATCATGCGGGTACAGGTCTAAAACTTCAGCAAACATTAAAAGGGAAGAAAAAAAAAAAGATAATTCTAGATGGGCTGGTTTAAGAATTTCAGACACTGATGATTTCTGGGCTTTTGACACATCAGCCACTAAAGTTTTTCCAACAGTTTACATAGTCACAGAGATCAGACTTTTCCCAAAAACTGATTTTCAATGCGACAACCACAAATGACTGTCAGAGGTAACTCAACGTTAAAGCCATTGGACAACAGATCCCGAGCACCACAGGCTACACGTGTTGGGCGCAACGGCTTTAACCCTCAATTACTCAGATGTAGAACAAGATACATTGCCGCTGTGGATAAAATCTAGTCTGCCAAACTCTGTAAATGTAAAACAGAATCTGGAGCTCTTGAAGTGTATCATGCTGATGCCACCTGAATGGAATGACATGAAATAAAATGCAAGCACTCAGACTGAGAAACAGAGCTGTGATTTATTTATGCACCCTTTGCTCCAATCATAACTTAATTTCAGTCATTAATCTCCAGTTAACGGTTTGACCCTGAGCTGGGAACACTGCACACAAGGCAGAATACACCTTTGATGGTATGCCAGGTCACCTCATTAACATGAGCTCAGGTTGAAACGGGACGTCGAATGCTAACCACAAACTATCCCTCTGCACTAAATACATGATGGCTAATGTCAGTTTTTCTCTGTAAGGTCTAAAAACAAAATCTTTAGTGCCAAGTCTGCAAACCTCAACTTTCTTCCCCAATTATATAACATACACTGCATGTCATTTCCTTCTTGGCTACCATGAAAATGCTATGTAATTTGTATTAGTGATTATTTAAATGGTCCTGTCTCACTCCAATAAAGTAGGTGATCATACTGCCTCAACTCAAAAGAAATGTTTAATGTTTGTAATCTTTTTTTAAAAGCCTAAATCATTTCAAATGCCTGAGGGATCCATGGATTTAAACTAAATTGATGAACAAAATATAAAAATCACAGATCCTACTAATCAATCTTTTTTCTTTTTATTCCAAAATCCATTTAGTCCAGTTAACTAAAAGAGTTGAACAGAGCCTGCGTGTATGACTATCCAGACTGGAGCAGCTTTGTAGGAAAGCCTTACCAATGGCTACAAATAAATTTAATGGTATAGTGAGAACACACTGGAATAAGCACATGATCATAAACTGATCATACTTTATCAAGACTGAACAATTGAAATTGAAAACAAGAATTACAATTTTCCAACTCTGATAGCAGATTATAAATGCTTTCATAATCCTGAAACATTTACACACTTGAACAAGGGTTCGATTTCAAATAAAGACAGACAAACTAAATGGAAACGTAGTGCGCTTCATTTTTCATTTATGAGCAGCTTTCAGGACAGACATGATTTGCTGAATAGCACGCATGGAAAAGAAAACCAGTCCAACACAACAGGCTCTTAGAAAAATGACCCTGGTTTAGTTTTAACTGAAACAGCGCACAATCATGACACTTTAACAAATGGCAAACTATCATGAATGACACGTGGAACGTTTGGGATGTGTGGAGCTCACATGATTCAACTGTACAGTACAGTTCGTTTTTTTTTTTTTTTTTTTAGCCAAAGGCGCAAGCATGGGTCTAAAAAAACATAAAACACTTGCTGCAAGTTTAGCTTGCTTATGATTGATCACATGTACTTGTGTTATGGAACACCCTGCTGAATTCAGCGGGATTCTGTTTATTTCTTGTCCAAAATTAACAAAAGGCTCATATGTAATATTGGTCATTGGCAATATCAGCTTTGGCTAGATACAACTTCATGGTAACACACAAATCTGGTCGGGAACAAAAACCAAACTCTGATCTTTCATTCGTTAAAGTCTTCAACATCCATTTTCAGGCTCCTAATTATGACAAGTGACTTCAGAGCCTTGTGAAATCGGCCTTTCAGCATGATTTGAGCACAAAAGACTTGTAAAGCGAACAATTTCTCCATCTTGGCGGAGGGGAAAAAAACAACAACAACAAAACGACAGTTTTTTTTTTTTATATGACCATTATCCTTCTATCTTCCAGGGCAAAAGAAAAGAAAGAAAGAAAGAAAGAAAGAAAAAAAAAAAAACTAAGAACAAACCAGGTCACATGTATGGATTTTGGATTTTAAGCAGTTCAAATTTAATACTTTTTTGTTCCCCCCTTTCGCTACAGAAACCCAGGTAAAAAAAAAAAAAAAAAAGTCATAAAACACAGCAGCTGCAGTTGCCAGTAAAAAAAAAAAAAAAAAAAAGAGGAAAAAAAGGAAATGCAAAAAGGACCCAGTGAGGTAAGGATGGGAGAGCGATCTGAAGGATATAATTTCTTTATATGAGGAGTGAGTCCAGAGATGGGTCTTTGTTGGGCAGATCAGAGTTACATCATGGGCACGTGCTGTCGCTTTTTGCATTCAAAAGGGAAAGAATAAACAAAATGAGGCAAAGTCTTATCCAATCGGAGCGCTCTAAGGCAGGAGCAGATTTGTTATTCATGAAGGGCGCCGTCCTTCACTTGATTGACAGACAGTTAATTCCTCTTCGACTTCTGAAACTGCCTGTGTGTGTGAGTGTGTGTGTGTGTGTGTGTCTGTGTACGTGTTTGTGGTTAATTAGGGTCCACACACTTGCTTGCTGCAAAAGAAAGATATTTCTTTCTGGAATCATTCTTTTTCATTTCGCTTCTCCCTTCAGTCTCAGACTACCTAGTAGTCATCCAAATCGAAAAACTCGTCGTCTTCTCCCTGGTATTCCATCCCCTGGAAATCCACTCTGTATCGCAGAATACCTGAGAGAGAAAGACAAGAGACTAAGTGAGCAAAAGAAAACTTACATTTGGTGGTCAAGCTTTTTAATTATTCAGGATTAATGAGAGGTTTAAAAGCATTTAGTTTGGTGTAGCTTCCCTGCTTCGGTTTTTCTGGAACCCACAAGGAAGCTGCTCATCTCAAAGATATTTTTAAACCTTATGAAAGCCTTCTTAAATCTTATGAAAGATTCCGAAAGAAGCACTGGATGATTTATCCAGTCAATGATCGCAGAAAAAAAAAAAAAAAGATTAAATAAATTTTTTTATATAGTCCTCGCTTTAAAGAACCAAGATTTAACCAAAATACAGGATATTTTAAACAGAATATTGTGACAATTATATGAACATTTATTATGCAAAATATTTCAAGCCTTTTTTTGTTTTCAGTTTTAATTTCAATGATTACAATGTACAGCTCATGAAAAAATAAAATAAATCACACCTTAAAACATTTAAATTTCATTTCGAGTTTTGTATAAATTACTATTCATACAGTAGAAATACTGGGTCTCTCTCAGTCTAGTTCAGTACATGCATGGGGCTGACTGCTAACCTCATAGTTCTCCAGATGATCAACACCCTTCACAAGGAAAAGGTATTGAAGCATATTCATGGAAAGTTGACTGGAAGGGAAAAGTGTGGTAGGATAAGGTGCCAAAGCAACAGGAATGACCACAGCCTTAAGAAAATTGTCACGCTAAACCGATTCAAGACCTCGGGAGAGCTTCACTAGGAGTGATGTGAGGCTTGAGTCAGTGAAACAAGAGCCACCACTCACAGAAGTCCTGAGGAAATGTGCTACAACCCATTTCTAATATAAAAAAAAAATGGGATTGTTGTAAACTTGCCCCAAGTCCTCTTTTCAAATGAAAGCAAATTTTGCATTTCATTTTAAAATCAAGGTCCCAGAGTCTGGAGAAAGAGTGGAGAGGCACAGAATTCAAGTTGCTCGAAACACTCGACGTACCAATACAGATGAGCTCAAAGCTGCTATCAAAGCAAACTGGTCTTCAGCCTCAGCAGTGGTACAGGCTGATCACCTTTATGCTGTACCACAATGATGAGTAACATGTGCTAAAGGAGCCCTGAACAAGTACTAATGAGCAAAATCTTTCGGAATTTCGTTAATGTAAATTCTTTTTTTTTTTTTATTGATAGTAGAAATATTCAAATATTTTGACGTACTGAATGTTTGCCGTACACCACACTCATCAAAATTAGAACAAAAATATTCTATTTAACTTTACATGTAATCAGATCAATCTAGTGTACAAGTTTCACTTTTCAAATATTCAAAAACTGAAATAGACCTAGTGAAGTCTTAACAATAAACAAGTAGAGATGTGCCTTCTGCTGAATTTAAATATTTGTATTTCCAACCTAATATTGGTTTACATTCAGTCGGAGAGAATAGAGTATTTATTGCCATAAAAGAGCATTTGCAAATGTTTTAAATGTCACTGCAAATGTAAGGCATAATGTAACCTGCACAATGATTACGCCATTTAAAAAGATCAACTAGGTAATTGAATAACTATGGACATCTCTACTCCTTATGGCTGTGCTTCTAACTAGAAATCTGCAATCTTTCAGAGTCTTCAGCAAAAGCCCTTAACCTTCTGCAACACGTATTAAATATAAAGAACTGTAAATATAATAGAAAAAATATATAATAAAAAGCCTAAACACACAGGCTTGTGTACCCACCTCCAATTCCTCCAAATCCCTTTACAAACTGCGAACCCTCTTGACTTTTGTCTGTGACGATCTCCAGCGTGGCTCCAAACTTCTTATAGTTATTAGCAAACCACTCCAGCAGCGGCATGCACTCAATCAGTTCGTGCTCCTGTCCCGTCTAATGGATGGGAAAACGAACAAAGACACACAATATTTGATTTAGTAACATCACCATTTACACATTTAAAAGCACTATTTAGTTTCCCTCTTTAAATAAATTATTTTTTTTTTTTTAAAAACAGAAGCACACACCTCCTTGTCTGTGAAGTGGGATTTGTCCTTCTCTTGCTCAGGTGTTAAATAAATGGTCTTCTCATCTGAAACCGGACAGGAATGAAATTATCCGATCTGATTTGATAGTTTTACATATTTAAAGTGCGAACGTTTGACATAAAACCCAACATCTGTACACGTCTGTTAAAACTAGAACAACAATTTGCATACTGGAACACGATTGAGCTTAACAGCTTTTAACCACTTTCAGATCACCTACTACATGCAACACCGATCTTTTGGAAGAAACATTAAATTAGCTATAAAATGTACAAATGTGAACTTCACCAAAAAAAAGTGCCTCAAATACACAGCTTCCATTTAGCTTGGTCAGCTTAACCAAGTGTGAGCCTACCAGCACAGACCTACAGTAAGTTATCCTGTCCTAATCTGAAAGGCCAGTGTCAGGAATGCAAGCAAAACACTACACACACCTGATCCTGCTCTAAAAGAACTCGGTGTCCTGCCCTTGACTTCTTTCTACTCAGTGCAAACATGTATCACATCTCAGTGTGTAGCCAAGCTTGTGTATACTCATGTAGCTTATGTATCTAACGAGTCTAAGTGTGTGTGTGTGTGTGTGTGTGCACTGACACCAGTGTTTGTGTACACCTTTAGAGTTTTCTATTTGTTGTATTCACAGGATGATCATGGCGTAGTGGCGTGTATGTATGTGCGTACCGTTTTCTGCTCCGTTGACCTCAGCCCCATGTACTCGGAGGATGTATCTCATGGTGTCTAGGTTCTCGTAAACAATAAGGATCTCCACTGCTCCCATCTCCAGGGCCTTGAGCGTATCCTCGACCCCGAAACAGTACTTCCCCGTGTCCTGGCTGATCTCATCAAAATAGCGACCTGAGGCACAAAAGGAGCCCTTAAAGATCATGCTTGCTATACAAACCAAATTCATACTATTTCCAAAAACATCACTCTGCATACCTATTAGCTTCTTCTCCTGGATGAATTTGACGTTGGAGAGGACCTCGGCCGACAGCTCGATGGCCTGGTTGAAACCATTCTCTCCTCCGTACGAGATGTCCACCAGCTTCAGAACCTTTGCCTGTAACCTCTGCAATAAAACAAAACACACAAATTAGCCATATTTCTTTACGTCACCACAAAGGCTAAACTTTGCATACACTCTAAGAGCAGCTACCAGGCCACTTCCCAGTGCCTAATAATCATGTGCTTCATTGTGTCCAAGATTTCTAATGTAATTTAAAAAAACCAGGTTAACATTTCCAACTTAAATCTATTTCTCTAAGATTTTCATTTGGTCTATGGCTTCTCTCACAATATCATCTGATAATCCATTGAGAGCTACCTCCATCTAAAAATTATTTTTTATGTCCATCCAGGTGTCGCAGACCATGTTTGAGAAAAATTAACTGACTAGTGGCTAAAGCTTCAACTTCCATGCTAAAATCCTGGCCGTCACCAGTGTGCTTGTCAACTTGCAAATGACTGACAAGCCAAGCTGCTGAAACTCGGCCTAATATTTGATATCTTCACAACCTCCACTGTGAACTTCTCATTATCGGGACAGACACATTGCTAGAATGGTGAGTCAAATATTAAATACAAAGCTCTTGCAAAAATTCTTCTTTCGGCTGTTCCCTTTCAGGAGCTGCCACAGCCAATCCTCTGCCTCCATCTAACCCTATCCTCTTCTCACACCAAGTAACTTCATGTCCTCTCTCACTGCATCCATAAATCTCCTCTTTGGTCTTCCTCTAGACCTCCTGCCTGGCAGTTCCAACCTCAGCAACCTTCATCTCTCCTCTGAACATGTCCAAACCACCTCAATCTGGCCTCTTAGACTTTATCTCCAAAACATCTAACATAGGGTCATCCCTCTGATGGACCCATTCTCATTCTTTGCGATTAATTGCGAATAGAGATGCTAAACAGAAGGTGCATGAGCTTCACCATCATGGATATGTGTATGGTTCAGGACGAAATGTACAAACTGAGATTAAAGCTGCATGGGAACAGGGACAGCTGTTACACTGTTTGCATGTTAAGCACTACTTAAAAGAATTCCCACAGGACTGTGGATAGACACAGCGACAGTCTCACGTAATGGGTAGCAAAGAAATGTAATCTAAAATGCTAAAATTTGCAATGGCTTTTTTGCTTTGACTTCAGATTTGTAAGCAAAGAATAAAGCTCTAGGAATGACATGTGTAGAGTAGTAAACCTAAGTAGATATGCTATCCCAGAACACCCAACTGATCAAACGAATAAAATACCACTACACTTGGACTTGTCAAAGCAAAGCAAGGAGAGGAAGAGTCTGTTATGGGAACATCGCTGATGACTTGCCAGAGAGGTTAAGAAGTAAGAGGGATAAAAGGACAGCTGAGAGTCCAGCAAGATAAACAATACTGAGGCAATGTTTAAGAAGGTCAGCATGGATGACACAATATCACATGGTACAAATGATTTATCGATCCAAGACTGAGTAAAGAACTACAGGACACATGTCTGGGATATTAAATTGGGAAAGGAATCTCTCTTCCTACTGTCTGATCACGTATGGGCGAGCAAATTAATTAGATCAAAGCTGCAACCTTCTCACAGGCTTCTGGATAAGTGAAATACGAGAGACAGAAATGAAAAACAAAGCAATGACTGAGCGTAACCTTTACGTTAAGCTAATCTGAAATAAAGACTAAATTCTGAGAATGTCAAGATTCTTACTATATTAGAGTTGTGAAAATGGCTTAATATAGTATATACACAAGCCAAGAAGAAGCACTGCCAATTCAGGCTGAAATCATAGACAGAATTACTTTGATTACTGTGGAGATCAAAATTTTTTTTTTTTTTTTTTATTAAATAAAATAAGGGGGATCTGAAACTCTAAGGCCATATTAGAAGCTAAAATACTAGCTGAAGCTAAAGAACTCCATATTCAAATATTAGACAACACATGTTATAATAAGAACAAACAAGAATCACCTGCACTTCTACTTTTAAATCCTCTAATTATTTAATCGACTTAAAGGACAGTCAGTCAGTCATGGCAATTAAAGCAATCATCCTGATTAAGCTAATCATGAGGTGTTCCGATTAAAAAAACTGACGGTACTACGATGGAATAAATGGTACACAATAACAATAACGATGCTATGTACTGAGCCTCAGAATTTGAATGGGTTTTTCAGTATTTACTGAAACCTGTAATATGGTACACGGTATAAAATCAGGCATTAATATAAAATCCAACAATGATCATTCAGTTTTCTGGCGCCAGAATTCCAGTATTTTGTGCTGATAAGAACTGAACTGAACATTGTGAGTAACTGAAAACTGTTTTGACTTGTACCGGATCAAACATGTCGGACTGGCTGAGTTCAGTCTTGAAGTCTGCTGAGCCAGCCAGCACCAAACCAGCTACGTTGACTTTGTCGTTGGACACGAAGAGCTGGACCGCTGTCTCTGCCACTTTACGCACATAGTTATGTCTCTTCTCCATTCTCAATCGTGCAAAACGGAGCGCAGACTGTCCTCCACGACCTGAGAGAGAGAGAGACACAGAGAGAGAGAAATCAGCTTTCTCCTCCAACGCCACAAGGTTTTACTGATTAAGTATTCAAGTTCCAACACGGTAGATGAAAGTGACACGGTAGTAAGAGGACACCGCTATCGAGCTAATTACCATTCAGAGCTACTTGATAGGGGCGTGCGTGTGTGTGTGTCTATTAGTACACGAGTGTGTTGCATACCGTGTTTTTTGGGTAGGTCCACTGTGAATTTGTGCAGCACTTCTCTGGTGTTGCCCTGTAAGGTCCCGAATAGCGCGCCGCTACCATCGATGACGATGAAGCCAAACTTGCTGTCATCGGACAACAACGCCGTGAGCGCCTAGAAAAGGAAGGAAAATAATACTGAAATGACAGGAAACAAAGTGTCAAACTCAAACATTGTGTGTATAGTGCCAAAACACAACAGTCAGGGATAAGGGCATTGAAATAACCCCGCACACAAATGGTGTATTATTACACAAGCCCAACAGTCTCACGTATGTTGGTATAATAGAGCTGTGAAAATACGGTCATTTCCACATTAGGGTCGCTGAATTGTTTCTGGGAACACTTGAGGCCTAGAGGCCTGGTACACTTCGATCCGTGAGAATACAGTACAGTCGTTCCAGGCTTGATAACTGTAACCAAAACTGTTTTAAGAGGTGGTCTCGAGAACGATACGGCGTACTTCAGGCGCAGATCGAATCAGATATGGAAGCCAGACATGGAAGCAGAAAGCTGTTTAGGCCTCCTCCGAAATCTGCACACACCAGTCTCATCATCTGACCTACACACCCATAGCTGATAAAAGTAGGAAGGGCGCATAAGGGCGTTGCTCCAAATTTTTTCTTACCCCGAAATATCGATTCATTATGTATAGCACAAAGGTCAACCTCCTTGTCCCTTCTCCTCTTTTGCATACAAGCACCTGCTGTGTCAAAGAGTGTAAATATGCAAGTGTACCCGAGTAAGTAGAACAAAAAAAAATAATAATGTGAACGCTGTCCAGCAATCGTTGTGAAGTGTAAAGCAATCGTTCTTGGGCATGGTGCAAATCAATCATGCCTAATGTGAAAATGCCCTAAAAGACTTCACACCTGCAAGCCACCACGTGACCATTCGTTTTGCATATGTACATGCACAATTTATAATTGATACTTTCACAGCTCTACATCATAAAACGTAGAATCGGGCATTTGGATTAGTTTCACTTTTTTAACAATTCATTGGACTTAGCTTGGGACATTGTGGCAAGTTGTCTGATGTTTCCCACCTCTAAATAGTTCCCATTTACTCTGGTTTAACAGGCAAATTTATTCAGAACGATTTTTTTCTACAGCAGGCAAATCATTTTGAGCAGGAAAAGAAAAAGAATGTAGATATAATATATGCAAACATTATGACAATACACAGCAATTTTTTTTATAGGC
>JAQMYG010000012.1:11131397-11141488 GCA_030014215.1 Clariallabes teugelsi | reverse complement strand
GATTAAACTTTTGATCTGTCATCTATGTTCTATTACAAATAAAATATTGACATTTGCCATCTCCACATCATTGCATTGAGTTTTTATTCACAATTTGTTAAGTGTCCCAACTTTTTTGGAATCCGGTTTGTACATGCAACAACATAAATTAACAACACAACATAAATTAACAACACACTTTACAGGAACAAGCTAGCTAACTAAGAGATCTAATTAGCTGACTGGCTCAGATTGACAGATTTACATTTTTAAGTTAAACTAAACTATCTATTTCTATATAAAAAGAGACAACAGACAACAAAGTGCATGTGAAAATGTGCAGACCAAGGGCTACAATACAACATAACATGACGATGTAACACGTTACAGTCAAGTTCTTTTGTTTTTAGTGATGAGGTATGAGTTGAGGTAGTAGGAAGAGAAACAGTTAACAGTTCATTTGACAATGAATGAGTGCCACATTGTGTCAGACCATGCTTTCCATACTCACCCAAATCATACTGCAAGAACACAGTAAATCTGATAATTAGTTGATAAATAAAATGAAAGGTGTTAGAGCTGGAAACTCTTTAGAGTTAGTCTTATTGTCAGGCCACCTTTCTCAGGGGTTGTTGATCACAGGTTCAGAGGTTCAAGCCCTACCACTGCTGGGTCACCACTGTTGGGTGCTTTGCAAGAACCTTAACCCTACACCCAATACAACTTAACCACTGTACAGTCTCCAGCTTAGTTTGAAAATAGCTGGGTTCTGAGAGGAAGGGCATCCAGTGGAAAACCTGTGGCAGGTCTTGCAAATCCAATAATTCAATGTGATAACCCATAGAGACATAAAAGGAATGAAGCCCAAGATAAAAAAAAAAAAATGTCAGGCCATGCTTGCCTTACATTACTTTTGCCACTGCTATAACTAAAAGTAGAGCATGATTCCTTGTTGAATATATGGAATGATTTAATCCTGTGGATTCAGTGCAACACAGTTTAGTTTCTTTTTTGCTCTAACATAATTCATCTAATAAAACATATCTAAAAACTTTTTTTTTTTTTTTTACTTTTTCATTGTAATACAAAAAAATTAATAGCTTGCTAGAAAGTTTATTTACATAAAGCCTATAAACTGAGAAGTTTTCTCATTTCACTCAACTGCCTTCGAGGTAAATTGCAATTACAATTCAAATGCTTACAAGCCTTCTTCCTTTCCCAAAGAAGATCCCCCAGCCCTGTGGTGAAACTATCTATGCCTCATATGTGGCAGAAAAGAACATTATGGTCTAGCTACATGATGAGCGTATGAGGTTTTCCTTCAATACAAATGAGCAACCTCATAGATGCTATTGTTCTATTTCAATTAGCTTTTAAATAAGCACCTTTAGTATTTAGTAATTTAGTAATTCCACTAAACTCACTATAACTCCAAACATCTTTAGAACTTTATAATCATTCTGAAATGACTATACTGTAGCTATACCCATCAACCATAAAATTAACATGAATTATCCATTATATACATATAAACTGGTGACAGGATCATGGGCTCCCAAGGCTTACACATGCTTGTGGGGAGGAAAGACAAGCCCATCCAGTCCAATCCCCCAGAAAAGTCAATGCAGCACAAATTGGCACATGATAGAAGGGCACCGGAACACCCAGTCCATCACACATGGGGCCTGGCAGGTAAAAAAAGTAAGGTCCCTGACTTGGCCTCCAAATTCCCCAGCTTCTAATCCAATTCAGCACCCATGGGATGTGCCGGACAAATCAAGTCAAATCCACAGAGGCCCCTCCCCATAATCCATAGTACCTAAGGATCTGCTGCCAGTGTCCTAGTGCCAGACAACCCAGAGGTTTTGTGGAGTCATGGTCCATGGGGTCAAAGCTGCCCAGGTAGCCCAAGGGGAACCTATAAAATTTTGGGCATAATATTTACATTGTAATGTTATGGCTGATCGGTGATTATTCAAGTAAAATAATGGAGGCATTAGAGCATAGTTAAGGACACCAAAAGCTCTTGATATCAGGCAATACAACAAACAAAATGCATGGGTTAGTTGTATTTTAATTCATATCTAAAACAAGCATGCATGCTTAATACTTTTACGTCAGAGTACTTCATCTTCCAAGACTTCATCTTTCCAGTATGTAAATTGTTACTATGCAAATACTTTTGGAGATTACATCATTCAATAATTTTTCTGATGATCTAATAGGCATTAAAATATAATTCATGTACTTTAATGCTGTGTTGTATTTGCCTAATTAACATAAGTTTTCATGCTTAATAGGTGAATAGACAAATTAAAATACCAAAGATGGGAGCAGGACCTACAGTAGAATGGGTGTGTATCCGATAGTATTGTTTATAAAACATGCAGAGGAAAGTATTAATAATCTGTGGCCACTGGAAAATATAAAATGACTGTCACGTCAGCTGGATTCTGGCCTACAAACAAAACAACCTTGTTTTTTTCCTGCCTAAAATTATACCCTGACACACTGATTTTAAGAACTAATAAATAAAAATGTGTAAATATGAGTAATGTTGTGAAACATGTGGTTTCCTCATACAGTGGATATCACACTTTATTTTAAATTAATACAAAATAACACATGCCTGGGGGTGGGGTGCAACATAACATACAGTAATGGTCAAAAGTTAGTACCCCCTCTTCTAATTCTATGTGTGGAAAAACATAATAAAATGATCTGATCATAGTGGGTCCTACTATTAAGCAAATACAATCTCAGACAAACAACAACTTAACATTTTTCACTGTGCCATTATTTATTTAACTGAAATAAAATTTAAAAAAAGATAAAAACATGTGGCAATTTTTTTTTTAAGACTTATGCAGTTTGTGCTAACACAATGCCAAGGGGAATTCATTAGCAGTGATCTTCAAACAATTTGAAGTTCAATGTTCTAAAGTGAGAAAGAAAACTCACAAAAGGAAAGCATTCAAGACAGATCTTCCCAGATGTGGATGTTTTACACAGAATAAAGCAGTATAGATGATGAGTGATTGCATTTCCAAGCACTAGTGAAATGATGGGATAAATATGTTAGAGTAGTAAGAGATTATATAGAGAAATAATAGTTGTGTTACTCTCATTGCTGTGTTCTGTTATTCTGTAGCCCCCTTGCCTTTATATTTAATACCATTTAATGTTCATGTGCATTTGGACTGGTACATAATTGGTGCATAATTTGGATGAATGTTCATACTGTATAGGTCATACCAGAAATTAATTACTTAAATAGTTTTGAAAAATTCCAGTATATTGTACGCAGTAATGCTGTATAAGCTTTTAAACTATGAGGCCTATGTTGTTGGCAGTTCGAATTGGTGCTTTAATTGAGATACATTGTATTTCAAAGGTATTTTTAATTCAGTGCAATGCTACTTATCCCATTACGCCTCTTAAGACCAGTTTCATTTCCACTTCCTGTCTTATTGGAATAGCTTAACATTTACACATACTCTTGTATGTTATTGCTAAGGAATGTTTCACATTTGGAATTTCAGTACATTGATTTAATGATTTAACTGCATGTCTTATATAAAATAAATAAATAAATAAAATAACTCATTGTTTTCTAATTAAACAGGTTGTAAAACTTTTAGTAAAAATAAAAATAAAAACAAGCAGTATCTCTTTTCACCACGAGATGGCAGAATTGCCACACGTTTCGTTAACATTTTTTTTTTTTTTAAATCCCATCTGTTTTGGTACCTGTACTGTATCAGGTGATGTACTGTAGTACCTGCTGTGCTGCCGAGGGCCTACCTGAACTTTGAATCATGTCTTATCACTTTGACTAGTACATGAAAGTTTAGTGCAAGACAGCTCAGTTCATTTTATCCTTTAACTTCCTTCTGCTAATAAAACAAAAACAATATTCATATCCCTACAATATTTTTTATTGTTATAAAACTTTAATAGGCTACTGGAAACTTTATTTACATAAAGCCTGTTAATTGAGCAGGTTTCTCATTTCCCTCCACTGCCTTCAACGTTAATTGTAATTGCAATTAAATCACTGATGAGTCTTTCTCTTCCACAGAGGAGAGATCCCCAAGCCCTGTGATGAGACTACCTATACTTCATTGGTTGCCTAAGGAAAATGACAGAACTGCTCATTATGGTCTAGCTGCATTCTAAGTGGCTGTTCCCTTGTTTCCTTTCAGGAGGCAACATTAAGCAAAGAACTGAGCAAACTTTTTAAAAGACTGATTGCATGAAGATTGCATTGTAACAGTATGAACAGGTATTAAATCTTACAAATGTTAGGGTTAAGGGCTGGCATTGAGAGTGCACCTTTACTTACAACCTAAATTGTATGAAATTGAACAAAGTCCAAGCAGATTGTGCTGTCCTTGTCAAGCATAGCAATTCTTTATAAACTCTTTAAAAATGCTTCAGCAAATGGTGTGACGTGGAGCCAGAAAACCATGAAGTGTTTTTATACTCTGACCTTCTTTTCTACTGTGGATCACTGGGTCTGCATATTCAGTGTGGATCAGGTTTCCTCATGCAATCCATGCCAGTGTACCTGGGCTTGGGACTGGCACTAGGGGTGCACTGGTTTGTGGCTGAGATTGAGTTTTTTTTTTTTTTTTTTTTGCACGTTTCACTATGTCAGTTTAAGTCTTTGCTAGTTTCTTCCCACCTCCCCAAAAACATGGCAAATTGGCAAATAATCCCAAATTGCTCCATGTGCAAATACTTATGTATGATGCCCTGAGATGGACCTGTGCATGCAGGTATCCAGTTATTAATAGTGCTCTTATTAATCAAGACCTTTACCAAAATAAAGTGCTTAACACTGCATGCCTAATAATAATAATAATAAAACTTTAAATCTCAGCTTTACGCATGCAACCAACTGCGACTTCTACAAGCATTCACTCCTGTTCAAGCCGATGATTTTTCTTATTTGTTTCTCCATGCACTGCTGCAGTCCGGGACGGAGATAGAGCGTTGCAGGGGGAGGAGCCAAAGAGCGGAAGTGTTAGCAGGTGGGCGGAGACGGTTACCGTTCACAGTCGCGCGTCTCCGTTCCTTCCCCAGTCGGGTTCAGTGTAGCTGCGCACTTGGCTCCGTTACGCACGCTTCCGCCTCTACTTCCACTTGCGCTCCTTTGGATATTCGTGTGTTTATTTTTTCTTGCACATTATAATTTACCAAAAACTTGATACAATAACCTCACCGGATAGCCGAGCGCGGGCCATCCAAGGTAAGTAAATCCGAATAGAAATTTATATGTGGAAAAATGTTAGAAATGATTATTATGATTATTATTATAATAAGGATTCATATAATTAAGCGCTTCTAGTTGTTCTGGATAGAACACACTTTTTTGTTTTGCTTGAGCACTGATCATTGCGTTCATGCGCTCTATATTATTATTATTATTATTATTATTATTATTATTATTATCATTATTATTATATAATCATAGGATATGTGTATGCTTTATAACCCGTACACACACAAGTTGATACGAAATTGTTTTTTTTTAATACTCAGTCAGAATTTCGTTATTACAGTAGCCTAATTAACCTTTAATCCAGGATTAAACCAGTGTTGCACGTGTTAATTCCAGGTTGTAGCGTGATTATTCAGTGCTGCGCGCGTTAATTGCACTTTAATAAAATGATCCCCCAATTAAGCAAACTATTGATTTGATGCGCGCATTAGGCTTTTATCGCGATTAGACAGACAAGCGAGCCCCGGAGCAGACGTCCTCTTCATTGGTATGTGTGTCCACTCTGCCCTTGTTCTGTGAGATGTCCGTGTCCTGTGTTCGCACCTGCAGGCGATGCTGTGCGTGCTGCTCTTACCCATCGCCGCTTTCCTGCTGCGCGCGGACGCGGCGGTCGGCATCATTATCAACAACAACAACAACAACAATGACGGGAACACGGCGGACACGGACAAGTGGATCAGCGACAAGGACAAGTACTGGAGCAAATTCCGTGACGTGAGTGTCAGTGGTTCAACTACTTTAAAGTGCGCTGTAAACCTTTTTAGCGAGGACCGCGCGTGCGAGTGCGCACGCACACATGCACAACACACGCGCATACGCGCGCGCCCAGACGCACTGAGAGGTCTGTCTGTACAAAGCCAGCGCGCGCACCTGCAGTGAGATCAGACTGATCTATGAAGTAGAGCTCTAGAGACAAGAGTGTCGCACAGGACAGAAGAAACTAACGCAGTGGTTTCTAGCATTACTCTACCTGGTCTCCATAAGGGTGTTATTATTTTTTTTTGTAATGCAATAACGTCCCATATGGAGTGTGTTCTCCCACCCCGCACCCAGTGTTCCCAAGATAAAGCGATTACTAAACACAGCATCTATACATGTAAAAATGCCTGTGGTTACTTTGACAATATGTCTAAATGTCCCAGATTAGATTGGATGTGGGTTTGCGCCACTCCCACTTTTCTCTCTCTTTTTCTTTTTTTTTGTTATGTTGATGCAGCCTCTGTATCACAGCTTGTTGCAATGCTCCTTATCTGAGATGACTTTCTGACCAGATTAGGTAAAATTTCCTGCCATGTCCCTTATAGCAAACATCATGTGTTAAGTCATGTGCTCATATTGAAGGTTTGTTGTCAGTCACCGTAATAGCCTTGGATCTTCAGGGTCCATGTTCGATTCTCGTCTTGGGGTCTGTGTACATGAGTGGAGTTTGTTCTCCCCATGCATGCTGGGTTTCCTCCAGGTACTCCAGTTTCCTCCCACAGTTCAAAGACATGCATTTTAGGCTAACTGACGTTCCCATTTGCTCGTAGTGTGTGAATGCATGTTGTGAATGTTGACCGGACATCCTACCATGGTCGTAAAATGGTAATAAATACAATGGTCACCATTGGCCTCCACAGTCCCTAGTTTGACTATAGAAGTTGCTAGATGAATGGTTGGATAGAAACCACAGCTGAATCAGTTCAGTGTTATGTGATGAATGTTTCAGCTTATTGTTTATGCTCAGAAATTTCAGCATATGTACTGTGTAATAGGCCTAAAATACTTTTTGTGAAGCATATGCTTCTTTCTGATGTGATCCCAAGTTAGTTCAGTCTGATAATAAAACAATTTGCCTAGCATCCCATGTGCACTTTATTTGTCATTTAAGTGATACTGGTTGTTTATTGCACCTACAATTAGACATTGATGAATAGTATAGATACAGGGTAATCTATCATCTATGGACTGAAAAGATTTGTGTAGTGCTATTAATATTGCACATTGTCACATAGCAGCTTCACAGAAATAAACATTCCAAGTATAATAATTATTATAAATGAATAGATTTATAAATTCATCAATTCATCTCTAGTGAGCAAGATGGAGGAAATTTTGGCAAAGGAAAAACTCCCTGAGATGACAAAGCTTGAGACAAACCAGACTCAAAATGCAACCCATCCTCACTTGGGTGATATCAGACTGTGCAACAGTTAGAAAACCCTTCTATAACTATGTACAATAAGCTCAAAAGTGGACAGGAACTGTATTATAGTTGATATAAAGTCCACGTTGATGGAGATTTGGGTACAAAAATATTCATGGCAATTTCAGTCCAAAAACTATTTGAGAATTTGCAGTCACAGGCCATCACTGAAAAACAGTTTGTATCAAAGCTGTTCAAAGTCATCCTAATGAATATTAAGTGGAACCATCCTTGCTTATCACATGTAGCTATCAGCCGACCATCTGAGGCCATCTTTAGCAGCAGTAACTGGGCTCCAGGTGAAGACACAGAAAAAGTCATCAATGCACCTAATGTTTTTATTTTGCGACTAATTATATCCAGACAGTTGCCAGTGGCAACTGTTCCCCTCAAAAGAACTGCACTAATCTTTGATCCTGTAATAGATGCTCTAGTCTGCTTCGGCCTGCCTGGCCCAAGAGTACAGGAGCGTGCTTGATAGTATAGCAGGGCTGCATTCAATAATGAGAACACTCTCCAACATAGAGTTCATCAGACCATTTAACTGTAATAGTCTCACAAACTTTCTCACTCTAAACTCTGTCTCCTCTATATCAGATGTCATCGACCAGTGAAAATTCTCAGGTACAGTTATCCCAGCCAAACTCAGTCAGTATTCAGGCATAATTATTAGATAATACAACCTAAGCACAACTAGCTAAGTTTTTTGTACTGATGGGTCCAGTTTAAATCAGCATGGCTACATGGGTTCAACAGGTTACGTTATTAAAAGGGTTAATTTTTTGGTCCTAAATATTTTAAGTTTAGAAGCCAATGACTCCTAAAGATGTATATTTGCTTGGCGCCTTAAGTAAGTAGTCTCCAGGTGATGAAAACTTCAACCAGAAGTTGGTCACCAGAGCGAATCAGGCTGGTGGAAAAGGACAGAAGGTGCCAAGATCACCGGTAACTCAGAAGTGCCATGTGTAGCTTGACAGTGAAAGAGAGAAAGGGCGAGTGAGACAGAGAGTAGGGCAGAGGAGGGGCAGTAAGGGGAGTGAGAGAGAGAGAGACCAGTTAGGTATTCTCACAGTCACATAATGCATATTCTGTAGGCAGGGGGTCCAGGAGGACTATCTAAGATAACATTTCTGTGAGCCGTGGTAAGACAATGTCTTGGCCACAGTTGTAGTTTCCATTACACAAAGTACCAACAAATAGCATGCGCCTTTTGATTGAAGTAGGCGTGGCGTATCATAAATTCCAGCATTTCAAGTAATGTGGTGAGAGACCATTCAGTGTTTTAGAGGTTAATAGTACAGTGTGCGCCACCTATACAGCACTGAAACTTGCATTTGCGAGTGTTGATGTTGCCAGTAGTGAAACGATGTTGTGTCGTGTAGTTGTTGTTGGAAATGGGTCTCTCGACACTTTGAAAAAGGTGTCAGAACAATTCGGGGAGAGATTTAATAAGACGGCACCAAGTAACACAGTTATGCTGTCTATTGTTACGAAATTTCACCGTTCTGGTAGTGTAGTGTGTCAGAATTACACGAGCAAATCGTCTCCTGTTGCAAGAGTCTACAACAGTTCTGGGATATGTTTAAGAATCTGCATGAGCGATATGAAAACTGTCTACAGGGAGGTGGTGCACACACACTTCAAACACTTACATTATGCATCCCGTGGTAAATCAACTTGCTAATAGTGCATATGTTAGTTTCTTTCAGGAGAAATAAACTCATAGAGGACAACAAGGTAATATAGTTTGTCTTTTCATTTCAGTACTGTATATTTTGGCGCGTACTGTACTTTAAAATCAATGCATATTTTCACAATGTGTTGTGGGCCAGACAGGGGGTGATGTCAAATCTTCAGGTTCTAGTAAGGTGAAAGAAGGATACCACCGTAATATTATCTACAAGTGCTTCGAGTTTAAGACTGGAATCAACAATAACACCAAGGTTTTTTACTGCTGCACATGATGTAACAGAAAGGCCAATATGAGTTACTGTGTGATCAGAAAGCTTACTTCTAGCCGCATGAGGTCCAGAACATTTAAGTGGACTGCTGTTTAGAACATGACATCATCAACATGTCTGTCTCCTCTGAGCTACACCGCTATAGGCCACATATGAATAATATAAGGCATGAACCTGTGATTTTTTCCCCTGCATCCAGCATTATTATCATAGCTGCCGTTATTGAATATTGAAAACATAATCAACACCATCTGACCAATCAAATCTGAGGATTCTGCAGCAAAGTGGTATAACTTTTTACCTTTCTTTAATGGTAATTATTTCACTTATAATTAGGCTGGTAGTGGCTTACAATTTCCTTAATAAAAGAAGGCATTAGTGTTTTCATCTATAACTAAATTATGCTAGTTTTTTGTGGTCGTTTTATATTGTACTTTGCGAGTATGTTGACCATGTTGGAAAATGTGCTCAAATGTAAACCACTGATGCATACAACTCATTTGAGCAATAACATTAAGATGTATTACTTTGTAGTATGTGTGATGTTATTAATTAGTAGAGATGGGAGAAACAATAGATTTAGCTACGTATATTTCGCAATTATGTTGTGTGGCAATTCACGGATTACTACATTTAAAAAATTGATTTTTAAAATACATTTTTAATTAATATATGTTTG
>JAQMYG010000012.1:11091598-11121566 GCA_030014215.1 Clariallabes teugelsi | reverse complement strand
GTCCTGCGCTCACTGAGTGTGCGTCCAGCAGCACTGAACACCCTTTCACTGCTGCTGCTACTGGCCGGGATGCATAGTGGCAAGCCTTTGTTTAACCTCCTCAGCATCCATTTTCGCATTTCTCTCGCGCTAATCAAAAAGCATCACATGACCACGCAGGCCCGAGCCCGTGTAAAATTATATTAATTAAGCCCGAACCCGACCGAACCCGTCGGGTCCTGTCGGGTCCCGTCGGGTTCGGGCAAAGATCTTCAGCTCTAGTACACAGTCATGTTGGTGTGGGGTTGTGTTTCAGGAGTTGGGCTCAGTCTCTTACTTCCAGTGAAAGGAACTTAATGCTTCAGCATACCAATTTTTTTTGGACAATTTCATGCTCCCAACTTTGTGGGAACAGTTTGTGGATGGCCCCTTCCTGTTGCAACATGACTGCGCACCAGTGCACAAAGCAAGATCCATAAAGACATGGATGAGAGAGTTTGGTGTGGAAGAACTTGACTAGCCTGCACCTCAACCCAATAGAACACCTTTGAGATTAATTTTCTTCAACAGCAAAACTCATGACCCTGAATGGTTAATAACTTGGTGAAGCTTATCATATACCAATTTTTTACCTGGAAGATTAAGAATGCTATTTTTGCATGTTGGAGTGTCACGTTTTTTTTTATTTTTATTTTTATTATTTTTTTTAATGTGTTGCACTGTAAACCATGATGTTAGCTCATTTTGCCACTTTCTATGAATTTTATGCTACCAGGAAAATGTACAAAATATATCAACTCAGCATGCAAGATGGATGACTCTAAAAACACTGTCAGTATAACACATAGCTTTGATCAGGAAGAAAAAGAGGTTTTGTAGCATGCAGTTATACCTCAATAGTTCGGGATATACACAGTATATGTATTTAGTTTATCTTAAATCTAAATGACAGATATTAGTGTCAGGATTTTCGAATCTGTATTGCCTTGCATATATCTTTGCCACAAATATTGAGTTATTTTTGTCAGTTTACCCACAGATGCACCGTGCTGAGCTGCAGTCTTGTGCTTTGTTTGTTAGAACCGTGCATCCCAACCCCCGACTTCACTAATTGGATTTTCTCACTTTATTATGGAGGAAAGCTTATTAGCGTAAACCAGGTTGTGTTCTGTTACACATACCTGCACTGCGCTGTGTGATGGAACAAGTGCAGTACATCCTGTACAACAAACAGCAGGGGCAGGAATCATACAACATACAGTATAATCTTACTGTCTATCTTGATATTGCTTGGTGGAAAGAAATGCAAGCCTTAGCCATATAAATGACCATTTCATCTTTTTTTAATGACCTGAAAAAAATCTCTACACTCAGTCAAAGCTAGCAAAGCTGCTCAGCCCTGCCCATTTTCCTTTCAAATGCACCTCAAAAGGAAATTTCAGAGAAATCATTTGCAGTTGTAATTCACCTTGCCAGCTTTAGAGGGCAAACCGCTCTATTAAAATATCGATTAATTATTGGATTTGTAAGTCAATACATTCCTGTAGTGCTCATGCATGCAGTTTGTTATCACCCCGTGTATTGTACAAAATATTTTAGTATTCCACACACCCATGTTCAGCAAAAACAGTAACAAGATTTTTAAAAACGTATTTCTTTAATATGCATGTAGTATACAGTATGCATGCTTTTATTGTAAAATGGCCTTTATTGATAAATAAAATTAAGCAGAACACGTTAATGAGCTTGTGTAATTGTAGACATCATGTTGATTACAAGTTGCATTAAAGGATCAGTGACCAGTAATAGGTCTGTCTTTCTCTTTCTCTCATATGTGCAATATTCATAGACATGGTCTTCACCATTTCTGTATCCAGCAAAGTGGCCAGAAATGCTTCAGTGAAAATTTGGATAGGACAGACCTTGCTTGTAATGGTGTATGAAAGTTATCATATGATTGGATGAATTAAAAATCCGATATTATATTATACAACAGTTAGTTCCGACTGATCACTCTGTTTAGACGAGAGACATTGCAAGAGTGGTGATAATAGATGGTAACAGCACTGGGATGTTGTAAGGTTTTATAATATAATGAGGACCCCTCTCATTGTGCTTCCTGAGTCCTTATAACACTTGCCATAGCCCGTATCCAGACGAATATATATATATCCAGACAGCTCGTGTCTTTTGTAACCCTTTTGTTTAACTGGAAAATGCAAATGTATTTCCCCTCGTCTGTCTGTCTCGGGGTCTCTCTATGACTTACATGTTAATGACTGGTTCTTTTGAAGTACAGGATGTACGTGACACAGGGCACTTGGCCAAAGCATAAATGTACTCTCTTTGCTGATAATAAGCAGAAATCTTCAGACATCATGCGTACCTGTGCGTTTGTCCGTCTCTCCTGGTTATTCGGACTTAGTAAGTGTATCGAGGTGCTGCAGACACAACAAGCAATAATTCTTCTTCTTTTAATCCATCTTAAAACTTAATTCAGACGTTTAACAACATGCATCCCTCCGTATTCCAAGTGTTCAACAATCGTTAATTATTATAATTGTCAGTCACGTACTGAGGTACCGTCCGCCATACTGAGGAGAGAGCAGCTACCTGGCCAAAACTCACATTCAAAACCAGTTACAGAAGCAATTTCAGCAAGGAAACATGTCTGATAATGGTATGCCATCATAAACAACACCCTACTTTTGTGTACAGTACACTGTAGTCTAGTTGCTTTCCATTAAACACTGTTTGGGATTTAACCATGAATCCCGGAAGTTAACGGGAGCTGGTATTTTGAACAGGTGGAAATATAAAGAGAAACTTACAAGATTTACAGGACTGTCCAAAGCCTCCATGGTTCATTTTGACTACATAGTACTGGTAAGAATTTAAATCTACTTTTACACCCCTGTTAATTACACTTACTGCTTGTTGTTAACTGTCAGTTGCCAGCTCCACCAGTCGCAGAAATATATGTGTTGGCGGAGCAAAATACCTGTTGTGCTAAATATCAGCACGACTGTGATGCCGTGATATTCATCACAACAGCACTCCCTTGTGTGTGATATTGCTTAATTGTCATATTGTCATGCATTTGTATGCAGTTTGGTTAGATAAAAATTCCAGTCTATAATACAGACCTGTGATGGATGACCCTGACCCTGACTGTCTGCTACATGAATATCAATGTATAGTGTGTGTGTATACATGTGCATTATGGCACAGAGTGTAGAGATAAATGAGCATGCATCTCATTAAAAAGCTAATTTCTGAGTCCCAACACAATTATGCACATATGGTGCTACTTCTGCCAGACACTATAGTGATATTCATGTAGCAGTCAGGTAGGGTCAGTCCCATCCATTATTCATTTCAACCCGTTTACAGCTTACAGTGATGGATAAGTCTTTTGTTTTAGCCGGAATTTGAATAAAAAATATAAGGACAAAGGCAAATATAGAACATAAACACCTGTCAAAAGACACAACTATGTATTTCTGGAATAGAATTAGTTTCGTTAGACATTCAGGTAATTTGATTAAATGCATGATATACATCTATCTGAGTCACATCTATTAGTAAGTTTTAGCACCTTTAATTTAACTTCAATTTTTATTTACTTCCTTCCCTTTTTCCTTACTGTTCACATCCTCCAGATCCTACTTCTATAGTTAGCATTTGGGTGAAAAGGAAGATTTGTCTTGAAGTCAAGTGACAATAGTGCATTCACAAACCAGTACCAAAAATGGGTCATGGTTTTTTCAGGCTGTGCTGGAAGTAAAGGAAATGCTGTTTTAGCACTGCGTCTATGCAAGCGTCTGTTTCAATAAGCACTGACTTGAAAAAATGTTTAGAGCAAACTGGGTTGAAAATATATCATTTCCTCAGAAGATTTTGTTTTTATAATGTTTGCATTGTGTTGTCAGAAGAAGAAAAATCACCTTTTATCAGCATGAATCCAATGGAAATGGATGAGAAGAATGGGAATGGATGTTTTAGTGGGTGTTTTCAATCCATTTTCTGAAGCATTGAGGTCATACAGTACTATACACTCGTCCCGAGCTACCCCTCATTTCTTCATATGTTGCTTACAAGCAGCCAGACTTCAGACTCCTTTTGTATTTTTTTGTATGTAGTCTTGGGGAATGGTTCTCCAGACTTCCTGAAAGAATCACTTTTAGCAAGTTTTTGTCTCTCATTTTGAGTCACGTTTCAAAGAAATGTTTTAGTTTTTATTTGTTAAGCCACACAGCTACCTATGAATCATTCAAGCATACAAAATATCTAACTTAAGGCATGAACCAGTGAGAAATAGGTGCAGATGATGACAGATGATCAGGCCGGTGATTAGTATACTGTTGATTCTGAATGCTGAATGGTTGGAACAGACGAGAGGGGAAATGAGGCTGCTGCTGAGGTTATTATATAAATCACCACTTTTCAAATTGTATTTTTATTCAGTCACAGTAAAACATTTTTCCCATTTCGTTAATATAAATAATTTAATATACTGAAAAACTGATGGTGACTTAAGCATTTAGTAAATTATTTTATATGTTTAGTAAAGCATTGGTGGCTCAGTAGTATGCGGAAGGCCCAGGTTCAGTTCCCACCCAGTGCCCAAATCCCAGCTGCTGGATGTACTGTGCCAGTCCCAAGCCCAGATAAAAAGGGAGGGTTGTGTCAGGAAGTAAAACTTGTGCCAGGTTGTATGTGGATCGGTTGGTATGCGATGACAACCCCTCGACTGGAGCAGCTGAAAGACCAAGACCAACAAAAACATTTGTGTGTGTTTAATATTCCTGTGCTCTATCATGCTAAACTAGATTCGTTGAACATTATAGCACAATAGCGCTAACGGGTAATCATACTAGTAGTTGGTTAGCTACTATATACAGAATTATTTGTTGCTTTATATTAAAATGATAGCATTATCTTTAGTCTATGTAATACTACTATGTAAATTTTTTTTACTATTTAGAAGAATTAATAAGATATATATTTGTCGAACATATCTTTGAAATTGTATGAATTCTGTTAGCCGATATCTTCACCTCGAAATGCAGGCCAACACCACAGCAATCTAATAACTGTGCTCGCTGTAAAGCAGGCTGTCTGTTCCATCATGCTTGCCAGAGGCACAAGGGCGATGTGTTCGCTGATAGAGACGTCGGTCTGCAGAGAAGTGCTCCTGGGTTGATTTCCTCCTGCGCCGTCCAGCCACACACAATTCCAGAGTTTCATCAACACGCGCTCGGCATCCGAGTGCAATTTTCTTCTCACTCCGAAGCGGAAGGGGTGAGTGAATTAGAAATGAAATATAAAGAGTTTACGGTCTGGATAATCAGCTTTCAGAAACTCACCTCTTCTCCATGACTCTGACAGACTTTTAGACGTGAGGAGATTTCTCGCCTGTCCAGTGTCTAGTCATCTCACCCATATGCTAACGCTTTATTGATGTTCATTCTTGGAAAAATCGGTTTTTAATCTTCTGCAGAGAGCTTGCTGATGCAGAGAAGGAGAGAGAGAATGAGATGGTAAAGGAACGGGATCATTCTGTACGAGCAGAGCTTCATCAGTAATAAGTGGTGTGTGAAACGAGTTGTCATCCAGGCAGCTTTTATCAAGCAGCTTACAGTGAGTGAGAGAAAGAGAGAGAGAGAGAGAGAGAGAGATGGTCAGAGACTTCGGGATGAGACAGAAAAAAGGGAAAAGAAAATGGGGATGAAAAGAAAAAGTGAAGGAAACAAATATATGGATGAGTAATAGATGTTCAGCGAACTGCATCCTTGAATGATGTGTGTGTGTGTGTGTGTGTGTAGTGTCTGCCTTCATTAAAGGTGTATTTCAATACATTTCTGCTGTGTATTTGGCTAAGTGGTTGCTGGAGGACAACCTGACCATCATCCAAGCAACCAGATGCAGATTTATTATCAAGATGAAAGTCACACATCCATCTTGATATTGACTATGACAGGTTGAAAACTGGCAACTTTTTTCTTGCTTTGTGATTTGAACCATTTTATGATTAAACCTGATTTATGCAGTTTACACTTTTAAGAAAAAACCTTGACATTTAAACTACTTTTAAAAAAAAAACAGACCAGACCAGTCTATATTGTCATCTTCATTATAGTACATAGCTCTATGATGACAGATTTAGACATCCCATCTGAGTGCAAGCATTTATTTTTCTTTATTGTCTGATCAATAGAAGAAAAAAAACACTTTAATTACATCCATTGAATAGACAAGATGATTAATTGCAGGGATGAATTGAATCCCTATTATGGCATATTATAAGGCATAATATATATAGTTTGTGCCGGGGTTAATGATAGTTCAGTTCATTTGTGGTCACAGGAGGCCCGAGAAGTGGAATAAATATTGAATTCCCATAACACAACATGCTTTATTCCTTTAATCAAGGGAGATTTACAAATCCCAATGGACTGGCTCCTAAATGATTGAATGGCTTATAGATAGTTGTAATGTTTTACAATGCTCTTTTTATGTCTAACTTAATTAAAATCTACACTGCTAACAACAAATCCAAATAGCATACAATTATCAACCGATATATTACAGAGAAAAGCGGTGTCAGAACTTGCAGCTTTGTTCAGTTTAATTCAGTTTAGAATTTTGGTTAATTAGTGAACCATGGTTTTAATAAATCTAATTACACAACACTGGTGAATTTACACTGGTAAATAGAGACTTATGATACAAAAGACACATGTTAAAGTTAGTCAATCTGAAAGTAAAAATAAAAAATAAATAAAAGGTATTATGCAGGAAATAAAACTGTTTCAAGCAAGTGAAACATCTTAGTACAGTACAGCAAGTTAGTACAGGGTTGGACCTTAAGGATCAGATTTTAGTGTTGATTTTGATTAGTTTAAACTTGGTGAGAGTTTGGGTCTTATTTGCTCTGAACTTGGTGGTGGCCTTGACCTTGTTTGGTCTGATCTTGGTCAAGTCTGGGATTTCAATTGGTCTAATATTGGTTTGGGTTGGGGTCTTGATGGGGGTTTGGATCTTATTTGGTGGGAAAATTGGTTGGGGTCTGGTTAGGGCCTAGTATGAAGGCGAACAAAATATTGTTTGTTAATTGTAATCGAGTAAAATGTTCAATTAACTGTTATATTGATTTGAGGTTATATTGCCCAGCACTAGCCCTGGCTGGGTTATTTAGTACTCATTTGGTCTGATCTCAGTTGGAGTCTAAGTTTTTATAAGCCTCAAGGCAGTCGGGGTCGATGTCTGAACTTAATTGTGAGGACGTGAGTCTCGCAGCAGTCCAGGTCCTCACTAGCTCATGTGAATCAGTAGTCCTTTCGATTTAAATTTAGTTTCATAAAAATACAGCAGATTTAGTCAGCTATAACTGAACAGTTTTAGTCAGTTCTCTTTTTTCTGCCCATTAAATTTTCTCAGGCTGTTCCTGTATAGCATCCAAAATGCACATTCTGTGTTTGTTTTGGTAGACAATTTTACATATGCACATTTCTGTTACTTTCCTACTAAAGCTTATCTTCTTCACTTTCTTTGGCGTACAGTACATAGCGTGCTCTAATTATTTATCTGATTATTGTATTATATCATATTATATTTTTTTCTGCACAGTGTTTGCTCTGTGGATTTCACTTTTGTCCAATCAACCAGTTCTGACATTTTTAAAATTTTATTTATTGCAGTTTGTCCTAGATTGAATTAATATCATAGGGTTGAATTATTACGTTTCATCATAGAAATTGTAACTAGAAAATGCTGAATTTGTTTCTAACATTTCACAATGGCCACTTTTTCAAAGTTTTAGATGCGTTTAGCTGTTTATCACAGAGGCTCATACATTATTCACAAATGTATGTGTGGGTTTTTGGTCTCACCTCAGGGACAGATGAATACTCTCTCAAGCTCATCGTAGGCTCCTGTATGGTTGCTTTTTCTTGTTTATGTTTTATATGTAATGTCAAATGAGAGAACTAGAGACATTTGTTTCTCCTGAATTGAGTTAGAGAGTCAGACTAGGATATTATTAGAGGAATAAAAGGACAGATCTACTCCCACATGCATATTTAGAGAGTTCACCTTACAAATTAGAAAATGACTCTCTACTGAGGCTATTAAATAAGCCAGGCGATTGAGAGCCCAAGGGCCCATTCTTCATGGGTTTTTCAACTCAGACATATAGTGTGGTTTAGTTTGGTTACTTAATATTCTTTCTTTGTTCTCCTTTATAGTTGAAAGTAGCGGAGGTAGCGGAAGTAGCTTTCGATCATTGCTTTTTAGATGATTTTGTACCCTTTTTCACCTCTCTTGCTTTCATTTAATTAATTTTCTTGTATAAAAGTGTTTTTCTTCTTCTTTTTTTTGCACAGGAAAATTAGCACATAATGTTGCATAAATTTTTTTGGCTTACTGAGCTCTGAAAAGTCAAACTCGTTATTCCTGCCCAAATTATTGACCGGTAGGTCTCGTGACATTTAAAGACAGAGGAACCTCCACCAAAATCCAACCACATCATTATCAATTTCTTGAATTTGTATAAATTTCCCATTAGACATCATGTGCAACAGTGTGTAATTGTGAGCTTTGTGTTTCTTTGTTATATATCCCACGGCTCGTTTTCTCATTCATTACCCCTTATGCCCTCATATAGAACTGATGTCATAAATCACTACCTGTTTAATTTAGTTTGGAGTAATTACAAAGCATTGTGTGTGTGTGTGCATGCCTCCCTTTCTCTATTCAGAATATGTAAAGAGAGTAATTAGTCAGCGTAATATCTTTTGATATAAGAGGATGCAGTTACTGATCTATCATTATGAAAATAGCTCAGTCGGAGTGAATGAGTCAGGCTACCGCCCAACGAGGTGTAAATTGCAACACATACCTGTAATTTAAAGTTTTGAAAGCTATTGTGTATTGTGTATCACTAACATTTAGTTGCACTTAAGGATGAGGACGAGATCTTTCTGAACTTTCAGCTTGAGCACAGTGACCTTGTTATAGACTCTTGAAGTTTATGTTGTATATTTGCTAACTCCTACACATTTGTTACTCCTGATCCCACAGAATATGAAAGACACCTAAAAAATTATGCTCTGCTTTTTCAGAAAGCAGCTGATATAATCTAGTTGATGGAAAAGACTATTCACTGAAGGACAGAGGTATCTTCATTTTTGTTAGTGTTTACTTTGGTTGTACAGTGGCTTAGTTTTTTTTTTTTTTAGCACTGTTGCCTTGCACCTCCAGGGTCTGGGTTCAATTTCCACCTCGGATCTGTGTACGTGGACTGCATGTTCTCATCTTGCTTGGTAGGTTTCCTCCATGTGCTCTGGTTTCCTCACACAATCCAAAAACATGCAGATTAATTAAATTAAGCTAAGTTAAGCCTTTATTTGTCACAAATAATTACTGCACAGTGAAATTCATTCTTCTCATTGTAACTGCGGTCAGAGTGCAGGGTCAGCCATGATACAGTACCCCTGGAGCAGATAGGGTTAAGGCCTTGCTCAAGGGCCTAACAATGGCAACCTGGTGGAGCTGGGGCTAGAACTGCAGTCCTTTCGATCAGTAACTCAGTTCCTTAACCCTCTGAGCTACCACATAGATTGGATTATTTGCCATTCCCAAATAGCCCATAGTGTGTGATGGATTGACACCCTATCCAAGGTGGACCCCACCTTGTGCCCTAAGTCTCCTGGGATAGCCTCCAGGGCCCCCCGCGACCCTGTATACAGGATAAAGCGGTATAGACAGTGGGTAACCATTTACTTGCTTTGTGCCAACTTTATCTAGATGCACTGCGATCTGTAAAATCCGCAAACCTTGGTTTTGTGAACCAATATAACGCCATAACTACTGTATATAAGTTATACTTTTGCCATGATATTTTCTTGCTGTTGCAGTACGTTTTAAAAAGAAATACCCATTCATTGTCATATATGGAAACAAGTCTGCCTGCAAGGATTTGGCCAGTTTTTCCAGTACTGAAGCTGGAAAAAGGCATCTGGAGCAGTTTTTTGGATTGGGAGACTGGCAGATTACTAACGCTAAACTAATCCCTGCAGGGCATTCTACACTGAGGTGATAATAAGTAATAAAAATGAACAGTGAACTACATGCGCAGAAGTGTGTCAGCTGAGATATCTGTCAGTTCCCACGTTTCATTTTGAAATGCCACTGATGTTATCAGATGTTTTTGCTGAAGGTGTTATCATCTAACACATGCATTCTCATTGTCGCTACTCTCAGCTCAATCTGGGAAAAGCTTCCATCAGTTTTTATATTTACTAATTAAAGTGGAGTTAAATGCAGCTAATGAGTATCATGATGCTGTGTCCTCACCTCCTCTGTGTTAAGAAGCTCTTTATTACCTGGCAGCGAGTTAATAATATTCACAGGTGTTAAGGAGCGCTGAATACAGTCTTCTTTCTTACACCATGTCTTGAACTATATTACAGCTTCACATTCTTTTAGTTTTCTCTGTGTGGTCATGGGTATGTATGTGGAGGGTAGTAAATTTAAGGATTGAGAATGATTGATGTATTTCACTACACAGTGTAGATTACACATTTGTGTATTGCATATAAAATTCTTTTGAATGTAATGGTATATCATAGTCTATAATAATTCAGAATTCAGAATAATTCAGAATAATTAGAATTACAATATCTCTGTCTCTCTATCTTGCTCTCTCTCCCTCTATTTCTGACACACTCATTTCTCTGGTTGGTTTGATGCTCAGTGGGTGTGGTTGCATGCTGGAGGATTGACAGCTTCTTCAGCGTGCTCATTATGGAATGTCAATAAAAGGCACTTCAACAGAAAACTTCAGCAGGAGACTGTGGAGTAATTGTACTTTTTTTTTTAACAAAGAAAAAAGCCTAATAATAATAATAATAATAATAATATGGGTCTCCCTGTCAGCACTGCACTTGTGTTCACACTCATCACTTTGCTTGAATATAATTGTGTGTACATGCCTGTGTCTTTGTTGCTCTGACAATAATTTCACCTTTGTTGTAAGATTTTTCCAGAAATTTAACAGTAGTGTCGGCTTTTCATGTGATCAAAATGTGCAATGAAGCTGCAGTGACAGACCATGGAATAATGATAGCCTCACAAAAATTGTCAAACACCTTAAAACTTTTTATTCTGCACTAAAAACCAGTGTAGTCTCAATATCAGTATAATAGATTCCCAACAAGTATGACTGTCTTTTGAAAACCATGATAGTCTCATGAAACAGAGAAACTGTGGTTTCCTTAGGACGACTATGTTAGTCTGCTTAAAGAAATGTAAATGCCCTGTATGCTAGTCTACTTTGGTAGATTGTGGCTGGCTCTCAAAATATATGGTAGTGTCCAAAAATTAGGTTAAAACCTCTAAAAGTCTTTATAAATATTATTTAGACCACGCTAGTCTCTCACTAAAATCTCTAGTGATATCTTGTAAACTCTGGTGGTCTACAGTACCTTGAGCACAGTCTTCTTAAAACTTAGCTAATGTACTGTAAACTATGCTATTCTACCTTGAACACTATGCTAGTATCCCTAAAACCATGCTAGCCTACCTTAAACTATTAGGCAAATACCTGTAAACTATGCTAGTCTGCCTTAAAAATGATGATATCTTCCTAAAATAATGCTAGCCTAAATAATAACTAGCAATAACTAGCAATACCCTAGCAATAACTAGCAATACCCTGTAAACTATGCTAGTCTATGCTAGTAACCTATGCTAGTAACCTAAACATGCTAGGTTACTAAAAGATATGGTAATACCCTGTAAATTATGCTAGTCTACTAAGAATTTTGTAAATATTCTTTAAAACTATGCAAGGTTACTAAAAGATACATAAATATCTGGAGAACTATGCTGGTCTACCAAATGTTAAAACAAATGTTAGTCTTTAAGAAAAGGTGCCACTTTAATGAAAACTAGAAAATCTACCGGCATGGTAGTCATCAAAGACATATTCTCTCAAAAGGTAAAAATCTAAGAATGTTTCTTTCCTAGCAATCTGTTTGTTGTAATAGTAATAAAATGAATAATGGTAGAAATCACAAAAATCACCAAGCATGGAGAAAGCATGTCAGTGCTTTTAGAAGATTACAAAAAGGACTTGTTTTAAACGTTTGGTTACTCTGTGTAAATCTACAAAACCTACCACATCTAAAAAATAAAATAAAAAAAAGATCACAAATGAAGATACAGTGAAAGGAAAACCTATCAGAATTAACTGGTGTTCTGCATTCATTTGCCATAAGATTTGATTTGCTCTTCATCACAGTCACAACAATAGACAGCAATGTGCTTAAACTGATAACACACAAACAATTATAATTTCTCATGTCTTTATTGAACACACTCATTAAACATTCACAGTGCTGGAGGAAAAAGTAAATGAACCCTTGGAGTTAATAGCTGGTCGAATCTCCTTCAGCAGCAGTGACTTCAAGCAAGTGCTTCACAACGTTCAGAAGGAATTCCTCTTCACAGAACTGCTTCAGCTCTGGCACGGTTTTAGGGTGTCTGGTGTGAACGGCTCTCTTGTAGTCATTCCACAGGATGCCTATGGTGTTATGGACTGGGCTCTGACTGGGCCACTCCAAAAGGTGCATTTTACATTTATGGCATTTGGTAGACGCCCTTATCCAGAGCAACCTACATTTTTTCTCATTGTACATCTGAGGAGCTGGTGGTTAAGGGCCTTGCTTAGAGGCCAAACTGTAGAAACTTGATGGTACTGGGGTTTGAACGTGGGACCTTCCAATCAGTAGTCCAGCACCTTAACTGTTGGGTTACCCCTGACCCTGTTTTCCTTTTCTGAAGCAATTCTGTGGTGTATTCACTTTGGTTCTTAGGGTCATTGTCAAGCTGAATCAATCCATAAATCCATCCATCTAGGAATCTCTGTAGTCCAACTAGGGACCGTGGAGTCCAATGGTGACCATTGTATATATTCCCATTTTGTGCGACCGTGGTAGGACCTCCGGTCAGCATTCACACGCACATTAACACACTACTGGGCAATTTGGTAATGCCAGTTAGCCTAATCTGTATGTCTTTGGACTGTGGGAGAAAACTGGATAACCCAAAGGAAACCCACCAAGCACGGTGAGCATATGCAAACTCCATGCGCACAGACCCAATGCAGGAATTGAACCCAGGACCGAGAGGTGAAAAACCTGCTGAATCACCCAGCTTCTACTAAGATTCAGCTGGCAGACAGCCACCCTGATATTTTGGTAAACATGGGAATAATTTTTTTTCTCCATGATGGCAAGTAATGTCTTGAAGCCTTTAGCTGTTACTCATGGTTTATTTTTTACATCATCTAGGCTGGGTGCCCACTACTAAGAAGAGTAGCCACAGTACTAAACTGTCTCCATTTATAGACAATTTGTCTAACTGTCGACTGATGGATGCCTAAACACTTTGAGATTACTTTGTATCTCATCCCAGCCATATGCGGATTAACTCTTGATCAAATGTTTTAGAGAGCTCTTTTTTGCGAGACATTGTTCACATCAGCAGATGTCACTTATGGACAGCAAACTTAAAGTGTTTGATTGTCTTATCATTCAAAGTAGGTCTAAACCACGCCTCCAAAGTCATTTCATTAATTGGACTCCAGGTGTGCAAACTACTGACTCCAATTAACTTTCAGTGAAGTAATTAATCTATGGGTTTACTTACTTTTTACTCCAGGACTGTTGTTTGTGCTCTGAATGTTTAATGGGTTGTGTTCAATTAAGACATTAGAAATTATAGTTATTTGTATGTTATCAGCATAAGCATTTTGGGTTTTTCTCTTCCTTTGACTTACATGAGATCAGATCACATGTTAGGGCAAGTTCATGCAGAAACCCAAATTAATTCCAAGGTGTTCATACACTTTTTGCTACTGTACATGTCATATTTGATACACATCCTGCAGTTGATTCAGTTTACTTTTAAGAGCAAAGTTTATTTCTTATTAACTTGGCAAGGGGAATCCCTTTGCTGAGACAGTCTCAGGAGGGGTTGATTTGTTTTGTTGGGTCAATGTTTTGGGCCATTTGGAGGCGAATGCACTAGGCGGCAAATGCACCAGAAAGACTACTACATAATTGTGAAACAATGTTAATCTCACTAAAATGTGATAATAATAATACAATGAAATAAAAATATATTTTGAAATTCACATCATACATTTTTGATTTATTTTCTTTTGTCAATTATTAACCTGAATACACAGCACAGAAACTGTTTGATATTTATTTTTGGGAGTTTAAAACCATGAATAACTATAAAGTAGCCCTGCCTGGAGGTGTTTCATTAAATCCAAGATAGCACACACAGGAAAGCCATTAGCCCTACTGAAGCAGACTTTTAAAACTATACCGGTTCATTTACTTAATCTTTTACAAAGGCAAATCAGTAAATGCAAGAATCAAGCCTGCAACTTAAAGTTATACAGCATAAAAAAGAAATGTTTAAGCAGAGTGTACAGATGAGTAGGTGAGAGCTGGACAAACCACTGATGCATTAGTGTCTTAAGATAGAGATAAAAGTAGATAGAGGGCTAAATCCCAGCAGTGCCACTATCAGCAGTTGTATGCCATTGTGGGTAATGTAGGAAACTGCTCACCAGAGTGAAAAAGATGTTAAAGATTTCGAACTTTAGACGCAGATGAAAGATTAAAGCTAACATTTAAATCATTCATTCATCTTTTATACTGCTTATCCTGTGTGGGGGCCTGGAGCCATTCCCAGGAGACTAAGGGCACGGGGCACCAATCCGTTGCATGGCACACACACTATGGGCAATTTGGGAACGCAGATAAACCTAATCTGCATGTCTTTGGACTGTGGGAGGAAGCCAGAGCACACCAAGCACGGGGAGGACATGCAAACTCCACAGACACAGACCCAAGGGACAAATCGAACCCTGGACCCTGGAGGTGCAAGGCCACTGTGCTAACCGCTACGCCACCATGCTGCACTTTGAATCACAAAATAACAGAATACATTATATAAAGAACAACAAAATAATATTATTGATATATTATTGATAATAATAATATTGATCACATGGTAATATAAATAATTAATATGCAATGCGGAAGAAATGTTTTTTTTTATATATCTGTATGTTTTGTGTGTGTGTGTGTGTGTGTGTGTGTGTGTGTGTGTGTGTGTGTGGATAGAGGCTGTGCTCTATCAGGGTACTGGGGTGTCTGGAAAGCCTCTGATAATGATTTGACATTTCTGCTCTGCGAAGCAGCATGGGAGATTGTTATGGTAATGGAACATTTAGTGGTGCGAGCACCTTCAGATAGGAACGGTTCTGTGTGAGTTTAATGAGATACTTGCCTGCTTTAATGAATTTTCTGTGTAAAAGCAAAATCATTATACCTTATAGGGTAGAAAAATACTAATAAAAAGATTTATGTCCTCAGTGTACATATAATTTTTTACATATGTTTTTTAATATATGTGAGATAATGTCCTCCAAAACACGATTATAACGTGGGTATATTGAGTATACTTGGAAATTTTATGGTAAAATATCAGATTATAACCTCTCGTCTGTGTTTTCGACACAGTAGTATATAAATGATTTGAATATGAATGAGTCTCTATTCAGGGAGAACACACACTACTCATGTAAATATGTTAATGCTTGTCTTGGGTGTGTGTACATTTTTATTACAAGTGCATAGTTAGAAATCATTTGTCAGATTCGGTTACAACTAATTGTTAACTGTAAATAATTCAACACTCGTCCCGTTAGAGCTTTCCTGAGCCGAGCGAAAAGAGATGACAAATCTTGTCCTTTTTTTGCCCTTCTTTTCAATCCCTACTTTTTTCATTCTTATCCCAGCTGCCTCCTACCCCCCTCCTTCTTTCCCCTTCACCCTGCTCCCTCTGTCCTTGTGTTTATAGCATCTATAACCATGTCCAGTTGAATTGGTCATTATTTCCCTGCTCCCTCAGGCCACTGAAATGGATAGTGGTGTGTGTGTGTGTGTTTGTAGCTTTGTAACAGCTTTAATAATTCAGTAAGCAGCTGTGCTGTTTTCTCAGGAGAGAGACAGAGTGATTGAGTGAAATGGAGGGAGGTTGAAATGGCAAAGTTTCATTATTTCTGTATGCGACCTCTGTCAGTATTAATGACTAGATTTTACCAAATTCACATGAGCGAGTGGATCACATCTCCTGACTGATCAGCAGAGAACAGAGTGCAAGCCATTACTCTTGCATTATGTATAACGTACAGGCTACGGTGCAGATGATATCCAGTGCTGCTTTACGGCTATGTGTCTCATATGGCTATATGTGCCTTGCGGCTTTGACGTGAGAAACGGTGACCTTTTTGTGCCACACTCCGTCCCGGCTGTTTGTTTGGGTAGATTTTTTTCCTGAAAGGTCCAGTAAGGCTTAACTTGGATATCTGTTCTGTATGCATGTTTAATATTTCCATTCTTCAAATGATGTTGTTCTTTCAGCTGCTTCTGTTGAGCGGTTGCCATAGCTGCTCATCTGATCTACACCTTTAAACTGGCACATCTTTTACACTGGATGCCCTTCTTGATGCAACCCTCCATTTGTTTTTATCTTTGCTTGGGGCTGGCACTAAGGAAGAAATACCTCCTGTGCATGGGTTTGGGGCATTTGATGGGAACTGAACCCGGTCCTTGTACCGAGTCATCAATACTCCTATCATTTCCTGTATGCTCAATTATTATAATTTCACTGAATTCCAGGTCTTTTTTTTCTTTCTTTTGAGATGTATGATTTTTTTTGACACAAAGAGGAATTACTATACCAAATCTGTCTATTTCCCAATAATGTCCCACAGTGTTTCACAGCGACAAAACGTCATTCTTATTAATCATTTATACTTATGTTTAATGTTGTGGAACAAATCCCTGTTATCACTTACCTTTACATCATTTATAAATGTATTCCCTCCGCCTCCAAGTCTAACCAAACCAGATTGTAAGCAGTAGCCAACCCCAGCATGCACCTGGTGCTTAAATCAAAAGTGAACATCAGGCTTCAGCTGTAATAATCACCCACTGATTGGCCTTTATTCTCTGAAGCTGTGTAGATCCCGATCTCGCTGGAATGACAGTGTTCACTCTGAGCAACACTGCTGGTGGAGATTACGGTTATTGATTCCTCCGTGCTGAATGTTAGTGGTGATTGCCCGGCTTGTTTATAATGACTGTGTCTCCCTCTGCATTATCGATTGGACGCCAATAGTGTGACATTCTTGAGCTTTTCAGGCTAATGACAGCCATTTTCCACCCACACTGATAAAAGAACAGCATGGACATTGTGTGGGCGCTGAAGCTCGCTGTGATGCTCCAGACTGCAGTCCAAGCTGCTCACAGCATGATACAGAAATTTGAGCTTCGTGTCACTCTGTACTGCAGTAGCAAACTTTTGGTAAACGATCTTTTAAAAACACACAAATAAAACACACTTAAAACACTTCATTTAATTGACCATAGAATACTTAATTTAAACCCAGTAAACTCACACAGGTATAAACACATCTGCTCTCTCTGCTTTCTCTGAAAAATGACTGTGTTCATACAGTAAGTGTTGTGCGTATGCTAAAATGCTACTGATTAACGACTACTCATACAAATCACTTAGTGTTTTTCCATACTTCGGCTGTGTAGCGAGGGTGGTTCTGTGCCCACTTATAGCCTGATTCAGACTTACACCTACAGTACCAGCCATGACATTATGACCGCTGACGGGTGAAGTGAATAACAGTGATTATCTCATTACAGTTATTCCTGAAGTTGATGTGTTGAAAGCAGAAAAATGGGCAAGCTAAAGGATTTGAGCGACTTTGACTAGCGACAAAATTGTGATGGCTAGACGATTGAGTCAGAGTAACTCCAAAACCGCCGGTCTTGTGGGATGTTCCCATTCTGCAGTGGCAGGACCAAGTCATTGCCTGTGTGGAACTATTGAAGAGCTTCTGTAGCTCTTATTGCTGAAAAAGTTAAAGCTGGTTTTGATACATATGAGGTTGCGTAGCCACAGACCGGTCAGGTCGATGGGCACATGAGTATCAGAACTGGATCTTGGGGGGCAATGGAGGAAAGTGGCCTGGTCTGATAAGTTATGTTTGAGATGCGCTCTCAGAAGCTGCGAAGCTGTCGGAGGTACTGTAATGTGATGCCCTAGGCAATATTCTCCCGAACCCTTGTCTCCTGCCATTCATACGCCATTTCATGGAGAGGGTATTTCCTGATGGCCTCTTTCAGCAGGGAAACCCCCAATCCTGCAACAATTTATTTGAGAAACAGGTTGAGGTGCTGAGTTGGCCTGCAAATTCTCCTGATCTGGTCAAGCAAGGAAGGAAGCCCCAACTCGCAACTTACACAACAGCTTCTGACGCTTTTGTGCCAGATACCACAGCACACCTTTTGAGGTCCAGTGGACTCCATGCCTGCATGACTCTGGGAAGTTTTGGTGGCAGAAGGGTGACCTACTCAGTATTAAGTGGTGGTCATAATGTTATGGCTGATCTGTGTATCTTCTTGCTTGACAGACATTGAACTCAGGATTCATGGATTCTGAGATGCATTTCTTTTCACCATGCAGTTATTTGAGTTACCATAGCTTTTCATAATGGCCAGTCTGTTTATATTAGGGTGTGTCATGTTACTGTGGTGAAATGACAGCCGACTTAGCAGCACTGTATATTTTTTGGTGTCGAAATGACAGCTTGCCAAGTGAGATTGGTTATAAAATTGCACAAAAGTAAGGATTGCTCTGGAGTATCTCCTGCACATTGTAGACATTTTTTTTTTAGCCCTTAGCACAAATAGCCGAAAAAATATGTGGGCACCTCTATATGTCGTTTTGTTAACATCCTATGTACAAGGGGTTTTCCTCTCTTTTCTGAGAATTTGAACATTTGAGAATGTTCCACAGTTATCATAACGTGCTATGCCATTTCACCTCATCACACAACCGGATGTCATGAAAAATCTGTGTCGCTAGTCAACTTGACACCAGAGACCTGATGAAGTAAGTCGTCACAATCGTGTGTGTCCATAACGATGAACAAGCGGTCATGCGGATGTCGTCCGTTTCTGCATGTAACTCAAAACCTCAAGAACGATTGTTATAAACCTGTTACTTCTCAAACCCCGACCGAGCTTCTTCCTGGATAATAGTCAATCTGGTTTCGATCTGCTGAGGGATTTCGGTGAAGTCTGCACTGTTCGGGAAAAGCCGTTTAACCGAATGGATGCAATTCGGTGGGTGTAGTCGTGAAATATGTAGAGCGGCGAAACAGGCCAGAGAGGAATTGGGGGGGGGTGTAGATGGAGATGAGAGAAAAAAGAGCAGGGGTGCAGGACGTGGTGTGTGTATGATAGTAAATACAGGTGTAATTATGATGAGGTAATTAAATTCCTCTGATTTGTTTTTGTGTGCTCAACTTCAAATCAAGTCTGTCTGAGAGAAAACACTATAAAGGTGATAATGGGATGTGTGTGAACTGTGTGATTGAGTATAAATATGTATACTCTGTGTGTGTGTGTGTGTGTGGTGAAAGATTGAACTGTGTTATCTCTGTGTAATCTCTGTCTCCCTTGTGTCACTCACTCATTCATCCACTTCATCTCTTAGTCTTTTAGTCATTCTATTATTTCGGCTCTTTCCCATTATGTGTATGTGTGTGTGTGTGTGTGTGTGTGTGTTCATGTCAGATTAGTTAACTGCAGCAGAAAGGATAATCCACCGAAGCTTTCACACAAGAAGTTACTTTCTTTGTTTTTCTCTCTCCTTCTTCATCTCGTGCTCCACTGTAGTGTAGGTGTTTAACAGAGGAAAATGATTTTGCCCTCCCTCTGAGCCGAGCGATCTTACTGCCCGGTAAATATTTAAACGGCCGTGATTGTTGTTCTGCCCTTCTGTTCCCTGATACACTCTCTCGTTTTCATACACAACACATGTACACTCATCTCCCTGCCTAACAATGAGTGTGTGATAGCACACTGTGTAAGCAGATCAGTGTGATGAAGGACACTATGTTCTCACATATTATAATGCAGTTTATTTGCTCTCATCACCTTACATTTGAACAGGTTGATAGGAAAATGAGAGACTCTTCTTCTTCACATGAAGCAAATAGTATTGCAATAGAGAATATTTTGTGCTTGTTTTCTTTGAGTAACAATGGTGTTAAAAAGCACAAAAGCCAAAAGCATATGTCAAAATGTTTGTGTTCGGGTAATTATAAATGTGAATTGTGTGTGATTTTGCAAAAAGTTATAATTACCCATCCAACAGTTTGCTCATAACTTATGCTTTTATTGTGATTTTTTGTAAATCGTGAATTGGAGAAAATATTGTCAGTACATTAGATCAAGGACAAAGTATTGCGTTTTGGGGCACATAAAAGAAAAAAAAAAGGCAATAAAAAACAAAAAATTCAGTTCACAGCATCATCAGCCTCCTCTTCTACCAGTTTCAGTTTCACTTTGTTACATGAAATGCATGCTATGCAACGTTTAACGTGTATAACCGATCAGTCAGTCGTCCCTTAAGGTTTATAACATAACAATAATAGCAGACAGAACCAGACAAAGCAAACACAACAGCTTTCCACACACAGCAAGTGCATCTCTTGTTTCTTGTACAAAAATCGATGTGTGATTTCTTTCGTAATTATTATCCTAAGTGCATCATAATCCCCTAAAAGCAAACCCACTGCAAGTGATTGTAGGAGCAAATGGGAAAAAAAGAGACATATCGATTTGGAACATAAACAGAAGGTTGAACTACAGGACGGCTTTGTTAAGTATATAACATGATGCTTGCACAACATGCAAATCGAATGGCCTCCGAGTGGCGCAGTGGTAAAGTGCTCGCCCTATCATCCGGAGATCGCTGGTTCGGTTCCTGGGTGATGCTGTAACCTCTCGCAGCTGGAGGTCTAGAGAGAGCTGATTGGCCGAGCTCTTTCAGAGGGGAGGGATGAGAAGTACTTAGTGCTCCCACATTAATCACGCAAGCAGAAGGGGTGGATAGCGCTGTCCTCCGAGTGTGTTACGCCGACCCCAACAGTGCGTGAGCGAGCAGTTCGAAAAGATGCGGTCAGCTGGCCTCACGTGGTTCGGAGGAAATACATGACAGTATTCGGCCCTCCTGACTGAGTGGTAGTAGCTTAATGTGGTTGCGCCCCTAGTGACGGGGAGGAATTGGACACGACTAAAAAACACACATAAATCTAGATGAGAATTAGATTGCAGGCAGGATCTCTAAGCGTATACTCTACAGATATCTTTTTACTGCATCAAGACTGAACAGCACCTTTAGTGTACAATGTCCACATGATCGAGCTGCGTTTTGGTTAATATTAGATGGCTTTTGAGGGAGAAAAAAAAAGCTTTAAACAAGCTTTCTGTAGAGCACTCTTTCAAGACTTGAGTTTGGTTAGAGAGCGAGACAGCGAGGGAGAGAAATAATATGGGTATCTTTTTTCCCCCCTCTGACTCCTAATGCGATTGATGAGCTTTGTGCCCATGTTCCCTTCTGTAGTTTTCAAACAGAGGATACACTAGATGATACACAATAGTGCCAGTACAACCTGTCAAGACAAGAACCATGCTCTGGAAGCAAAATACCGTATATCTTCGCCAACTTGTAACTTTTGGTTCTGTGTGGAAAACTGTGTATATTTGTTTTTGGAGAAACTATGGTGGCGTTTTTATTAAGGTGGAAAAAAAGTTAAATTTCTTTCAGTCCAGTCCAAAGTTGAATCAGTTTTGTGTCCTAAATTGAGGCAGTTTGCCACTAATCAATAAACCTCGCCTCATAGGGAGTCTCAGTAGTTTTGTCCATTTTGTCTTTTAGGGCCAAGATTAAGCCCAGCTTTAAATCATGTCTGTAGGAATTCAATAATTGGCATCCCCTTTAGGCTAGACATGGTATTAATGTGTTTCTAAGAAACTTTTGCCTCTCTGACTTTTTTGTCTGCTGTGTGTGTGTGTGTGTGTGTGTGTGTGTGTGTGGCTTTCCAAAAACACATAAAGCCTATTTAATCAGAGTACATTCTCAGTGGGAATTGTTCAGAGAAAACCCAAAGGGGTTACATTCTGAATAGAGTTCCTCATCACTAACAGATGATTCACCAACCAAACACACATTTCAAATATGCACAGCTCAAAGCAATTAACCCCACATTCTCACCAGTGGAAGACAAATTACTGTGACCACTACCATTATCCCACTGGCCTATCCAGCTGGCTTTAAATTCTGCTTAGCTCGAATGTTTAGGGTTTATCCAAAATTTTATACATATCACAGCGCTACCTTTATTTAGTCAGTCTGGGTTAAAAGAGCTTCATTGCTCTGGTGCTCACTTATTTGATTTTAGCCGCCTAACTACTTTTTTTTTTTTTACTTGACATTTTAACTTTTCTGCAGTGTTTTAACAAACCTACTAATGTACCTCCAGTACAGTTAGACTGTTAGGAGGAACAGGCGTACAGGCATAAGAGTGGGGAAGGACAGTTTCATGTAAATGATGCATGTTATTGTCAGTCCCTTTATATCTACTTTTCTGATTATTTAGTTGATTTGTTACTACAACCCTCTATTAATAATTATTTTAATTTATTCCATCCATCTATAGATTAATTCATTCATTAATACATTCATCCAACCATCTATCGATTTTATTTTATAGTGCTTTTAACAATGCACATTTTTTTCATTCTTCAATCCATTTATTCATCTATTAATTCATCTATCCATCCGTCCACTTCAAAAGCAATCCATTCATGTATCAGCCCATCATAAATTTATCCATCCATCAATTAATTAATAAACTTTTCATCCTTCTGTCGATCTAACCAGGTATTTTGCCATTTGCTCAAGGGTCCAACAGTGGAGCCCAGCAGCATCAGGGCTCGAACCGGGGACCTCCAGTTCAGCAGTCCAAAACCTTAACCTCCAAGCTACCTCTGCCCCTATCTATCCATTCATGTATTCATTTATTTATTACTTTAACCATCTATTAATCCGTTCATCAATCCGTTCATCAATCCATCCATCCATCCATCCATCCATCCATCCATCCATCCATCTGTTGGTTCTTCAGTCATGAATCTATCAATGCTCCATAAATCAATCCATCCATCAGTTGATCCAATAATCTATCCATCATACAATCCATCAATCCAAATTTTATTTTATTTGTGTAGCTGTTTTAGAAATAGACCATGTATCCATCTAGCCATCCATTCATCTGTTTTTTACACCATCTATCAGTCCATCCATCCATTTATTAATTTATTTATTAATCCATCTATTCATCTGTTAATCCATCCATCCATCTATCCATTAATGTATTAATCCATCCATTCATCTGTTTTTTACACCATCTATCAGTCCATCCATCCATTTATTTATTTATTTATTAATCCATCTATTCATCTGTTAATCCATCCATCCATCCATTAATGTATTAATCCATCCATTTATTTGTTAATCCATCCATCCATCCATCAATCCATTCATCCATCCATCAATCCCTCTACCCATTTAGGTTTTATACAGATGTTATGTCTGTGTAAATAATTATTCCCCAACAATGCTTGCCAATGGATTGCCTACTTTAAATTGCCCCATAGGTGTAAATGTGTCATTGCTCGATGTCCTGATTTGTATGTTTGGTATGTTCCTGCCTCACATTCATTGTCCCAGAGTCATGTGCTGAAGCCAGAATGGAAAATAACTAAAACAAATAAATGAACAAAAGCTATGAAATTTTTGCTACAGAGATTGGTCTCTGTTCCTACTTTGCAACAGTCCTACACACATTTCCCTGATACATGCATACATACATACATACACAGACACATACACCCACATCCGCTCACACTGGCAGGGAGAAGAAAGGAAAATTCCTCTTAGCTGTGGTGCAAGGCACTTCCTGACATCAGTGTACGTGTGTGAGTGAGTGACTGTGTGTTTCTGCACTTCTGCTGAAGTTTTTCTGTTAGAAGTGCACTTGAGTCAGAGTTCTCTCCTGAACATCGCTAATAAACATGCTGCATTGTAGTGCGAAGGCCTGCTGAGGGAGAGAGCATGTGTGCAGAAAGAGAGCTGTTGAGGGGTAAATTTAAAAAGTGGAGATGAGATAAAGTGGAACCCTGCTGTTCTAGATTGGCAGGAGACATACCGTGAGATGAACCACATGTGTGTGTGTGTGTTTAGACTAAAAAAGGAGCTCATGTTATGAAACCACATTACAGAACAGCTAAGTACTACTTGAAATTCGCTCAATTTCTTTTGCCTTGCATTGTGTGAATAAATGTCATGCCTGTGTTGCTTGCCTACCTCTAAGGGCAAAATATTGAGACAAAACAAGCTTGTTGACCTGCTGTTGCTGCGAGCGACCCAAGCGAAGTGTGCCAGTACATTAATCTTAGTAAAAATAGAGAGAATGTTGAGTGCAAACTTTGCCAGACGACGCTCTGGAACTCAGACTGGCTTCCCTGCTGCTCGTGCTATTTTTATATAAATGATGATCTTACTGCGATTCATGGTTGTTGAAATCAAATTTACATGTCTTCTGAGCAGACATGAGCTTGCTTGTACTGATACACCAGATTATGTTGATGAAAACATGCTTTATGATCAGATTTGATTTAAATATATTTGCATTCGATATTTCAAGATTGCTTACACACTGTTATAGACCGCATCCTGAGACACCTGTTCTTCTCATCAACCGTTAGGATAAACACATCTCAGAGGGGTTCATTCTCATTATGACATCCTTTGACATCCAAACTTTTATATGAAAGTTAGATCAAAAGTAATGCAAAAGTGGGTAAAACTTTTTATTCACTGATAAAAATCGCAAGCAATGTTAGAACAACTCTGCCTCTAATTAAAAAGGTACAACTCAACATAGTCTCCATCACAAGCGATGCATTGGACCATCATTGACCCCAACTCTTGAATCCTTTTTGCCGCAGTTGATGGTTCCAAACTGGACTACAGGATGTTCACACTGTCATTATTGACAAGAGCAGATGGATAAAGTTTAAAAAAAGTATAGAAGACAATGAAGAAGAAAGCTATGCCCATTAATTTTGTATTGCTTTTGGTATTGTCCTTGTATTTTGTTCTAAACTCAAATTGTCCCATTTCCTTCAATAATTTGGTTGCCTCCCATGAGCCAGCTGTTCCTTATCACACAAAAGCTACCAACTGTGGAGGAAGGACACAAACACATAGTTCATGCAAGACGCACTCTCAAAGGAAAGCACTAATTACATATTGTCGCATATCTGAGCACGCAGATGCGACTGATTGGCTAGTGTTATTGTCATTAACAGGGGAAAGAGAAAGCATGCTCCTCCCACCCCAAGAACACAACCGATTTTTGCTTCCTTGGCTTCTACAACCAAAAATAGCAGTGGAATCATTGGGGTTTGAACTCTTGACCTACCACTTGGGAGCCCGAATGTAATCAGTTTTGACACGAAGTACGTACAGTAAGTGCTTCAAACTGTGCATCTAGACATATAGGGATTTTCTTGTGGTACAAATGGGCTTAAGAAGAATTTTGAAGACTAATTCAAAATTGAAGACAGTTTTGTGTCAAAAATATATTTAAAATTTTGGTCCAATTGGAGCACTGCTGCTCGGTGAGAAACGTTTGAAAAAGTGGTGTTAATAATGACTAAAACTTGTTAGATATTGTAAAATAAAAAGAAAATAATGTGGTATACCATAGTGGTTTACCCTTCGTCTTCGCACATCCAGGGTCGAGGGTTCGGTTCCCACCTCAGGTCTGTGTGCATGATGTTAGCATGTTCTCACCATGCTTGGTGGGTTTCCTCCCACAGTTCAAAGACAGATTAAGCTAATTGGCATTTCCAAATTTCCTGTACTGTGTGTGCTTGTGTGCCCTGTGAAGAACTGGCACTTGGTTCAAGGTGCCTCGTGCCCGGGATAGGCTCCAGGTATCCCGTGACCCTGTACAAGATAAGCGCTGTAGAGGATGAGATCGAAATAATCATTATAGCATGCATGATTTAACAAATGGAATATAAAATACATACGAAACTGGTACTGTATCTATAATGAATGTCTGGTGCTAGAATGGGAATATTTGAAGGAGAGTCTTCAAGGTTCTAATCAACGTTTCATTTCGCAAAATGGTTGCATAGTTTTCGTTCACGCATTTGAAACACTAAGACACCGTGTGTATGCTGTTAAAAAGAACTCCATCACTGTGGTTTTTATCTTCTCTCTCAAGATCAGTTTGTTGTTTTCAAGGTAACAGACAGTAAAGCCATCATACAGCCATACAGACCATCCCCACAATGGCTTGTTATTGTGCTTGCTGTTCTGGAGATATAACAACGACTGTACAAACAGAAATGTGCGGTTTAAGAGTTTGAGAAAAGAAAAAGCATCAAGAACTGACAAAAATGGGTTCTTCAGTTCAACACATTATCAGTATCTCAAATTCTTACACAGGATGTTGGAGTAAATTAAACACTGAGTCCTAGATCTTAATCATTTTGCAAAGAATGAATAATTCACAACAAAACATCATCCATATTTCATTTCTTCGTCTGACTTTATCCTGGTCAGGGTTGTGCTGGATTTGGGCATGAGCTAAATGTTTTGGGGATTAGGAGTGTGTGTGTGTGTGTGTGTGTGTGAGAGTTGTGACAGTAAGGAGTGTGCATGTGTTAATACTGTTAGGATGAAAATGATTGATTCTGTCTCTTGTCTTGTCTCTAATGCTACGGAATGTTTTGCAATCAGTACCCACAATGCCATGCTTTTAGCGTAATCATGTGAGTGTAGCAGATGTTGAGACTATCCAACCATGAGTCTGTTACTTTCGGTCACCATGACAACATGACGGGTGTGGTGTCTTGCTTTTCAGACACATATACACGTAGTGTGTGTGTGTGTGTTGTGTTTGTTGTTTTTGATGGATGACTGGAGACAGGCTGAGAAGAGCTGCCATATGGTGGAAGTGGCTATGGGTAGATGGTTTCTGACAGGACGTGTATATGTGGTGTTCCGGTGCGACGATGTTTGAGGTGTCTCAGCTTGAAAGTACTAAATTATTTTGCTTGGTTGAGCATCTGTGGATGTAGTTTGGTAAAGCCTTGTGTATTATGAGTCAAGGTTATGACTTTGGGCCAAAGGGTAAATTTAGACAAGTTCTTTCCATATGGTGTGTGTGTGTGCACTCACAATATGTGTGTGTGTGTCTTCAGTAAGTGTTTTCTGCCAGAGTAGTGGTACAGAGCCAAGCACATAAGGACATATGGGACATTTTGCACTGGGCTGGCTATTATTACACACAGTTATGACCTTATGCCCTACACACAACCTATTTCACAGGTGAATCTCTCTCTCTCTCTCTCTCTCTCTCTCTCTCTTCTCTCTCTCCTCTTTACTGTCTATTTATTCCACACATAATTTTCTAAATAAGGCATTTTGTAAGTATTGACACCTTCCGGACTAGCTCTATATAATTTTATTTTTGTATTGATTTTAATCCACTTATGTATGTAATTACTCGCAATTACTTGCTGTTCAAGCACCTGCTCTCACTAAGACTGACCTGAGACAAAACCGGGTTTGGATCCCTTATAATAAGCGCAAATAACTGAGTACACACATATAAAAACGCAGTTTTTTCACAATATAGTACACCACTTAGAGCATTTTGTTCTTTGTCAATAATCCTTATACCACAGCGCTGTTTAATCCTTCACTCTGATTGGTTAGAAGATGTTGATGAATTTTCTGTGGCAGAAGTCCTGACAGTAGTTCTGAATGTAACTATAATGACAAGTTCATATTAACACACATATTATCTGCTATTGTTTCAACAGATGTTTCTTATTTCGTATTTCATGCCACACTAATAACAAACTTAGTAGTTTTTTTCAATGCATTATAGCACTTCTTTGAACCTTTGAACCTTCTTTGAACCTTCTAGTTTGCCTGTAACACACTAGGATGTATTTTCCATCTGATAAACTACAATGGTGGCATAGTGATTAGCTATGGCCTTGCACGTCCAGGGTCTTTGTGCATGGAATTTGCATGTTCTCCCCGTGCTTGGTGGGTTTTCTCCAGGTGCTCCGGTTTCCTCCCACACTTCAAAGACAAGAAGGTTAGGTTACCTGGTGTTCTCAAATTCCCCCGAAGGGATAGGCGTCAGGCCCCCGCAAGCCTGTACAGGGTAAGTGGTATAGAAGAAAATCACACAGAGATGGTTAGTCAAGGCATAACTGTAATATAAGTGGTTACAGGAGCTATTTTTATTTACATTCTACAACATTAAATCAATCTAGAGATGCACTTATGCAAGACAGTGTGAAGTGGAATGTGAAGGAAACATAAGAACCTCAGGGGTAATTGCAAACATTCCTTCCCCAGCACTATAGTGTGTCAGAATGAACATATCAGAGCTGGATATGTCAAAAGCACTAGAAGCGTAAGCATTAACAGATTGATGGAATAAAGATAAAATATTACTATGGAAGCATTTCTAAAAGAAAAGGCAAAATCAATGTGTGATTGCTCTCATGCTGGAAAGAAAAATGATAACAGTCAGATATGTAAACTTAGTGACGTGGTTGAAATGAAAGAGCTTTTGAATCATAACCTGAATTTTACTCCCCTGGCTACACCACCGCCATCGGTCCACCCACTGGGATGAACATTTCACAAAGAAAATGCGAAGTGTGATTGCTCAGCAGCAGCAGAGGACATTGTACAGCTAGTAGAGCAGGTACTGCAATCACACTCGTTCAACTGTTCATTTTAGTGGGGAAAAGTGGGAGGAAAAACATCAATAAGAAAAGAACGACAGGGGTGATTGCAAACATTCTGTACACCAGCACTACATGGGATCAGAACGAACAATCCAGAATTGGAGCAGGGTCGACATGTCAAAAGCGCTGGAAGCAGAAAACATGTGGAATGATAATAATAAAAAATAATAATAATAAAGAGGAAGATAAAACTTAAACAGAACGAGATTGTCATTGCTTGAGCAATCACACTAATTATAAATCATTAAAAGTAACCTATGTATTGCTGTTTATAATTGTAATCCATGACAAATTGCTGTGGTATAAAAGAGTCACAGTTATCGACACACCTCTCCATCATTTTTTCTATTCATGCCATTCATTTGCCTACAACAGCATGTTCTATTGGGTTTTGTTTCTTACAGAATGTAGAAAAGCTGTCACTTTCCTGGAATCCTACAATGCATTGTAGTCTGGTATTGTCTACACACCGTACGTAGACTAGGAAAGTCCAGCTCTTATAAAGCATTTTGCAGTTTGAAGTGTATAGAATTGGTCAGCCTTCTTACTGATTTCCTGTTGCTCCCTTTTTACCTCTGTGCGATTTGTCATTTCTTATAGTGTCATGATGTTCGATGGTGCTGAGGGTACATGTAGCTGGGACATCTTAAATTTTATAAAATTAGACAATACATCAGGAAAAGATCTGGTGTCTTATAATTATTTTCCTTTAGGGTTCTAAACTTATAGTTACAGTTTCTTATATAAATGATAAGGCAACACTATAATAGACAATTAGAATAAATGATTTTGTATTAATTATTTTTTTTTATTACAAACTATGTATAAATTCCTCATGTGCTTCTTTTGATTATTATCTATGATTTTAAGTATATATCCCTTCCTCAAGGAGATTGTCAGTTTGAATCCCGATGACGCAACCGCCATCGTCGGCCTGGAATCTGAGTCATAACTCTCTGTAATCTGTCAGTAAGAGCTATCATGGTTGTCAGTCAGCGCATGTATGCAGATACGGAAGCGCATTGCATTCACACAATAAAAAAAAAAATCACGGGACTTATGTCATAATTATGACTTAATATCTCATAATTATGACATCCTGATCTCATAATTAT
>JAQMYG010000012.1:11069311-11081986 GCA_030014215.1 Clariallabes teugelsi | reverse complement strand
TATTTACACATTAAGTTTACTGAAAGTAAAAACAGTTGAAAGTCAGAGGACGTTTCTTTTTTTGCTGAGTATATATTATAGTTTATGGGCTTGGCCATCCCAGTGATAACGTCCAGAATCTCAGACAGGTTCCAGCTATTGCGATGGTTATCAGAAATGTCAAGTCCGCAGCTTTTAAATCCACACAGACAAATCGTGGTGCATCTCATAATATGCTTCCTTTACTGTGACTGATCATCATTTTATGAAGTCCTTAGTCACACTAGTAGAGACAAATTGGATTTTAAAAAAAAAGAGAAGACAAGATGGCAATCCTGATCTCTCTGACTGTCTGGGAATGAAGTGAGACAAGAGGTAAAAGAGGTAGAGGTAGCCAGAGGAACACACTGTGATATAAAGGTGCTGTGATCTTCCACCCTTGCTGTCATGTGCCTGAATGTTACATCTTAAATCGATTTAGAGACAGGAGCTGTTTCCTACTGCAGCGACTTGCATCATCGACGTTTGACGCACAGGATGAGTGACACATACACTGACTCTCTCTCTCTCCCTGTCCTCCTATCTTATATCTTTTTTCCTTTTTTTTTTTAAAGATTGTAATCCGGATGGCGCATGCCTGGTTGGAGTGCAAACTTCCGCATGTATTTTTCACGCGCAAGGACGGTGCATAAGCTACACACACACTGACATGGACAACCACAACAAATAAGAGACAGACTGCGTTTGACTGATGAAAAGAGACAGAATGTCACCTTTGACTTAGGGCATGACATCTCAGTGCTGTGATGCTAGTGTATGTGTGTGGCTGCTACTAGTGTGTGTGTGTGTGTGTGTTTACGGTCTGAGGGCACTTGTGTGGAGGTTAATTAAAGAGCCATGGAGAAGAGGAGAAGATCAATAGGACAAACTCTCTATTTCAGCCCAGTACACACATTCTCCCTAGTGATTTCTGTAAGGACAGGGCAAGCAGCCAGCACAGAGGACACACACACACACACACACACACACTAATATTATCGACCCGTGTGGTGTGTGTGCATGGTTTGTCCAGTAAAATGTGATTTACTCATGCTTAAAATGTATATAAAGTATTTTAAATAGAGTGATTTTGTTTGAGTGAATAAATTTGTTAGCAAATTAACAGTGGAAGCAGTGTACTGTAAGTGTGTTCATGCTCTTATTAGCTTATTATTATGTTGCTGTAGATATTAGTAGGTTAGCAGTATTGAACTGATGCGGAACACGATTGGTTTCGTATTTTTGATAATAAACTATTGGAGAGAAATATTACAGGTTGGACTACTAATACAGGGAGATTTGTATAAGATCAAGGCAAATAGTCTACCAGATCAGAGAACAGAGAACATGCTTCTCAGCGGTTGTGCCTCATGATCCAGGGTGGCATTTTTGCAGAGGATGAAAAAAAAAAGAAAGAAGTTCAGAATGATGATGGTGACATTTGTGTGATCGGTTTCCTATCGCCTGTTTGCACGTCTTATTTTTCATGTCACCGTGTGAGCAATCTTGTTGGTGCGCTGATTTAAGTTTGTGAGCAAGGGATGGAACTACCTGGGAAGGTCTCTCACTCAGAAGAATGAGATGGTGAGGAAGGGGGCTAGTGGACATCACCTCGCGGGAAGCCTGACTTTGTACAGCAATGCAATTAGTGTACACGCTCAGTGGTACAGTAGGTGTCTCATCTGCCATGTGAAAGGCCTGGGTTCAATTCCCACCCAATGCCCAAACCCCAGCCACTGGATACAATACCGGTCCTAAGCCCAGATAAAATGGGAGGGTTGCATCAGGAAGGGCATCCGGTGTAAAACCTGTGCCAAGTTGTGTGAGGATCAGATGGTCCACCGTGGCGACCCCTCGACGGGAACGAGCGAAATACTAACAACAACTTACATTATGCAATGCTACTGATTAAACAATAGTTCATTCATACTGCTACTGCGTACACTGTACTGTAATGTTCCACATGCATATTTCGTTCTTCTGTTTTGTCTTAAATCGCTAAGAATAATATATAACCAGTCTACACACCCCAGAGGGGAAATGGTTTAATTGGGAGTGTGTAATGTTCTGATGCTCGTCGAATTAAAATAATAAATAAGAAAAAGATCAAAGCTATTAGTTGCCCAGTTTAGAAAAAAAAAGGGAAAGATAATGAGAAATAAGTAGAAGATAAAGGTATGCAGCTGTTATCTCTTTATGAGTATAATGTTAAGTACATAGTAAAATAGGCTATAATTTTCTATCCAGTGTTTCATGCAATAACTTATTACGACGTTTTATTTTTTCTTCTACTTTTTTTTTAAAGCGCTGAAGGGGCGTCCACACCAGGGTGCCGTACACACCAGAATAACTGCTGTGGGGTAAATTGGGGTGTCACAGCACCAGGGCAAAGCTAAAACAAAAGATGAAAGCCAGAACAGAACTTAATGCCGTGCAATCAGGCAACTCAATCTGAAGTAAATGATAGATCTACTGTGATTATTTTTTCTACGAAACTTACGCAAACTGACTGAATAGCAACTTATATTGCTATTTTAATTAGAGCTTTTACAAATATCTTACAAGCCCAACTGGCTCAGATGTATAGTATATGTAATAGAATAAAAAACAAAATTCAAATCAAATCAGGGTTTTTGATTCAAAGTAAAAAAAAAAAACAATCAGTTATTTGTTACATGTACATTACAGCGCAGTGAAATGATTTGTTAAGAAGTTAAGAAGCTGGGGTCAGAGTGCAGGGTCAGCCAAGATACAGCACCCCTGGAGCAGATAGGGTTAAGGGCCTTGCTCAAGGGCTCAACAGTAGTACAGTAAATCAGCAGTGCTGGGGCTTGAACCCTCGCCCTTCTGATCGGTAACCCAGAGCCTTAATCGTTTGAGCCCCAACCCCCCAACACCAAGACAAAGGTTTTATGTTAGGATGCCCTTCATGACGCAACCCTCCCAATTTATTAGCGCTTGGGACTGACGATGCATCCTTGCTGGTGTTCGAGCGTCGGCTGGGAATTGAACCTGTTCCTTTCGCATGGCAGGTGAGAAACCTACCACTGAGCCACCAATGCCCTGGGTAATAATAAAAAAATCCTTTCCTTTTTACCGTTTCAAGTAGTTGGCAACCCAACTTCAGAGTTTCTTTTCAAGCTTTATTTATATGAGAGGTTATGAAAAAAACATCACAGTTACTGTTACACACATACTGTACATAGGAAATAATTGCAGGTAGGAACTAAAGTTTTGAGAGTGCCAGAGAAAGAGAAAAAGAATGATAAAAAAAGATGTGATACAGTACCATGTGCACCTCATGGGTCATTCAAGGAATCAAGACAGTTGTTTGAATTTGTCGCTTTAATACCTAAATAGCATCTTGAACATTCCTAGAATTCTAGAATAGTATCTTGAACATTCCTAGAAAATGAGTGTTCTTCTGTTGCATTGTCTGGTGTTAACACAGGGTTAGAAGTGTGTGTGTGTGTGTGTGTGTGTGTGTGAACGTGTGCCGCCTTTGGCTTGTTCTTTCCGTAAAGCTGATCTGTGAAAATTCCAGGTCTTAAAAAAATGTGTACGTGTGTGTGTGTGTACGTGTGTTAAAGATCCTAAAAGACAGAAGTAAAGATAAACAGTGCGCCTGTGATATCGTTCCTCATATCTCCGCGTCGTGTTCCACTCCTCCTGTGGGATTATGCTTTGCGACCCGCTTGTTATTATTGCGCTCTCTCCATCTCCGTTTCGAATCCACATCCTTCCTGAATCCTCTGAGAGCGACACTGCAGAAATATCACACCTTGTGAATCTCATCATCGCTGTGTCTTACGCACCCACTCACCTACCTTGTAGTGAAGAACCACACACACACACACACACACACACACATATGTACTCACCCTGTTTCCAAACGTTGAGGCAGGAGAGGAAGCGAGGCTGATCAGTCAGGGGAATGTATGTAAGGCTAGTAACTGCGGGATCAGTAACACTTGTCTGCTCTCACTTCCTCCTACACCGAGCCGACACTGCTGTTATTAATGTCTCCTCTAGCGAGGCCATGCATTTGGGAGCGCTGCGGAGATTCAGTAATTCCTCCTGATCGTAGTGTAAGGCGCCAGCTTGGTGTAAGGCGCCAGGTAATAGTCTGTACGTTTGAGTGTGTGCGTGTGTGCGTGTGTGCGTGTTTGTGTCTGTGTGTGTCTGCACGTGGTATAACTTCTACTAAATAAAATACAAGACTTAACTGTGCTACCCCGCTGCGGGGATGGGTTCAGGGTGTGTGTTTGTGTTCATGCACATACAATCCTGTTGCGCACAGCAAGCACAATTTACCTGCAGCTCAGCGAGTTCTCTTCTCCTATTCTCTCTAATAAGCTGTAGCTGTGTGTCTATGTGTATGTGTGTGTAAAACTCTAAAGCCTGCTACACATGATGGGTATCTCTCTCTCTCTCTCTCTCTCTCTCTGTCTCCCTCTGTCTCTTTCTCTCCGTCTCTCCTCTCAGAGTGGATTTTGTGTACATGTTTCTCAACTGTTTGTAGACATGATGGTTTGATGTAACAAGTCTTCCTCTTCTCATTTCTTTTGCTTCCTCCCCTCTCTCTCTCTCTCTCTTTCTCTTACTCCCTCACTCACTCTGTCCTTGTCACTCTACTTGTTGTCGTTGATTGATCTCCTATCTCAGGCCAAATGATACTCCAAGGAAACCAACTTTCCACTTCCTCCCTCAATATCCCTCTGTCTCTCTCTCTCATCTGTGATGGAAAGAGAGTGTCACTCTGTTTTTATTTGCCCCCCCTCCCCCCTCCTTCTTCCCCCAGTTCATTTCTCAGTCACCCTCATCACTCACGTCTGAATCCAGTGAACTGGCTAACACATTCTTCTCTATCCTTCACTGTCTCTTCATCTCACTCTTCTCTACAGTGACACATCAACACCCATGTAATGACACTTAAACCTACAATTGAACTTTTCAGCTGCTAGTGACTTCTCGTGACTCCAGTCCTCGTTAATAACAGTCGATTTGAGCTAACCTTTATTTCAGACTTCATCTTTATTTTCCTCATCACTCTTGTGATTGTCAGAGTGATTATGAAGCCTGATGAGGCATGCCGCATGTTATGGGGAGTTAATATGCTTTTATTGCCGTTGTACATATTCATAGGGATGTGCAGAGCAAGTCAGGATAAAGCAGGATATATTTTATGATATATTTAATATTTTATATTGAAAATCCTTACACCGTATATATATATATACAGCTACTGTTACTGTATATACACTATATTGTCAAAAGTATTCGCTCGCCTGCCTTCACATGCATATGAACTTGAGTAACATCACATTCTTAATCCATAGGGTTTAATATGACGTTGGCCCATCCTTAGCAGCTATAACAGCTTCAACTCTTTTGGGAAGACTTTCCACAAGATTTAGGTCAAGTCAAGTCAAGTAGGCTTTTATTGTCACTTCAACCATATACAGTACAGTTAGTACACAGTGAAACAAAACAACGTTCCTCCAGGACCAAGGTGCTACATGCAACATAAATTTACAACATAATTTAACAGAAACTAACTAGCTAACTAAGAAACCTAATTAGCTGGCTAGCTGAGACAGTGTTTTCCATTCCTCCCGAAGCGCATTTGTGATGTCAGACACTGATGCTGTCACACACACTGGTGTTCTGTCGGGTTGTGCAGGCCAGTCAAGTTCTTCCACACCAAGCTCACTCATCCATTTCTTTATGGACCTTGCTTTGAGCATTTGGCGCACAGTCATGTTGGAACAGGAAGACACCATCCCCAAACTGTTCCCACAAAGTTGGGAGCATGAAATTGTCTAAAATGTCTTGGTATGTTGAAGCATTAAGAGTTCCTTTCACTGGAACTAAAAGGCAGAGCACAACTCTTGAAAAACAACCCCACATCATAATCCAAATCCACCAAACTTTACACTTGGCACAATGAAGTCAGACAAGTACCACTCTCCCGGCAAAAGCCAAACCTAGACTCATTCATTAGATTGCCAGCCAGAGAAACGTGATTCGTCATTCCAGAGAACACGTCGTATTGAAAGTTGGTGAGTTGGCATAGCCCGCTCTGTGATTTTTTTGTGGCCTCCCACTTTGTAGCTGAGTTGCTGTCTTTCCTAATTGGTGAAATATTTAGTAGCGAGGAAATTTCACAACTGGACTTATTGCACAGGTGGCATCCTATCACGGTAGCACGCTGGAATTCACTGAGAGGGACCCATTCTTTCAACAATGTTTGTAGAAGCAGTCTGCATGCCTAGGTGCTTGATTTTAAGCATGGAAGTGATTTTAAACACCTGAATTTAATGATTTGGATGGATGAGTGTATACTTTTGGCAATATAGTATAGTGGAACCTTGGATTACGAGCATAATTCGTTCCGGAAGTGTGCTCATATATCGAAACACTCATAAATCAAAGCAAATTTCCCCATAAGAAATAATGAACACTCAGATTATTCGTTCCACAACTCAAAAAAAATTAAGTAAAAAATAAAGTAAAAATAAAACAAATTAACCTGCACTTTACCTTTGAAAAAAAAAAATAAATAAAGTGTTTACGTTAGTGTTTGTTCACGCACGCATGCATGCTATATGATACCCGGTACTCGTAAACCAAGACTTGCTCGTTTTTCAAGTAAAAATGTATTTAGAATTTTTGCTCGTCTTGCGGAGCACTCGCAAACCGCGTTACTCGCAATCTGAGGTTCCACTGTATATATGTGTCTGTGTGTATGTGTATAGCAACACCATAAATATATATATGGTATGATATAGTAATTATTATAAAATGAATAAATATTAAATATTAAATTTGAAACACAGATCGTGACAACTACAAAAAGTTTCAAATAGAAACATGACCTGTGATTGCGTTTAATTCTGCTGTACATGAAGCTGCAAAATATTACAGTTTGTCTAGTATACCAGATGGCCAGAGATGTTTTGGCTTTGACTTTCCATCTGATGGATGTCCTTTAATTCTCTGGATGTACATAAGACAAGCAGACGAGTAGGTAAACAATGATGCTTGTCTTCCTGCACACACAAAGTCATGCATGAAGTACAAATGGGCTTTTAGACTACTAAGCTTGCGTTTCACGTACCATATTTGACTTCAGCATTAATACGATAAAAAAGTCTTATAAGGTCTAATGAGGAAAATATCACTTACAAGTTATAACATTATGTAAGTCTAGCAATATTTTACCTCCAGCCTCTGTGAACTCTGAACTTAAAGGTAGGCTATTGTGGATAAAAAAAAAGACTGGAAGATATTAATGTACAAAAAATTCTTCTTAATCTGTCCAGGTCATGGGCTCAGGTTTGAGAGTGTCTGTTATTTGAGCTGCATTCCTGTAGTGCATAGACTAAAATAATTACTTTCTACAAACTTTTTCAACTCCCACCTTATTACTTTGACTGTGTATGCCAACTGATATTCTGCTCACCTCCAATTTCCTTGGCATTCTGTGTAGTCTGTAATTTATTTCTATAAACGGTTAGGATTTTTTTTTTATGTGTCTAGTGTATCCAAGGCTTTAGGGATACTACATAGTGGGTAGTGTTTGCGGAATATTTGTTCAGACAGCATATGGTAGGCAGTCTGCTAAGAAACCTCAATTTGGTCCAAATTGAAGAAAACACTGCAGGTTTTCATATTTGCGAAGGATGTTCAAGCAAAACAGTTTTTCTAACCGCTGTATCAAAGGTGTAATAATTTAATAATGTGCCTCGGTATTCAACTCCAAATAGTGAGGAAGGTTTAATAATTTAAAAGATATTAAATATCACTACCAGCATACGACTAGTTGTAAGTTCAAATGTCAGTGAATGAATTGAGGGTTATTGATTATAAAGTCTCAGTCTAGACCATTTTATAGGAATGTCTAGAGCTTTAAGTAGCACTGTATACACCTTTCTGGGTAAAGATCTATATAAGTGGCACAGCATACACCTTTCTAGGCAAGGCAAGGCAAGGCAAGGCAAGTTTATTTGTATAGCACATTTCATACACAATGGTAATTCAAAGTGCTTTACATCAAAGAGAAGAAAATAATCATAAAAAGAAATAGAAAACAATAGCAATAAAACTTTTTAAATTATTTAAAATTTGATTTAAAATAAAAATAAAAACAGTTTGTAATGACGCTTTTAAAACTACTTGAAATTTTATTTTTTCTAGGTAAAGTTCTATATAAGTGACACTTCATACACCATCCTAGGTAAAGATCTATCTACATGGCACTGCATACACCTTTCTAGGTATATATCTATACAAATGGTATAAAAATTGTTTGGGTAGTAAAGATATTGAATTCAGGATATTATGAGGTTTTTTTTAATTATAAGCAAAATATTAAAATAGATGCACACAATCTCACTGAAAGACAGACAATAATGTTCATAACTGTGTCTCTCTTATTTCTTGTCTTCTTCTTAGTCTAATTACATGTAGTTTCTTCTCCAACAGCATTTTGAAAAATAATCACTGACCAAGAAAGTAATATACAGTATGTTTTTCATATCCACAGCTGTATTTTTGTTGTGCTTCCTCAAGCCTTGACTCATGGGCAGCCCATCTATTCAATTCAGTTACTGTATATCTTTGGCCATAGTGATCTTTTTTATTTGGTTCTATTCAACAGCACTATTGCTGATTGTTTAATTTGTCTCAAGCAACTACATTTCTGACAGGTTTGTAATATTAAAAATGAAAATACTAAACTTATTTAATAATAACTGAATTGTAGGGGATCTTGTCTTATTGATTTTTCTTTTAAATGTCATTGCTTGTGCAAAGAGATCATCCTACACCTTTTCCCAGTCCAGTATTGTCTCAACCACCTATAAGCTTAAAAGATGAAGACATGGTCCTCTCTCAAAAGGGTATTCAGGTATTTGTAGAAGTTAAAAGTCGTGAAGTTGTGATTTTTTGATATGTTCAATAAAACTGTAATATTTTAATAATTTGTTTCATGCATCTCAATTATATCTGACTTTAATCTCACTATGGTCTTATATTAATCAATATGGTCTCATTTGCTTCTCCTTCAAATGCAGTTCTGTTTCTCATGTACATCTCAGATTTCTCAAATGTATGTCTCGCTTTGTGTCTCAGTTATGTCTTTGTTTCTCCTAAGTGTGGTTTAGGAGTAATAGAAAAGACAAAGTCGAGCTCGTAATGAGACAACTCAATTCAGTCTCATGAGACAAGAAAAAGCTCATTCTGAGCAACAACATTTTGCTATGGGTAGGCATTTTACTCTGTGAATGTTAACATGAGAAACTGCTGTGGTGCGCCGAGCCTCCTCGGCTGGGATCATCATTCACGGATGTACGGCCGCTTTTAAAATGTTTGCACTATTCAGATTTTTACTGCTGCTTAAGAGTCTCATCACTGTACTGTGCTTAAAGTATTTTATAAATGTCAGTAAAATCTGTTTTATGCCGTCAGTCATCACAAGTCCAGGTTTGACCTGAACACCCCTTGTATTTGTATTCACAACAATCAGTGTTGCTAATTTTCATAGTAAAGTGAAAAAAAAAACAGCAAAAAAGGCCTTGTTGATGCAAAAACATGATCCTAATTTTTATGTATTTTTCCCCTGAATTATTGAGTGCTTAGCCCAAGCTAACCCATTTCTACCAGTCTGCTGTGGTTGTGTGGAAATGTAAATGTACAGCCATGACAGGATGGAGACTGACCTGCAGCGCTCGCTAAGGCAGCTAAACGTTAATTCAGTCTTTCTTCATTCAGGGGTTCTGGAATGCATAAAATATCACCCTTTAAACCCTCAGGACTTCAGCTTTAGTGTAGCATGAAGGAAATATAAGATACAAACCCAGCATTCCTCCATGCCTTAATCATCATCATCATCATCATCATTATGAAGCATGCCAGTGCTCCATAATGCAGCATTGGAAGGCACTGGCCCTGAACATTACTAATTCATTCTGACAGCATGTGTAAGTTTGTGTCTATGAATATTAATGCCTCATATCGGCAACCATCATTTTCTGCTTCTGGCCTCAATTCTTCTATATCACGTTAAGACAGGAAATGTATAGATAAATAGATTATATGTATATGTATACATAAAGATAAAATGCAATATTATCCCATTCATTTCTTACTACTTACACTCCGTATTAAGACGCTGATTTAGAATCGAATTCTGTGTTCTGCGTCCTTATTTTTTTTAGAACACTCCAGGGTTTTATCATATGTTAATTTTGATTTTTAAATTGCTCCCCCTCTGGTTACTCCGGTTTCTTCGCACAGTCCAAAGACATGCAGATGAGGCTAATTGGCATTCCCAAATTGCCCGTAGTGTGTGAATGAGCATGTAAAAGTGTGTGTGCAGGTGTGTGAGTGTGTCCAGGGTCCAGGGTGTACTAGTCTCCTAGGATAGGTTCCAGGCCCCCCCGCGACCCTCTATACAGGATAAAGAGGTCTAGACGTTGAGTGAGTCAGTGAGAGAATTTTGAACTTGTTTCAGTGTGATGTTAAGTGGTTTCTGTTTGTTTTATTGTGGCTTTGGTTTAGGACGCTGAGGGACTGTCACTCTCTGTGCTTCTATTAATATTCAGCTGAGCTTTACTTCAGTACCAAACATGTCACTCTCATTTATGCTACAGGCATGCCTTTGGGTGTTTATTTCATTAGAGAGAGAGAGCGAGAGAGAGAGAATATATCTGTGTATGTGTATGACCCTGTGCTTTTCCTTTAACTCGGACTAAGTTATCTTAAAGCCTGATTTGGTTAGCAAGGATTAGCCAGTTCTCAGGCTAATCGTATTAGCATTCTCCACATGACATTCCATCAGCGCTGCATTTACATGACCAGACTCATTTCTTTCAGTTATTGAGACTGAGAGAGAGAGAGAGCACGAGAGAGAGCGAGAGAACTTGAAGGGTAAACAGAAAAATGAAGGACGCAGTAGAAGCTGTTTCTTTGCATTCTGAGTGAAAGCCTTGGCAGGACAGGGGGTGGGGTGGGGTGAAGAAAGGACAGGCTGACGGAGGAAAGAATGTAAGATGGATAGCAAGGCTTTATGACAAACAGCGATGGAGGAGGAAAAAGGAGACGAGTAATAATTCTATTAGTTTCAAGTCGTGGCTTTGAAGGTTAAACTAGAAACGCGGAGAAACATAGGAGCATAAAGACATCAGTTATGAATCCTGTCACATATTTCGGTTGGGTGTAGGGCATACTGTAGAATAGAAGTTTTGTGCACACGCTTAGAAAATTTTGGTTATTCATTTGTCAGGCAACACAATTTTGGTTGGTGATTTAAATAAAAACAGGGAGAGAATTAATAAAATGTGTACAGAGCTGGCAACTTTTCAGAAAAGCTTATAGCGAGATTCTCTACGCACGCACAACGCCGCATGCTCAGCCATTTTGTCTAACACTAAACCTTCCACCTACCCTGCATATCTCTGGTTCTGTATATCTTAGCGTTGCAGTGATACAGTGCAATAACAGATGCATGTGACAGGATTTACTCCAGTTACACATGCAGGCAGTAATATTATTCACACACAGGACTGTGAAAAATTTACAATTTTACAATGTGAAAAATGACAATATAGGCATAGAGTTTAATCATACACAAAACAATGCGATTTAATGCACAATTTATATTCATAAGAACACTCAGGGGCTAGAAAACTTGATTAAGAGAGAATACAACAAAATGGTTACTGTGTGAAATGCAGCAGTCATGCCGGAGCCGTGAAAAAAAGGAAAACCTGTTGCGTTATTAGGTGCGTCTCGAAGGAAAGACAAGTCATGCAATTATGTATAATAGTCACCAGGTGGTGAAATTCCCGCTTCTAACGCTACACACCAACGTGGTTGGGTAATGCGATGGCATTGAAAAAATGTAATTACATAAGAGTACAAATATTTCTTAGATGTACTCTTATGTAATTAGTAGTAGTAAGAGTAAAAAGTATTCTGTAATAAAAGTACTTTGGTGAAGTACAGATACATTAATTTACTCAGTTACCTTCCATCTCTTTTTAAACTGTAATAAGATTCTAACAAACAAATAAATAAAAATAAACATAAAAAGTTTTATCTGATGTTAGATTAAATCCTAGTCCTACCAGAGAGATCTACAGTAATGTTAAATGCTAGTGCTGTGTGCGTAGGTGCTGTCTTGTCTTGCTTGTCACTTTTAATAAAAGCGTCTGTAGGATGTCATATCTCTTCTGATTTAATATCCAACTCCAAAGTCTAACTCCGAACCTGACCCTGTTGCCTCCAGAACAGCACCACTCCATGAGTGGGTTAGAGAGGGAAGAGCTAGAGGGTAAATGAGAGCTGGACAGCTTGTCTTTCATGTTGATTGATGATGTCAGGGTGCAGTTTGGTGTGAGGAGGAAATGAGAGGAGTATTATTTCCTCTGACAGAATCATTTAAAGAGAGGGCGAGATAGAGAAACAGATAAAGATAATATTCAGTGAAACACAGAAAGCCATCAACCAGCTTAAAAAAAAATAAAGTGAACTATTGAAATTTTAACTTATAACTATTCAGTCCAATCATGTGTTTTAGTATCACTTGTCCTATGATGTGCCGTCACACAAGACCTGGCAACCCTGCTCCTGTTCAACAGAACATTTATATAT
>JAQMYG010000012.1:11006987-11027754 GCA_030014215.1 Clariallabes teugelsi | reverse complement strand
GTTTGAAATAAAAACTCTGTTATTCCCTGAGCTCGCCTGCATCTGTGTCTACTTCTCCTCAGCACGCAATCGTTACAAGGGGAAAGCCATTTTGGAATTTAGAAGATATGGCACCATGAGTCTCAAGTAAGTTAGTAAGGTCAGTTTCCAAAAAGAAAAATAATTTTCATTTCATTACTCGGAAGATAAGCGAGTTACATTACATCGTGTTACTGCCAGCTGTACTTCAGTTTTATAGATATATATAAATTAAAACAATGGATTTTTTTTCATTTATGCATGAAATCACTGTATGAATCGGAATAATAAAAACTAGCGTCTCGAGTCTTGTATGAGTCTCTGAATCTTAATCATAGAGCTAGTAACTTTCTAAATCTCAATAAAAGTTTGTTTAAAATAAAAAAGACAACATATGCATGCTAACCTACTGCACTGCATTCTGGGGTTTTACAAGTGCTATGGATACTTTCCAACTGTGTTCTTACATGTGAATACATTGGCGCTGTGCATTGTGTAGTGAATACGTAAAACGGTGATTTCTCTAAATCAGTTCATTTCCTTAAGGCCAGTGTGTCTCTGAATATCTCTCAGTAACTCTAGTGTGGTAATGTGCAGGTGAAGGATGGTCTTTTCATCATTGATAGTTGCTGGCCATTGGTAGGCAAGTCACACTTCCACCCACCGGGATCCAAAGAGTCTTACAGATGCTGTATGAGGTTGAATGCCAGGAGACAGAGACCAAGTCTTAAGGGCTCATCTGTTCGGCCACTCTGCTCAACTCTCACCTAAAATCTGTACTCATCAGAACAGGTTTTCTCTAGGGTGGATGGCAACACTGGCACAAGCCATGCCCTTGTGCAGTATGCCAGGGGCCATCTGTCTTATTTCATCTGACATTCAATGTACAATGGAAAGAATATGAAATGTATTCAATGTGCAGCAAGCACAAAATTTGAATTGACAATGTTCTACCCGGACATAATTAAACACATAGATTTTTCTGTCAAAAGGTAAAGCTTTGTAGCAAGCTTTGTAACAGACTATTTATTAGCAAGTAATATATCATTTATTCATTTAAGATGTAAATCTTTGGTTATACAGTATATTAACAAACATTTGTAAATACATTAACAAATCTATTTCAAAAGTCAACTCCGGTCCTAGGGATTTGCTTCAGGTTTATCTCGGCTCCTTTTGACAATGGATCCGGCTCATTATTATGACCTTCGGGGAGGTTAAAACACTACAGTGCAGTGCGATCCAAAGCTTAGATTTAATCTGTGCTGGTTTAAGAAGCCATTCATTAATGAATTATATATAAAAAAAAAAAAAATTATCAGTAAATGAGTATTATGAATATATTTTATTCTTCAACATTCATACAAACATACAGTACGTACATACATACAATAATTCAATAGAGAGTACTTTGCCATGGTTTAATTAATAAAAAGAAATGTTAGCAAATTTCTGTGGGAAGAAAACAAGATATGCTGAAACGTTGGGGCATGATGCATCGGACTGCACACCATCTCACATCGCATTATTGATTATTTTTCTATATACATCATGTTTTGTTTTCTTGCATAAAGAAATCTAAACTTTATACAATAATGATTCACTCATTCATACAGTATATAAACAATCAAGTAATTATAAATATGCTATATATAAATATTATTTGTACTATTATTATTGGTATTGTTATGATTATGATTATTATGATTATTATTATTACTATTATTATTATTATTATTATTATTATTATTATTATTATTAATAATATTATTTATGTCATCATAGTGTGTGAGGGCCCTCTTGTTCAAAGGAACAAGCATCCGGGGCTTTTTCCATCATCCGGGGCTTTTTGGCGGTCTTAATATGCTCAAAAAGTCATGACAATCAGCATACAGGTTAGAATCTGCTCCCATTAGGATGCCCGGGAGTCTGGGCCCCGGGTGTGGTACAGGGCCCTCACACTAGATTTTGATGCATAGCTCATACAAACTTGCACAGACAGTATGCATGCAAAACCTGGTACGCATTTAGAGCTCATTGAGCTAGACAACTTTTGCATTGCATGTCATAGGCCCCACTCAACAGGAAGTCAGTTATTTTGGAAATTTAATGCACTCTTCCTAGGGAATTTAAACGATTGCCATCAAACTGGACCTATGTGACCTCAATACATTGAGGATGCAAAATAGATTTTTCATATTGCAAAACCATGGCGATGCTTTAAACTTATGCCGAAAAGTTGTTAATAACTTTTTGAGTGACATTATACTGTATTAAGTGTAATGCTTCTTTTTCCAGCATCTGGAGTTTTTTTTTTGGAGGTGTAAAATTTCCTCTTTTCTAAAGTTATGTCATAATGGTATTGGTATGTCCCCTTTACAGTAAATGCATGTGCCCACTGTGCCCATTGTCTGTATGTTTATGTCTATAGTATTCAAAGGGTTTTGTGTTTATTTTCTTTGTTTTTCCTGAACTTATAATTAATTCTGTTCGGATTTAGCTCTGAATTTTAATCATACACTGGTATTGTTTTCCCACACACACACATTTTTATCATAAGAAGAAAATAATCTTTGAAATATATAACAAACAAATGGAAGTACAAACAATACCCCTGACTTCTGCTTATGCTCATGGTGGCCGGTTGCTTTTAGACATGGTTTGACCTCTGCCGAGGAACGGGAAGACGCTGCAGAGAAAGTGAATAAGGAGGGAGCGAGAAGTACGGAGGGAGGGAGGGAGGGAGGGAGGGATGAAGGATGATATGAATGATTAATTGTGTTTACTCTCTGTGAGGAACCAGATTAGCTGTTCACTCTGATAATGGCCTCATTACAATGTACACAGACACGTCTGACCCAGGTATGCCCTCACACACACACATACAACTAAACAATATTTCTATACTGGGCAAAAAAAAAAGTGCACAGAATATATAATTGGGAAAAGTGTGGCCTGAGATTCTTGTGCATTCTGGTGAGTTTGCTCTGTAAACATGGAGCTGCTTCAGTAATGGACATGCTGTTGGGAGACTGACACAATTTTCGAGCGTCCCCTGACATCCTATCAGGAACGGCTGAGTTGGATTGTCTCTCTTTCTCCATGCAGAAAATTGCATAACAGACACCTCTCACTAGGGGATTCAGCGAGTTGAAGACAAGATGCTGTGAGAGGATTGCGACTATCTGTCTGCTCGTTAATCCTCAGTAGGAAAATGATACAGCTGCATTTACCAGAAAACTTGAGCCAGATTGTGCGGATGCATGCTTTTATTCCCTAGTTCTTCAGTTTCGTCCAAAGGGAAAAAATACAAACGCTTATACACACACACACACACACACACACACACACACACACACACACACCCTACGTATTATTATCTTTAGGTTGTATTTCTCTAGAACCTTGCCTCAGGCAAGGTGTCTGTTCTGTAGAAGCCCAAAAGGAGAGGATAAAATGTCTCTTTCTACGCCTCCTAATTTCACAGCCACCTTGTTCCTTGCCACCTTATTCGATGCTGTCATTCCACAAGATATACTTTGTCATTAATAGTTCAGGTGGCATGGTGGTTTGGTAGGTAGTATTACTTGAATGGTGTTTCAACAGTGTGTATAATAGAGCATGCATGTTAATAGCGTATTAGTAATAGTGTATTATCAGTGAGCATCATTTCCTAAGAAAGAAGCATGTAAAATGTAAAAATACTGCTAAGGGAACTTTTCATGAGCTTTACATTCTCTGATAGAGTTCCCTTTTGTGGTTCTCGCCATTTCTTTCCCCATTTCGCACTTGGGGACTTCATCACTGAGGGACAGCAATACGATTTTAGCATGACACCTTAGTGCCAATTCAATTTGTATTGCGGTTTTGTATGTACCTAGATTTTATAAATATCCTGGTTTAAAATTACAAAGGCAGCACGTTGGTGTAGTGGTTAGCACTGTCGCCTTGCACCTCCAGGGTCCGGGTTCGATTCCCGTCTCTGTGTGCATGGAGTTTGCATGTTCTCCCCGTGCTTGGTGGGTTTCCTCCGGGTACTCCGGTTTCCTCCCACAGTTCAAAGACATGCAGATTAGGGTATCTGGTGTAAATATCCATAGTGTGTGAGTGTGCGTACAGTATGTGTGTGTGCTCTGCGATGGATTGGCACCCTGTCCAGGGTGAACCCCGCCTCGTGCTGCGACCCTGAACACAGGATAAAGCGGGATAGACGATGAGTGAGTGAGTGAAATTACAAATTTCTTAGAATTTGTTCCATTTTTATAATGTGACCCTGAATTTTTTTTTTCATATGTATTATATTTAATATTATATGTTTCACCACCTTAATTGCAACAATATATAATTTATATCGGTATAAAAATTTCTTTTGGAGTCAGTATGTAAAGACATGAATTGAGAATGATGATGCATTATTGGTTCAATTTATTCCCATTTCTAGTACATTACTAGTTACCGTGAAGGCAGTGTAACTGTAAAGTTTTGCTTATTGTGATCTCTTTTATCTGTGTGCCATGCCTTGGTTAGTGAAGATGAAATAGCTTTCTTTAAAAAGTTTATACCATCAAAATGTTTTACTGCGGCTAAGAGTACTGTGCTTGACGTGTCCTTCAGACTTACACTTTCATTCACAAGTCCCGGTTTGACTTGAACGGCCCTCCTATTAACAGGGTCTACAGAAGATTTTGTCTTGAATGTGATCATAAAAGCATGTTTTGTTTGCATTTCTAATATTGGACAATACAAATGTTATCCTTTTGGATCAGATCAGATAGTGTGAGAAAAGAATGAATGATCATCCTTCTCTCTCTCACACACACACACACAGACACACACACATTATCATGCAGTGTAACCATTCAGAGAGAGAGAGAGAGAAGATTGAGTTGGGCAGTGGTGCATCACTATGACAGCTGTTTTTGTGTGTTTGTTTTCCTTTATTTTCAAGATGCTACTAATCCTTCCAGATTTATTCATCTCATTTTGAAAACCTTTTAATCTTTTTTTGTTGTGATTGATGAAAGGTTTTTTTTTTTTTTGTTGAGAAAATCTCTCATGATGCTTCTCCTGACATGTTCACAACTATTTGCTTTTCCATTCTATCTACCGTAGCTTTCTCACTTATCAGGCAGAGAAACTAGTTGCTAGAATGCAGACACCTAGAACTCATAAACATCATAGGACATGTTTCTTATTTCTCCCTATCCTGCATCTTTCCCTGTATACTGGAAAAGACTGAATAAATGAATAGTGAGCTAAAGCAGTGCATTAATACATATTGAGGTTAATTGAATTCTTTAGGGTCACCAGATATTCAGTATCCGGTCTGTTTTATTCTAACCTTGATGTATTTCTTCTGCGGTTTCAGTAATGGACCGAGTAAATAAACATTTGAATTCCATTTTTTTGTGGATTTCATAACAGTTACCCAGTAGCATCAAAGGATAGAGCTGACCAAAGGACAAAGCTGTAGTGCTTCAAAAGTACGAACATGAGTGGAAATAGCCCTGGCCCTGTACTGTGAAGAGCAGCTGCCTGACAAAACCCACATTCCAAACCAATTCAGCAAGAAAACACATCTGATATCATGTCATCTTAAAAAACGAAACAAAAAAACCCACTTAATTTCCTTATTTATTCTGAATCCTAAATTCCTCTCTAACCCGTGAACTCCTTATTGTGTGGAACAAGGGATTCTACACCCTACATAGTGCTCTAGCTTTCCATTTAACTACATTTGGGATTCAAACCAGGACCAGTTATTTAGCTGAGGCTATTCTTAAGCGGGACAAGTAAAGACAAAAAGAGAAACTTATAACATTTATAGGACAGTCCTCCACCTCCATGGTATTCTCTTCATGTTTTTTGGCTACATAGAACCCTGGGAATTTCCCCTGAGTATGGTGTGTTTTGAAATCTGGACTGAACATAATAACAGATAGGAAGAAAGAAATGCTGCATGTAAGTTTGAGAGCGGCAAGCTACGGTACAGTTCTAGCATCGGGACATCTGAACCAATTTGAATGTGTCACGTTCAAATAAATTGCTAGCAAATGAAACATTTTGTTCGGGTAAGAATAACGAAGAGCGAGCACAGTTTTTGAGAGGAGAAATGAAACACCGGTGCTGTATCAGAAGCTATTTGATTCACATAACAAACACGAAAATATACAACTGATGGCTTCTGCTGTGTGCGCGCTTACTGATTTGTCCACACCAACACTACATATATCAGCAATATGATTGTAGTATAGAGCTGATACATGGTTTAAATCCTGCGAGTAAAACATTGTTTATGACCGAATAAGTGGATAGGACAGGAAATGAGTCCGCACAGTGGCATCGTGGTTAGAGCTGTGGACTCTCAACTCATATGGGTTCGGTTCTTCAAAGGCTTGGTGGGTTTCCTCCGGGTACTCCAGTTTCCTCACACAGTCCGAAGACATGCACATTACGCTAAGTGATATTCCCAAATTGCCTATTGGGTGAGTGAGTACTTGTGTTTAGTGATGGGAAGTTTAAATCATTTTAGTGACTCGGTTCTTTGAATCTCTTTCATCAAAATGAATGAGTCATTTAGTTCATTTCGTTCTTTTAATCAGAATTAAAATTAATTGTTGCATTTTCAATAAACAGACCCGCAACACGTCTATATACTGTACACAAATTTTGGCTATAGTTCCAGTAATGAAAATATTACAAGGACATTATCATTATGAGTAGCTCACGTCTCATATCCTCTGGTCTGAATCGTTCGTTCTTTTGAATCTATTTCACTGCACTATGGGAATCACGTGACAAAAGAACGAACGACTAGGAATAGAAGACTCACTGAGAAGAACCGTTCAATTCTGTTTCCTGTGTACTGCACTGCATAGCATCTATGGGAGTCACGTGACAAAAGAACAAATGATTCGGACCAAAAGACTCAAACGTAACTACTGATTTCTGTTTCCTGTACATAACCTACGGAGGTTTTGCGCAGCTTTGCGCATGGGCGCCCAGGAGAAAATGAACGAATCACTCTCCAAGACTACTCGTTCTTCTGAGTCACGTTAAAGACTCGTTCAAAAAGATCGAATCATTCATGAACGACCCATCACTAGTTGTGTTCCCTTTCATGTGCCCTGGAATATGGCTTCAGGTCTCCTGTAACTCTGAACAGGATGATTTAGCGGTATAGAGAATGAAAGAGAGAGGACTGGAAATGGCCTCACCTCACTTCCAACCCGCAACATACCCACCGCAGTGTGTAGAGCCACTCAGGAAATGAAGCTCACTTGTGGTCGGATAAACAGCCATGTCTCTAAATGGCACTGAAAGTCAAATTTGCTACAAACAGCTAGATTCCAACACGAGTAATGAAAATTCCATCAATTCACAATTTTGCCTTTTTAAGATTCTCCACTTTAACCAGCTTTGACTGGGCACTTTGATGAGGCCTAAATTCTGAGTGATACATTTCAGAAATGTTATTCCTATGCATGCATGAGCATAACTGCAGTGCTACAACTTCTTCTTGATCTTGGAGATAAAAAGGCCGTTTGATATTGGTGTGTGTTTACAGTAGACCGTTGTGTCCCCATCAAATTGTGCAATTTTTTTTTGCTTAGTCATGTTTAAAATGAAATAAAATTCAGTTCATCATAATGCCCAGGTTGCGCTGGATGAAAGGATTTTTGGCCAATACGTAGTTGGACAGCTGACAGAGGTCAACGCACCTTGGAATCTCAGATATGTTTCGGTCAATTTAATCAGTAATCAGGAAATTAACTCAGTAGCTGGGTTAAGTAGCTCAGACTGTGTTTTGGCTGTTGGTACTTTTCCAGACTAAACTATTTTTCAACAGAGCAATAGGGTTTACATCTGGGTTAGTCATAAGATTGTCTCCCAGTGGAAGTAAATCTTTCTTTTTTTTTCTTTTTTCTTTTTTCACACAGATGAATATGTGTGGAGATGTAAGATATTTTAGGTATTTTAGCTGACTGCACAGGACACAGTGAAAGAGCACAAGCAAAATATAGAGCCATGTAAAGGGCATAGTGCGGCACTTTGTTGAAAGAAACTGTCGAGTTAGCTGAAGTTGCAGAGTTGCATAAAGGGCTTAAAGAGATCGCTTTGCAAAAAAAAAAAAAAAAAAAACAGAACAAAAACAACAACAGCAACAACAACAAAAAAAAAAACCCTGCTAACCGGCGGGAGACGAATGCAAGCTATCAGAATATCAGAACACAAAAGCCATTAGTAATCATAGAAGCATTCATGCATGGAAGATGGAGCCAGGTTATCATTTTTCACAAATCATTCCTTTTTGTTCAGGGGAAGAAGCATCCTGCCTGTCAATGCCACGATAACTGATGTCTGTGTACATGGAACTGTGAACTCTGCAACCGTAACCAAGCTTGAGTGAAAGCTTCAGTTGTGACAGGAGTCAAAATGTGAGATGTGTACAGTATTTGTGTGTGTGTGTATGTGTGTGTGTGTGCCCATCACTTATCTGTCGATGCTGACTATGCTCAAATTACCAGCCTGAATTGACTTAATTCTGATTTTTTTTACCCTAATGTGACACAAATCGGATTTTTTAGCGCAGTCTGAACACTCAATTCTGATGTTTTTCGGATCGGAGTCACTTTTGCATGTGGTCCTAGATCAGATATATACTGTATATCCGATATGTGCATATTCATATCAATGTGCGCATGCAATATGTTCCAATGGACAGACACGTCCACATTAGAGTCAGATAAAAGTCACTTGTAATTATGAATGTACACTGTCATGACAAGCAAATCAGATTCGAAAAATTCAACTCTGACTGAATTGAGCAACATAGCATGTAATGTGAACGTAGCCTAAGAGGTCCTTTTTATTTTGTAACAGGATCTGAATTATCTTACAGTACATCCTCCAGCGTAGGAGATACTGGATAAGAACCTTTATGCAAGCACATTTTTACAAGAAAGAGTGGAACAAAATTGACAATTTGTCAGATTTGACCCCCCAAAAAATGAGTGGTTTTAAAAGTAAATATCTTTTGAGTATTAGTTAAGGGGCGTGCATACAGTATTTATGCAACCAGGGTACATTTTTTGTTCTTTTGGTTGCTATGTCCCATAGAAAGACATGATTTCATTAAAATTTACACTCAAAAAACTGCTCAGACTTGTAGCAAAACTTTTTTCTGCAAATAATAATATAATATTAATTTAGTGCTTATTAGTGCGCTAGTTCTTTGTTCAGAGTTAGTCACACTAATGTGCTTGTTTAAGAAAAGAGCGTTCATATTTGAGGAAGTATTAATCAAATAATAAAATTGGCTTATAGGATATCTTTTTAATTTTTCTTTCTCTCCACAAGAGGGATATTAAAATCAGAATATAAATTTGCTCGCCTGCTCTCTCTCTGATATCAGTGTTCGTTGGTTCATGGTGTTTTATTCCTCATTAATATTCTCTGGTGTTCTCGATCTCAGGACGAAGTTTAAAACTGCATTTTTACAAACATCGCCAAGCCTTCATCAGACTCTTAATGTCTTGTTGGTCTCTTATAACCACACTGACCCTCTTAATCGTAAACTGGAAATGACATAGCTACTGCAAGAAAGCCTGACTCCACCTTTTCACCAGACTCAGTGCTTTCCCCGAAGGCGATTCTTTAGATCTAGTCAGAAAGCATTACTAGTATATCCTTTTAACATCCCATGATTAAGAAAATACAGGAACATCACGGGTTCAGAGACAGAAAAAGACGAGCAAAGTGATGAAATATGGACATAAACAGACGAGACAGAGTAGAAGACAGGATAGAAGATCATCACACCGTTCCTAGTCTGATAACCCATAAGGCTTAGATATGATGTATTCATACTGAAAGTCGGAATACAAATAAGCACCATATGTTCACCTTATAAGTAGTTACGAGGACACTGTTGCTAGGCGACTGGGAATTTTTTTTACCGCTGAGCATAAGGTGGCGTTTACTAGCATTTGTTGTTTTGTCTTGTGCAGTATAAGGACTGTGTATTGACAATAAAAGTAGAAATAACATAAAACAATAAAAAAATATATATCAGATGTGAAGTTTATACAGGCTGTTATGTTTATTGTCTATTTACATTTAGCCTTTAAATTTTGGTATACATTATGCACTCACCGGCCACTTTATTAGGAACACCGGCTCAATTGTTCAATTTTAGCCCCAATGGGATAGTTAAGTTTTTTTAAAAGTCTATTTTAAATCAGAAGTGATGTGCATATAAGTACATTACCATAGATCAAGGTTGTTATACTGTAAATCTTCCTGCTCTGCATACTGAGCATGGAGTTTGTCACCCAGAATGCGAATATAGCTACTTGTGGTCAGCATACAGGTACATTAGGTTAGCTGTATTGCTCTGTTTATCACATATACATTATTGAACAGTGAAATTCTTTATTCTTCGCATTTCCCACCTTCTTGTTAGTAGGCTGGGGTCAGAGCACAGGGTCAGCCATTATACAGCGCCCCTGGAGCAGACAGGGTAAGGGCCTTGCTCAAGGGCCCAACAGCAGCAACGTGGCGGAGTTGGGGCTCAAAATTGGAAAACCCATAATGACCAAGACCTATAGTAATGTACTTACATGGATGTCACTTTTGATTTAAGACAGATAAAAAAGTTTTTTTTAAAAAGCCAAACGTTTATTTTTATATATTTTTTTATCCCTTTAAATTCCTGTTCTTGAATGGAACCTGATGTGGTCTTTTGCTATTGTATCCCAGCCATCTCAAGATTTGATGTGTTCTGTATTCTGAGACGCTTTTCTACTCACCATGCTTGTAAAGAATGTTTATTTGACTTATTGTCAGCTCAAACAAGTCTGGCCTTTCTCCTCTGACCAGCTTCAAACAAGGCATTTCTACCCATGATACGTCACTCACTTGATGTTTTTGTTTCTTGCACCATTCTGTATAAAGGTTACAGATGTGTGTGTGTGTGTGTGTGTGTGTGTGTGAATACTGGAAGATCAGCAGTTTCCGAAATACTCAAACCAACCTATTTGGCTAACAGAGATCACATTTTACCCTATTTTGATGTTTAATTTGAATCCTTAACTGAAGCTCTGGATCTGTATCTGCATGATCTTATGCATTGCATTGCTGCAGTATGGTTGTGTGATTGGATAACTGCATAAATGTACAGATGTTTTTTGGAAAGTTGTCAGTACTTGTATTTATGTTGTATATACTGAGGTGTTTCTCTTGGCATGGCAACGCGTCATAAGGCGTCAAAAAACTGTCGGTTCTCAGTAAAAAACTATTCGAACCATTTCTTCTCCTGACATTCCCCTGCCGAAATGGAATTCATTTCATAACTTTTGGATGTGTATTAGAACTAACTAGTGTTGCTTGGGAACAATAAATCACTCAAAATAATCAGAGAAAACTTTGCCCCCTGGGAGTGTGTGCAAAAGTATGGCGGACACAACACAATCTGAATATATGAATAGGCTTATTGTGTTACGTTTCCAATGCAAATGCGGTTTCAAAGTGAAAGCCACCACGGGCGCAAACGTGAAAATCTGACAAAAGAATGTTTTCCAGGCAGAAAACGGTGCCTTTGAATAAACACTTGAATTCAAAGCAGTACTGCCAGATACTCTCTGACTCTCATCTCACTCATCACATATTCACTTAAAAGCTGAACTAGAACATGAAATAGGGAGTGATAAAGGAAAGTAGAAACAACACACTTTCATCCTTTGAAGTTTGTAGAATCCTGAAGATATTTCTGTCATTCTGTTACATTTAATTTTTCCCTTGTTGATCAGGAAAAAAGCCCTATTAACAAAATCCATGGTATTAGTTTTGACATTAATCTTCGCCATTACTTTGTCAATTCAGTGAACTGAGTAGATGATTATTGCAAGGAATCGATGAAACTTTTCTTGAGGAAAGCAGATTTACAGTCCTCACCTCTGACAGAATGTCTCTCTGCATGATCCTCAGAACTTTGAGAGTAATTTAAATATAACATTACGGATAAAGCTTGAGGAAATATTCCCCAGATGCAAAACTGTATGTCTGTTGTCGATTAAAAAAAAAAAAAGTCTTCTAATTTACTTGATCTTCCTCCCATTGTCCAAAAACATGCTGGTAGGAAAATTAGCTACACCAAGTTGCCCCTATACTGTATGTAAATGAGTGTTTGTGCCTGCTTACTATCCCAGGTGTATTCCTGCCTCGCATCCAGTGTTTCCAAGGCAGGCTCTTTTTCCCCTGGGACCCTAAGTAGGATAAAGAAGTTGCTGAAGATGAATAAAGGAGTGAACATCAACACTGTAAAAAATGACATTAGGAACTGAAATATTCTTGAATCTAGGAAAAACGATCTATAATTTCCTATAAGTTCACAACAAACCATATACAAGATCATTAAGCTTATTTCTAGTCAAATGCAAGCACAAAAATGTCTTGTTCTATTGGCAGATAATATAGCTTTAAAAGAAATCCTAAAAACTAGCAAAAATATCTGAACAAGAATTTTTTTTTCTTGCAGTTTTAGTAAAGTTATATTTGGTTGGTTGTAAACTTATTTTAGGCAATTTTTGATAGGTTTGGCTAGTATAGAAATAGATTTGTGTGTGATGAGTAAGCCAGAGTAACAGTGGCTTAGAAAAAAGATGTAGTAGGCTGGGGACGTTTACAATCTCCAGGGTGATGCTGGATAGTGAGATCATGAATCATTACTCTTCTGCAAATGTATACTGTAAAGTCAAACCAATGTGTCGTATTTATGAAGGATGTTCAGTAGGACGATTTCGTACTGTGCTCAGATGCACAAAGGGCTTTTTATGATTACAGCACGCACATTCAGTATATACACTGTCAGAGAGAGATCAGGACTTTTAATGGTGCTTTATTCTTTAACGTTAAGATGCAGCACCTGGTGTGATGTGCTTTCAAAGGGTGATCGCAACAGTCCAAAAACATCACAGTGATGTGCTGACTGTAATTATATTGCTACTCAGCCAGACATTAGTAACAATCTGCATTCTGTCCCTCCTCATAAAGATGAGTGTGTTTGTTCTACACATGTAAGTGCTAATGGCTGTTGGAAACGGGACAGACATGTTTCAGAGAGAGCGCGAGAGAGAGATGTTTTTTATCCCGCTGGAAAAAGGAGTAAGCATAAAATCCAGTCATTGTTCACTGTGATGGTGTACTGAGACGAGAGCAGCAGCTGAAAGGAGATGTGCGTGTGTGTGTGTGTGTGTGTGTGTGTGTGTGTGTGTGAGAGAGAGAGAGATGGAGAGTGTGGATAATCACAGTTTAATGGTTCGTAATGTCACTGGTGATAATGGGGCTCTTATCAAATGTGTCACATTTTTGTAGGAAATCGAAGAGCACGAAGGTAAATTTGTTAAAAGCTCTTCATAGGAAATCGAACAAGCCTGAACAAGGCAAGCAGCACAGTGTGTATGTGATCACCGTGCCGGCGTTAAACATCACCGCATTCTCTGCTGATGAGTAACATTAATTTGCTCTGTAAACATTAAGTCAATAGTGACTAATGCCAGGAAACAGTGTGTGTGTGTGTGTGTGTGTGTGTGTGTGTGTGTGTGTGTGTGTGTGTGTGTGTAGTTCTCTCTGCATTCATTCTGTGGTTCTGGTTGAAATGACACAAAGCTGATTTTTTTGAGGTTAAGCAGATGTTATATAGGACTGCATGGACACTGATCTTTTCCAAATCAGACCTGAGCCAGCTGCCATGTGATACGAATGAGAATGGTCAAATTGGAATTCATATGTTTTTTTTTCTCCCCCACTGTGCGTGATCGTGCATATCATTGTCAAAACAACAATAAAGGACAGCAGCAGTAATACGAAAGTAGTGATTTCCTTGATATTGCAGAATTAGTTTAAGGTATAATGGAAGGAACCTATGGCGAAACAATAAAGATTGATGGGTGCATGCAGAGCGTTTTGATGAACTGGTGGGTTTGTATTAATAACTGATATGATTCATTTAAGATTAGGAATATTCTGATCAAATGTTCAACACAGGTTTAAATGTTCCTCTTTCAGCTTTTGCAGTTTTATCTCTTGATGTAGAATTATACAATTCAGTAACAATACTAAGCACTTTATGTGTGTGTGTGTGTGTGTGTGTGTGTGTGTGTGTGTGTCACAGTCAGCTGGAGCACAGTAGAATTATACTGTTCTTGTATGTCATCTGTAAGACTGTATTCACACTAAGCAGCTTTTATACAGACGGGATCCAAAAGACTCCACAATAAAAATCTGGGATTTTTTTTTATTTAGAAACTGGGATAAAACTGAAGGAATACGACTTTTGACACGTCTAAAGCAAAATAATTGAATACTGGAATGGCATTAAAGATGTTGAATTGTAATTTTTTATTTTATAGATTCATGTTTAAATGGAAGCACATGTATTATATTGAGATATTGAGCATATGAACTTCTTGGTTCAAAAGGTCAGATTTTCGTTGAGCCCATCCCCGCCACTAAAGCGTGTGTTCAGACAACACACAGTTGGATCTGATCTACAGTAACATGGATGGTCAGGTTTTACACAAACTAGTACAGTCTGTGTCAGCTGGAGTGTGCATTGTCATTAAAGCAAAAATAGGGTGTACCAAATAGTGAGGAATTGTAAAAAAAACATGTTTAAATTAGTACAATTTTAACTTTCACTCGAGTTATTGCTGATAATATCATTTGCAATGAATGCAGTTGAAGGAAAAGAACCTTTGGACCCGAAAGTTATATTTGATAAATTATGGACTGGATATCAAAGTGTATAAAAATATAATGAAATAAACATATAAGTATGATTTTTGCTGTTTTGACAGCAACCAATAATGAGAGCTTCTCTCTCTCTCTCTCTCTCTCTCTCTGCTAACATACAAAGGAGGTCGAGGTAAGTCATTTATAAGTAATTTAACTAATAAAACACCTGTGTGTTTCATTTTGAATTGTGTTTTTTTTTTTCTTGTTTCACCTTTTTTCATTCACTCCTTCCTTTTTTTCTCAAGTTCAGGCAGCTTCACCATTTTTCCTACTTCACCCTCAAGTTTATTTTTCACACTCCGACATTCCTTCCATGTCCCACATCCTCATGTACCTCTGCATTTTAAGCAACCTGATCACACTAAATATTTAGATTATCTCTAACAAGTTATTGTGATTTCATGAAGTTTATGAATATTAAAGGGCCTGCATCAGGGTAAAAAAAAAAAAAACAGCTAACAAGATTGTTGAAATGACTGGAATTGGGTTAAGACCTGTCCAACACATTATTAACACCTGGATGGATTGTGCTGGTTTCTAACAGTTTGGTCCAGTTAAGGTCCTGGGTTTCAGTAAGTTCTTGTCTCGGCTGTGTTTAGATTGTACTTTATCCATATTCCGGACCCTAGCTACAGATCCTATCTCTGATTCTTATTTATTTATTTATTTATACAGAAATAATTGTATTTGCCTCCTCATGGTCATGGCAATAAGTCCTGGAATATGCTTGTGCCATCAGGGATGAAAAACTTCATAGATGTGATAACCTGGTTATTTAGTACATTCAGGACTTTAGTATTTTGTTTTGCCACATAACGTTGCTGAGTCTAGACCTGACCAACTGAAGCAACCCCAGATCCCCTCATAGAGGAAATGTGGTTGGAACAAAGTCACGGATGACTGCAATCGGGCATCACTTGGAAGCTTGCTCGAGCTGCATTGTAAAAAAGTCAACAGTAGAAATCACACCTACTGTATGTTTAGTAGTATAATTAAGAGCATTTCCATATGCACATAATATGATGGGAACTCACAGGACTGGGACTAAACAGCTGTGTGGCCATAATAAAACCACTTGCCAATTAATCTAATCCTTCACGTTCGATAGGGTGTTTAAACATTGGTCTGTGAAGCACTGGAAGAAGGTCATTCGATTTAATGAATCCAGATTGACCCTACTGCAGAGTGATGGGCGTGTCAGGATAAGAAGGGAAGAACATGAAGTGATGCACCCGTTGTGCATAATGTCCACTGTACAAGCCTCTGTTATGATCTGGGGGTTGCTTCAGTTGGTCAGGTCTAGACTCAGCAATGTTATGTGGCAATAAAATAAAGTCAGCTGATGACCTGAATGTACTGAATGTGAATGGAAAATAAAAACTAAATCTTTTTTCATATTGTTCTAGTAGTTCCTTCATGGAACAATTCTTAATTTTGTACAAAAACACATTTAGCAATAGGAGTAATGGCTGTTATTATGGACCAGCACTTGCTAATTTAGACAGGAATGACCCGCACTAAATTTTCTCTCTTTAGAGTCCATCCAGGAACCAGAATACAAACACAAAGCTGTGATTTATCTCTCAGTGCAACATTTAAAGCTCCCATTGTTATTCCATCATTATAATAATGAATAATGAATTGTGCGGCTTCCAGTTTTCACCGAGGCCTGTGGGAATAAAACAGAGAGTTATTATGTTATTATTAATTTAGAAGAGTTGAGATTTGGTGAGAACAAACCTTAGCAAGCAGTTTTTGTAGGTCCTCTTTCATCTTTTATGCCAAATGTATGTTTTTCGTATTGTGTGTAGAAGACAGTGTGTGGAAGAGAGACTGGAACTGTGTTTATCTATACAATGTAAACTTTTATATAAAACAGCAATTGCCAGATATGAATATAATATGACATCCTATTGTATTTCTTTTCACTTATTATTATTAGTGGCGCTTGCGAAGCGAAGCACTACTATTATTATCTCCCAGGCTTATTATTCTTTTTTTCTTTTTGTTTATTATTCTTTTTCTTCCATACAAACATTTTGATGTAGACCCATGTAGACCCATGAAAGAGGTGGTAAATCATGCGGCTTATTTGGGAATGGGGTGCTATGACTTTTCTAAAGAGGTGGGGGGTAAATTGCCCCCGCTGTGTCAGAACTTACCCAGCAACAGGGTATAAGTTGTACCCCCGGGGCACAAGTGGTACCCAAATTTGCCCCATTGACATATAATGGCAACTTTCATAAGAACTTTGAAACTGAACCTAACTGTGGATCCCATTGTCGTAGACAACCAATCAGTCAACCAATCAGTCAACCAATCAGGCAATAAATCAGGCAACCGATCAGTCTTCCGCGTTCATCATGATGCTCATAAGCCATGCCCCCTAGCAACATCATTAGCATGCTGTTAGCATGATTAGCATGTTGCTAGCATTATGCTAGAATCATTAGCATGATGCTAGCATTATGCTAACTATATTAGCATTTTGCTAACAACATCATTAGCATGTTGTTAACATGATGCTAACATGATTAGCATTTCGATTTAATTACTCATGGTGTAAAGCCACGAATCAGTACAACATAGCTGCAAAATTTAAATCCAGTTCACTTCAAGGTTGTAGACTTCAAAATGTGGAAAAGTTTCGCTGTGGCTCAATATTTCTGAAATATACTCAAAGAGATTTTTCATTGGTCACAGAAACTTTTTAAGTGTGTGTGTATGTATGAGCGAGCGAGAGAGAGAGATGGAAGGGCATTCACATGGCCTGAGGCCTGAAGTGCTGTTTGGCTGAAAATGATTTGCTAGTTATAGAGTTCAGTGATGTCCTATTTTTACCCAAGATTCAGTGTCAATCTCGGCTGTAAGTCAGTGGTCAGCCATGACCTAGTTTATCCTGGGAAGATAGAACCTCGATTTAGACACAGTCTGACTGCTTATTCTATACTCTTTTATATGTATATTTCTCTTGTATATGTATTTCTCTCTCACTTTCTCCTTGCCTTTATTCTCTTTCACTCGTCTACAAAATCTCACTGACAGACTCACTTATTTCTTATTATTTCTTCTATCAAAAGAAAAAATATATACCTACCCACCATACTGTATATACTGTACATTTGGGGAATATCATTCATTTAACTGTTATTATTGTGCTACTGTACATTATAAAGTACCAGTGCCATGTTTGCGGACACCTTCTAATTTATTTATCTTCTACATTTCAAAACTATGAAATAGCACATAGGCAATTAGGAAATGAAGTAACAACAACAACAGTCAGTTGTTATTTCAAGACACGAAGGTCAGCTGTTCTGCAATAGTTTCTTGCAAGAACAGTATTGTGTCAAGTGCACTTGCAAAACCCATTAAGCACCATGATGAAACTGACTCTCGTGAAGATCTTCCCAAGAAAGCAAGACCAAAACTTACCTCTGCTGCAGAGGAGAAGTTCATTTAGGGTTACCAGCCTCAAAAAATCACCAGTTAACAAACAGCACCTCAGATTAGAGCCGTTATGAAGGCTTAACAATATAAGTAGCAGATACGTCTCAATATCAACTGTTAAAAAGGAGATTATTGACATCCACATTATAGAATTTACAGTGTAGAAAGAAATAAAATTTAGGAAAGGCCATGGAGAAGGTGTGTCCAAACCTTTGACTGGTAGTACAGTATATGATTTTGTGAAACAGCAAGATTTTTAATTTTTTTTTACTTTCAAATGTTAACCCTAAATTCAAAATTTATCAAAAAGTTCAAAAAAATTTTTTACTTTTGTGATTTATTATTATTATTATTATTATTATTATTATTATTATTGTCAATTTCATGTTGCAACTCAATGTCAGTGAAGTTACCATATATGGTTCGTCACCCGTCTAGGGTAATAATTATTTCTAAAAAAGTGTATACAGTAAGTCCCCGACTTACAAACATTTGAGTTACAAATTTCTGCAAATACGAACATAACCCAGATCTACAAACATTCATATATGTGAACAAATCGCGAAAGTAGCTCATGTGTATTGTACTAAAAATAGACACTCTTCGGCTCATGAGAAACTCTCATGAGTGCGATTATGGTCGACGGCAAATTAGCCGATGTAAGTCTTATAACTTTATAGTCCTTTGATAGATTTTTAGCATTGAATCTAACAGAACATTAATTCCACCCATCCATCCTTTCATCCGACTATCCAAGCCGACATCCCTATGCAAAGGTTGGCTGAGGACCCCAACCTCTAGCAACCCTCAGGCATACACATGCTCATACACAGTCATACACTATACACAATTAGCAAATGCCAATCAGTCTATAGTGTACGTCTGTGCAGATGAGATCCGAACCCCTGTTGAGTCTCTGAACACAGCACTGAACATTTAATTTAATTTTTCAGAATACCAAAGGGACACAAATGAGACCCAATCATGGACTGCTTTTTATATATGTATGTTCTACAATAATCAGAAGCGAATGAAGCTGATGAAGCTTTCATACACAGTTTTAACTACATCCACACAAACACAGACACACACACATAGTGTTTATATTTGTGACGATTTTTCCTTTCAAAGAGTCTCATTTTGTCTTTCCATAGGATGACTACGTCAGGACCTGGGTCCCAAGCAAAGCACAAGACAAAGGTATGGAGATGTGTTGTGAGAGTGTGTCGTGTCTCTCCTTGTTTAAATGGAATCACATGGGGGAATCTGTGTTTTAATATGTTATTGATCTTAATCTGTGCTGCGCATCCAGTTGAGCAATAACCTTAGAAAGATTAATGTGTGCATGTGTGCGTGTTAGAAAGTAAAGGGAACACTTTACTGAGAAGTCCAGAGAGATATATTTTGAAAGGATAAAGAAAGAGGAAGGCTAAGAGACACTGACATGCAGGTAGACGGATGAATAGAAAGGTACAGCTCTCTTGATAATGCTGATCAAAGAAAGCCAAACTGTACAATAAGTCTGTCATAGCGTAGAAGTTTCACACCCTCACACTGAGATCTCACGCCAGCTGCCCTGAATAACTGACACAGCTTTGGCACTCCACCCTCCTGTTTCTGCAGCCCTGTTCTCATTTTTATTCGCTGTCTGCCTATAAGCTAAAATGTAGCATAGTGTAGCTTAAATAAAGCATTATGGATAAATTAATGTGCAGTACTTGCGTAATATGTTGTTCTGTTAATGGGGCAAGTGCACATAATGAAGCATACATGTAACATTTATAAAGCAACAACAACAAAAGGCAACGAGAGTGTGCTGTTGTAGGAAAATAATCAACAATAGTTGAGTTGGATTGAAGCAAGATTACTCTTATCACCATAACTTTTTCTGTAACAGGAATTCACAGAGGTGGCACGAGGGTGTAGTGGTTAGCACTGCCATTCTATTGCAAGGCACACACACACTATGTATAATTTGGGAACGCTAACTGTGGGAGGAAACCGGAGTACCCAAAGGAAACCCACCAAGCATGGAGGAGAACATGCAACACAGACCTGAGGCGGGAATCGAACCCAGATCCTAGAAGCGCAAGGCAACTGTGCTAACCACTAATCCACTGGGCCACCTAATGTGAACATGTTTTATTTTATTAAAGGATGACACATACTTTTAATCTATTAATGATTACATGCAATATTGTGGAAAATCCACAAAACGCAGGACTTCATGTTATCGCTTACAACAATTCCTGCTCAACCTAATTGACACATTTTGACCAACTGGAATCAGGCTTTTAACAGTGTTGTGCTAGAATTACACTGTATATGCCCTGTCACATCAAATCATGTATTAAACTTTATTAATTCAGTTGTGGGGGCACGGTGGTGTAGTGGTTATAACTGTCGCCTTGCACCACCAGGGTTCAATTCCCGGTCAGGCTTGATTCCCGTCTCTGTGTGCATGGAGTTTGCATGTTCTCCCCGTGCTTGGTGGGTTTCCTCC
>JAQMYG010000012.1:10983942-10996744 GCA_030014215.1 Clariallabes teugelsi | reverse complement strand
TCAGCTCTGCTCTCCTGTCTCGCTCTCTTCAGCTCTGCTCTCCTGTCTCGCTCTCTTCAGCTCTGCTCTCCTGTCTCACTCTATTCAGCTCTGCTCTCCTGTCTCACTCGCTTCAGCTTTGCTTCAGTCTTACTGTCACCACCTTTTCTTTGCTCTATTGTGTTGTTTTCTCTCTCGCCCTTCTTCCCTGTCTCACTCTTTTCAGTTTTGTTCTCATGTCTCACTTTCTCACAGCACTCCTGTCCCGTCAGTCTCTACTCTTCTATTTTACCATCATACCACGTCCATCTGTTTTCCTGTCTTACTTTCCCCAACTCTGCTCTCCTGTCTTATGCTGTCTAGCTTTAGTCATCTCTCTGCCTGTTGTCTCACTCTACATCTCTGCTCATACAGTATCTTATCTAATCTCCAACTTTACTTACATGTCTAATTTTCTTTAACTCTGAGCTCTCCTGTCTTACTTAGACTTTATCTCTGCTCCCCCGCCTCTTATGCTCCTAACTTATGCTCTCCTGTCTTACCTGCTCCATCTCAAAGTCATATTGTCTCCAGCTGTGCTCTCCTGTATCACTCTCTGAACCTATCCATCTTTGCTCTCATGTCTTCTCTCTCCAGCTCTGCTTTCCTATCTCACTCTGTCCATGTTTGCTTTTAAACAACCACTGGATTTCTACATGCCTTGTAGTTCACACTATTGTAATTGTTACAATAATCTACGTTTAACCCAAAATGATGTTCAGCCCTTGCTGTGTCTCTGATCGATCTAGCCAGAGAGCACCTCAGGGGGCGGCCTGAAAAAGCTCTGTGTGTGTGTATATAGTAAGAAGCCCAGTGTCTCCAGAGTGGAGGAATCTTTCAGGGTAATAAGGTCACAGAAGGCAGACTCAGGCATGAATGAATTCATGAATCTGATGTAAAATCTTACAGTTGACCCGAAGAGATTCACAGCAGGGGTAATTAGTGCAATATGGTCCTTACATGGTCTTTAATTTACAATCTGAGGATGCAGGCAGTTGGCTTTTCTACAAGTAGGCTGTTGATTGGAAGTTTAACTGGAGAATATTAATAATCTAACCAGGAGAGGGTGAAAATAAATCAATTAGAGTGGACAGAGCACTGGAGGTTTGAAATACAGTAAATAGAGGTTTAGAAAATTCCTAGGATTTAGTGATTATAGATTATAGTGGATAAAATGTATATATTTAAAGAATTATAGGTGAAATGTGTTTTTTTTTCGTCTTTTAAAGGGGGTTTTTGGGCAGTTTGGGGGATTCTCACATGGAAAAGTAATGGAAATTTATACAGATAACCTTCATATAATCAGCATAAAATTCGACGCTTGGGTTAGTGTTTTAAACGCTGTCTCCAGAGGTTGTGTGTGTTACAGTATCTCATTACATTGGCACCTGATAAGAGGTTCAATATATTAGACAGCCAGCAAACAGTCATTTCTCAAACGTGATGTTTTGGAAGCATGAAAAATGGGCAAGTGCAAGGATTTAAGTGACTCATATTGTAAAAACCAAATTGTGATAGCTAGCCGACTGGATCAGAGCAACTCCTAAACTGTGGCTCTAGTTAGGGTGTTCCTGGTAATCAGTGGTGGACAAAGTATACCAATGCTGTGCTTGACTTGACTAAAATTAAAGATACCATATGTAAAATATTACACAAGTTTAAGTAGAAGTCCTCCATTTGCATTTATCTTGGATACGTAATGCCCCTAGTGGTTACATACCGTAACAGCACTCAGAAATGCCAAAGTATAAAGTACAAACAGTTGCAGTAGTACAGTATGTAGTGGAGGAAAAGTAAAAAGTATCATTTAATAAGCCTACTGAGGTAAAGTACGGATACGGTAAAGAACAGATACTTACAGTAAGTTCATTAAAGAAGTAAATCTACCTATTAACCTTCCAACTCTGGTGGTTAACCCTAACAAAACAGCTCGTATGTTAATGTTCTGGCTACGACAGAAAAGTGACCGAATGCAGATTGCAGTTTGCTGCATGTACTGTATAGGGTGCCTGTGCTGGCTTCTCTCCATTGCCCAAGGGCCAACAGCAGGCACCTGAGGATCAGATCAGAACCATGGAGCAAAGAAAGAAGGTGGCCTAGTCTGATGACCTCATGTGGATGTTAATTTTACATGTTCCACATATTCCGAAGCATTGTCGCACACCGAGTACAGCCTTTCATGCCAACACTATTCACTGATGACCTCTTTCAGCCAGATAATGCCCCCAGCCACACTGCAAACGGTTTTCAGGAACAAGACAAAGAGTTCAGGGTGCTGGCTTGGTCTCCACATTCCCCAGATTTCAGTTTGATCGAGCATGTGTGGGATGTGCTGGACAAACAAACCTAATCCATGGAGGCCCCTCCACACAACTTCCAGTACTTAAAGGATCTGCTGCTAACACCTTGGTGACAGATGCCACAGCACACCTTCACAGCTCTTGTGGTGTTTATGCCTCGATGGGTCAGAGCTGTTTTGGGAAATTGATATTTGATATTTTTAGACTAGTTAAATGCGAATAACTTTGTTGGTTTAGAAGCTTATTACATAGGAATTTTTCATATGTTAACTGTTTTAAAACAGTTCCACAAACACCATTTATTATCAACAGACTCTTATTTGTTTAATTAATTAGTGTCACAGCGTACGTCAGTGGTGGGCTTGCATCTCAATCTGTTGTCGCTCCTCGCTCATTCCGTAGGCTCACTAAGTAGGTGACCACCCCTTCTACAGGTGTAGGAAGGGCAGGGCCACTGGAAAAGGGCATAAAAATGAGGTGGGGAGTTTAGCTGGAGGTCTGGAGGTCTTCAGAGCAAAGTCGCACGGCAGACACTAACTTGCGTTGAATGGCATTGAGCCACAGAGCCGGCTTTTGTGATCCTGTCGCTGAAAAGGAAAAGGCTGCTGTGCGCTTCACGTTAAGGCCCCCGTTCTCAGCCAGGGAAGCCCCCCAGCCACTGGACTTTACGATGGACTCCCGTCTGTGGCCGCACCCAAGAAGAGCTGGGAGGGGCCGGTTGGCCAGTTAGCAAGAGGAGCCGTTCGAGTGAGCATGCAGGAGCCACTGTCTATACAGGCCCACTCTGCCACTCTGCCCGCCGCCATCACTTAACCTCATGCACACTCACAACTTTCTTTCCCCTTTTTTCTTCTTCCCTCCTTAAACCTTTTCCTTCCCCTCTTTTCCAAATAAAATGTTTTACTTTACTTACTTTTTCTGTAAGACCTCGCCTCGTATCTGCAGTGCCACCCAATGCGTCGAACTCGTTCTGCCAGTTATTTTGCTTAATGAACACATTCAGGTGGAACTAACCGGTGGAGCTTTTGCCCATCAGTTAGCGACTAACTGTTGTGTAATTAACAGGGGTAAAAAGTTTGATTCTATGAAGCCAAAAGCTGAGGAGAATATATCATGATGGAGGTGGTGAGCACTTTATATTTCCATTTATTCCACTTTAGAATATCAGCTCCCTTAACGTCCAGATTTTGGGGTTTAATCTCTAATAGCGTTAAATGGAAAACTAGTGCACTAGGGCATACAATCACTCGTTTAAAACACCAATTAGGGGTTACAGAGAGATTCAGCCTTGTGTTAGAAGCTAGTTAGCTTTTCTAGCCTGGCTTAGGCATTAATAAAACAGCACGGAATCAATTCAGAACAATTAAGGAGACAAAGCGTTGTTTAAAATGGCACGTTATCAGATTTGTCTTCTTGCTGAAATACTTGGTTTTGTATATGAGTTTTGTCAGGTAGCTGCTCTCTCCTCAAGACTACATTCCATACCGACCCACTTTCACCCATGTTGCAATTGATAGTTAGTGTAATTTATGACTGTGGAACAACTAATATAGTTAAACAATATAAATGGACATACTGTCCATTAACACCATTTCAGGAAAACGTCTTGTCCAATCAGATTGCTCGGTCGGAACTAACTGTTGTATAATGACACTTCAACAATGGTTTTAATTTATAGGCCGTCTGCAGACTGTTTTTTTTTAAAGACTTGCAAGAGTTGAAGTTTTGAATTTAGAGACTTTTGGCAAGGAGCCAAGCTCCTGAGACATTGAGCTCAGTGTATCGATTTCTTCAGCACTTTGATTTTGAGGGGGAAAAAAATAGTTACGTCCTAACAGGCTTCATAGGGTAAAGTTTGCTGTTTCTTTGGGATTTAACAGCTTGTCAATACTTAAACATTTGCTCTCCTTTGTTATTTTGTTCAGTTCTTCTTGCAAGTGGTACCCTCTTCAGCCCTGCAATCCACCCTTTTACTTTTTCTGTGTTTTTTTCATCTTTGACCCTTCCTCAGCATCACATGAGCATTCGAGGGGTAAAGCCTCTTTTTTCTTTTTATATAACCGTTCAGATTTTCCGTTGTATTAAATGCACAACTGATGGAGAGTACTATCCATGCATCCATCATTCCATCTATCGATCCCTTGTCTGGACTGCTTATCTTGTGTTGGGTCGCACCTGCCCTGAAGCTTATACCAGGAAACTAAAGGCAGACGGGAGGGGGCAGCCCGAATAGTGTGCCATCAGTCATTGGGCACAAGCGCACACACACACACACAGATACACACACACACACACACACACTACTTCTTGAAAATGGCAGTTAGCCTACAAGGCATGTCTTTGCACTTTGGGAGGAAGCCAAAGTACTCAAATAAACTCACCAAGCACACGGTGCACATGTTAATTCCACACTCACGGATCAGAGGTCGAACCCCCATCCACAAAGGTTCAAGGCAAGAGTGTGAATAGAACTAATAAAACTTCATTCTGAACTGAATAAAAGGAGAAAACAACTTTTAGAAAACTCATTGTAAGAAAGAAATACAGATTAAATCAGATCAAACCAAATTGTATTAAAAAGATTAAAAGCTCTAATAGTATACTTTTCTTCAGTAATACATTCACACGCAGTGTGATTTAATAACATGAGGCGAAAACAGCTTATATTTATCAAATCAGATCATAAAGCAACAACGTTGAACGTGAAAATTCCATTAATATTCATTCTTTTAATCTTTAATCTATCTTGTTGAATCCAATTTATATCAGCTGTGTGGAGATAAAATCAAAGTTTTGCTATAATCAATATATTACTATCAACAGTATACTTGAACCTGTGTAGAGAAACCTCACACTTAAATATATGGGGTTAAATGTTTATATGCATTTAGAAAGATGTTTTTTTAAAATCAGCTAATTAAACATTCAGTCAAGTAAAAAGATGAGTTGATATACAAGCGGGAAGATGAAGTGCTGGCCCGGAGTCTCAGACTATTCAAGGGTGAAGATGAATATGACAGCTTCATTTGATTTATTTTAGTAGATCAGATTTTTAGTGCTTGATAAATTTCTTCAAAATTGTACTATGAAATGGAATTAATTGTGCTTCCATCTTGTAGAAATACAATTAATTCCATTAAAATGAATTCCAATAAAATTGAATTGAATTGAATTGAATTGGACTGGCTCCAGAATTTATCCACAGTAGGTTTGCATTTGAGGTGGTAAAATGTTGCTGTTCCTCTATAACCCTACAGGTGATGAGGTCTCAACTATTCACACTTTGGCAGGCAGCACAGCTTCACTTGTGGAGGGGGCAAAAATTTATTTAGAACTGCAATCTAAAAAAAATCTGTCATTTCAATAGTGATATTTATAAAATTGTGATCGCAATCCAAATTGAATTTGCACCTAGTTATCGTGATAATACTGTATCAGTGATTGCCATCCCTAGTAAAGATACAATTTAAAAATGTATTGTTTATGTAATAACCTCAGCAGCAACCTCATTTCCCCTCTCGTCTGTTCCAGCATTCAGCATCTCCAGCATACTAATCACCAGCCTGATTATCTCTCATCATCAGCACCATTTTACTACCTCAAATGCAAACCTACTGTGGATAAATTCTGGAGTCAGTTCAATTAAAATTCAATTCAATTTTATTTGTATAGCGCAAATCAATTTTAACAATTGTCATTGTCTCAAAGCAGCTTTACACAATCAAAAGTATTATTTAAGTTTGTATGGAATGTGATTGTGTATGAATCAAAATAGTCAGATAGTCCCTGGTGAGCAAGCCGAGGGCGACAGTGGCAAGGAAAAACTCCCCGAGATGGCAATAGGAAGAAACCTTGAGAGGAACCGGGCTCAACAGGGAACCCATCCTCATTTGGGTGAAACAGATAGCAGAGAGTCAATGTGGCGATACATGAATTGCCAAACAAAAGAATCGCGATACGTAACTGAATCGATTTTTCCCCCTATCTCCAATCTTTAGGCACTTTGCTGCCCTTTGCCATAAAACATTTGTTCCCATTTTAATTTGATTTACACAATTGAATAGACTTTAATAGCTCAAGACTTTTGCACAGAACTGTATATATATTTTTTTATTAAATCTTATGAGCTTAATCAATCTTATTTGCCTAGATTTAGTTTATGTAACTATCTGCCAGTAAGATTAGAAAATATTTCAAAAGATCCAATCTTAAAATAGTTGTATTAAAAAAGAAAAAGATTACACTTTGTATTCTCAGCAACCTGGGACAGAGTGGTTCACTACCATGATACTGTACCTTCAGGGTGTGTTTTGTGCAAAGTAGGGCAGGAGCTTCTTTTCATGCAGCTAAAGCTGGTTCATCGCTTGATATCAGAAGTCATGAATCATACACGGATTAAATCATAGGTCATTTATATTTGCACTTATTTCTTGCACATTTGATGTGTCAAGCCCAATTAGAGAAAACATGTTGAACAGGCAAACATATGAAGAATCGAGTCTGATGAAAGCGCATGCCTTCAAACCACTTCACTTACAGATGTTCTGCCTTTTCAAGCTCTAATGGGGTCTATATAGTATCTGCTCTCATTAAAGCACTGAAGGCTGGGAGTGTGGAGACTTAGATTTTTGTTCTAGATCCTTTTAGCGGAACATGAGTTTGGTTTTAGGAGAACATAGAGATCCAGTAACACTATATCAGCAGTATATCTGTTAGAAAAGGAAACAGAAGAACACTTCTGGTAGTGATTACTAGTGCCAGGGTTAAGTGTTAGGTACTGGCTAAATCTGTTCCTATTACCAATCATGATGTTGGGTGAGGAGTTGGGCAACATAAGTGCATTCGCTCTGTCATCAAGACACCATGAGTCTGATTCCAGGCGATGACACAGCCGTCTCTGGCACGGAGTCAGGGGAGAAACATTGGCTTTCTTTTTCATTGAGAGGGACTGCAGACCCAGCACTCTGTCAATCACAGCAACATTAGCCAATCAGTGGTGTCCCTGAGCTCATGTATGTGGGAGAGGGTCGTGTTTTACTCTGCCCTCTAATGTAGTGGTAAGATTAACAGATTTCTGGCCACGTGTAGACTCGTTGATAATAATAAGAGGAAAATCTGAGTTGGCAAGGTGTTTATGCTTGAAAAGTACATGTTTTTTCTGGTATACTGTACATGCATGTAGGGAAGGCAGCATCATTAACGTGATGTACTGTATATGCTTATTTCCTTGATTTTTTCTCTCTATTAGGCATGCAGATGTATCATTTGGATAGTTTGTAAAAACCGCACGCTTAATTATTGTGTAAAACAGCGGAAGAAGGTAATGAGCCCCTCTGGCCTGAACATAACCTGAGCATTACCGATGACCCTAATTAAAATAATTTGAGTATCACATCAGTATTGGATCTCCGTTATGATGTTTATGCATCTTACATACTGCTCTCTATATAATTATCTACTGTATGTTGGAAAAAATAAATATATATATAATTTTTAACATAGAGAATTGTTGGGCAGCACATGGACTTTTTTCTCCCTGAAGTTTTCTCCCTTTGACAAGGAACAAGTGTTGTCTAGACGACTGAGACAGAGCACCCTCTCAAACTGCAGCTCTTGTGGTATATTCTCAGTCTGCATCAGTCAGGACCTACCAAAAGTGCTACAAGGAAGAAAAAAGAAAGGTGTCAGAACGCACAGTGCATCACAGTTTGTTTTGTACTGTATATGGCTGCATGGCTGCAGACCAGTCAGGGTGGCCATGCTGACCCGTGTCTACTGACCGGAAGCGCTTACAATGAGCATGTGAGCCCATCCGAACTAGACCATGGAACAATGGAACAATGTAGGCTGTATGTAGATTAATCGTGTTTTCTTTTACATCGTGTGGATGGCCAGGTGTGTGGTTGTCACTTATCTGGGGAAGAGATGATGCCAGGATGCACTATGGGAAGAACGCAAGCCAGGGGAGGCAATGTGATGCTTTGGACAATGTTCTGCTGGGAAACTTGGATCCCACCATTCATTGAATTCATGTTACTTTCACATGTACATGTACCACCTACCGAAACATTGCTGCAGAACAAGTAAACGAAACAGACCTTCATGGAAATGGTATTCCCTGGTGGCCTTTTTGAGCAGGATTATGTGCCCTGACACACTCAAGAATTCAAGAATGGCTTGAGGAACACAGCAATGAGTTTAAGGTGTTGAATTCTGCTGAGCTCAATGGAAGGCTCGCATCATCTCGCATTTTACAGGGCTTAAAGAATGTGCTGCTGACAGCTTGATGCCAGAAACCACAGCTCACTTTTAGAGGTCCAATGGTGTCCAGACCACGACAGGTTAGGGCTGTGTTGGCAGCTAAGGACATACTCAACATCATCTGAGTGGACATATTGTGGACATAATGTAATGATATACTGTATATAACGTTCAGTTATACAGTATATATATAATGTTATATTTAATTGGCTTATTTAATTGTAACTTTGCAGAAACATATGCTGTGTCCTGATCTCCAGCAGAGTTAGTAAGCAAAGAGACATATCAGGTTGGCCCAGATTACTGTAAGGATCTGTCCAGTCCCTGCTGCAGACTCATTAATTGTGCAACTCTGATTGGACATTCTGTCAATACTTAAGCACGTCCTGGTCCCTTAGTACCAATAACGTTCGGCGTTAGTTTTCCATTGAGATATTTAATAAGAAGCTAGTCAAATAAATAGATTTGCATTGCGTTAAATGTTGGTATTTAATTGGATGGAATTCATTGAAGTTTCTCATATTTCTCACAAGGAAATTATAGGAAACCATTTACTTCTACTTCTTATAGACACTATTATTATGAAATTCTTTTTTATTAGGTGAACAGGTCAGAGTACGTTAGTACCAGACCTCAGGTGCATTGCTTAGAGACATGCCGAACCCCTACACACACACAGAAAGAGAATTGCTTTATGGATTTCACTTAAGTCCCTAAAGTTGCTGTAACAGCCCTCTATCTATTCATCTTCCCCAGCCCTCTTTCTTCCTTCCAGATATTGAACTACTGGGCAGTTTCTTATAAAAGTGTGCAGCCTTTAAAATGTCAGACATTCGTCTACCTGTTCCTATTTTTTTTTTCCCAGCACACACCAAGGCGCATGCACACATATACAAACACAGCACAGGCGCAGTGAGATCTTCACGTACTTCACATCAAATACACACACTTGCTTTTCACTTCTACTTTTCAAATGTTCATTTAAGTCAGGGACAGAGTGTGTGTCTTCCATTTGAACCTGTTCTTAAGGTTGCTACAAGAACACAGAGTCTGTTTAATGATATAACGGCCAATTTAGCCCCAGGGAAGTAATGAGGCCTTATACACAGTCAAACACACATCGATTTAATTCCCCGGTGCAGGGAAGGCTCTACTTATACACACACACACACACACACACACACACACACACACATTAATAACTGCTCGCAGAGATAAGAGCAGAGAGGAGATGGAAAGTGGAGGAGGAAAGCGGAGATTGGTATTAACATGCACAAGGTTAAAGGACGATAGTGCAGTCGGAGACACAGCTTCTTAATGGTGGCGAGATGAAACCGCTTAGCATATAATGAGGATTGAGCTGAATCATGGTCTTTTAGGGTTTTTTTATTTTATGTTTTAGGGCTTTAAAGAATTGAACATTGAAGTGTAAACAAGCTGATGATACAACAAAGTCCATTACACTGCAAATCTCAATGATATAATTAGTGTGAACTGAAATGAGATCAAATAAAAAAACCTAAATTCTCTCTGCTTAAAAATTATGACATACAGTATGTGGTAGGGCGACACAATGGCTTAGTGGTTAGCACTGTCGCCTTGCACCTCCAGGGTCTGGTTTCGATTCCCACCTCTGTGCCTTCTGGGTTTAGCGGTATAGCCTGCAAATGAGTGAGTGTATTTGGTGGTGCTGTACCTTAGTGGTTGGCATTGTTGCCTCCGACCTCCTTCACTGTTTGCCTCCAGTCATGTGCACATAGAGTAGCATGCTCTTCCCATGATTTGATGGGTTTCCTAGAGGTACTCTAGGTTCTCAATCTAGATTGATTGGCATTTTTAAATTGCCCATAGTGTGTGAATGGGTGGTGGAGTGTGTATGCTTTTTTTTTGTGATGGGTTGGCATCGCATCCAGGGTGTCCCCTGCCTTGTGCCCCCTACGGACTTCAGAGAATAAGTGTTTTATTTGTGTATTTATTGTATTATTGTGTAAGTGTAATTATTATTTTATTCATTGTTACAATAGTGTCCGCATATTGAGCAGCTTTTATGAGGCTCCTGATGGTACAGGCCAGTTAGGTTTCTTTATTATTATCATTTTAGTTATTGCTGTTTTGGTCACGACAGGGCACATACAACAGCACACAAATGTAGCGCTATATTTTCCCAGCTCATGAAATGTGTCAGCTCGGTCAGCTTTGGTTTGGCCCACTACCGGAAGCCTCTACAGCACATTTCTGTCTGGGCGGATGCTTGCAACTCACAAGAGGAGAAGCTACTCACCGGTGAAATAAAAGTATGATTGAATGGACAATAGTAATTGTCTGCCACTAGGGGTCACACGGGGCAGTAGTGGCTCATACTGTTAAGTCTCTGGGTTGCTGACCAGAGGGTTGATGGTTCAAGTTGGAGGGTCAGTGCTGAGTTACAATACAGAGTCAATGGAGATGTGGGGCATTGTCAGTGATGATGCCATGCATTGGAATATGAGGTGAGTTGCAACTTGATGGTCAGAGAATTATGATCATAATTATATGTGTCAGAGAGGTCATAGTTAACTAAGCCTAGCTGCAGAGGGTTATGTGGACTTGGTCTGGTCGGCAATTTCAAGTGCTTTCAAGTGAAGGTGCCGATTAATTTTATATAACACTTTGATGCCAAAGCACTGATTCTAATGCACTGTTTTTATTGTAGCAGCTCATTCATAAGGGCTTATTATATACACAGTAGAAATGCTAACATTAGTTAAGGCTAACATTAAATTTTTTTTTTTTTTTACGGAAAAATATTATATATTATATTATGTATACGATACCAGTCAAAAGTTCTAATTCAATGTTTTTTGTTTAGTGACTTATTTTCTACATTCTAGAACAATACTGGAGCTATTAAAAACTATGAAATAACACGTGGAATTATGTAACTAAGTAACAATAACAAAAACATTTTGTTGTTATTTTAGGACACAAAAGTTAGCTGTTCTGGAATAGTTCTTTCAAGAACAGTGTTGTATACTGTGTAATAACTCAAGACGTGCACAGAATCTCAGTGGCACTACGGGGTGACGCACAAGGCAGGAGCGCAGGTTCCCCTGGCCTAGTTCAGCACAAGTTGAGTCCTCTTGGTCACCGGGTGGGAGAGCTGAGTAGGAGGCACTTTTGACATAGAGGCTGCAGGGCATGCTTAAAGGCGCATGGCAGGCTGCTTCCTTGTAGGGTTTCCAGAATTTTCAGAGTCTGTGGATACAGGAAAAAAACACAAATGTGTGTACTTAAAGAACGTACTCACCGGACAGGCCGTGTATGACAACAAGATGGTGAGCCATAATCAGCGTCCAGGCCTGGTGAGTTAGGACGCACTGCCCTTCCCATGCGCACAGAGGAGCTGTCCAAGGTGCTGCAGGCTCTGTGTGTCTGCCTTGTAGTGTTCGAGTGCGGAGCTGTCCAATGTAAAGAGGCACTGGCTTTCAACCTGCCATCACAATGAGCTTAAAAACATTATCGCCTATAAGAGCAATAAAAAAAAAACACAGATCCTCCATAACCTCCATGCTGTTTTCCTAAGCAGTGCTCTTTGTCATCAGTCTGTCTGTCAAACCTCAAACCTGTCTGTCTACAGGCTCAGCCTCGTGATGAGAATGTAATAGGTGTAGATTTATGTAAGCTGAAAGCTTCCCAGACACTTTAAACAATATGCTTGCTTGTGGATTCACTGCTGAGAAGATAATGTTAAATGATGCTCTTGTGGCTAAGGGATTTTTAAGGGAGTTATTCTGTGTAAGCACCAAGATATCAGCAGTGGTAATTTACCACATGGTTCTGTAAAGTGCTGGAGTTGCAGACTGATACAACATTTCAGCACCTTAATAACAATCTGTGTTATCAGGCTAATACTGCTAAAATTACTATCAGCTATTCGCAGTTGTAAACTGCTAACAGAGAAAAAGACAGAGAGAGAGAGAGAGAGAGAGAGAGAGAGAGAGAGAGAGAGAGTTGGTGTGTAGTGTGTACAGGCATTCTGCGTATTTCTTGAATCAGAGGACAGGATTATAGAGTCTATTTTCCTTATCTAGAGCCCCCCAACACACACACATGTAGATTTAATAGGATCACACAATCTCCCATATTAATCAATGATTTTATTGTCCTTGTTTGTGTGTGTGTGTGTGTGTGTGTGTGTGTGTGTGTGTGTGTGTGTGTGTGTGTGTGTGTGTGTGTGTGTGGGT
>JAQMYG010000012.1:10955076-10979050 GCA_030014215.1 Clariallabes teugelsi | reverse complement strand
AGTCCACTTGTGGTAAATTCAGTTGATTGGACATGATTTGGAAAGGCACACACCTGTCTATATAAGGTCCCACAGTTCATGTCAGAGCACAAACCAAGCATGAAGACATAGGAATTGTCTGTAGACCTCCGAGACAGGATTGTCTCGAGGCACAAATCTGGGACATAACAAAATGTGAAAAAAGTGATGCGCTGTGAATAATTTCGGGATGCACTGTATATTAATTAAATTTAAACCCAGAGTTTGCTACTTGAGGAGAAATGTGACAGTGGTTTTTAGCCAATTACCAATACAGAATCAAATAAATCCCTGGACCATTTGAACTCAGTGGTTTCTAGTTTAGTGGAGATAAAGCACAAGACAATCTGTTTCAACTGAGCACTGGTTGGAATTTATTATGACACTTCCATTACAACCTGGTCGGCAGATAGAATAGAATGCCTTATTTACTGTATATATACATTCACAGAACTGGATCACTGTAAGCAGTTTGCCTTGGTGCTGCTTTTAAATTGCATCCTGTGGATACATACTGGGACACATTCTCAGTGATGTTCCTGGGGTCTGTGGGTGTTTCAGGTCTTTTAACATAAGGTGACCCAGCTGGAAGTGATCAGCATCCAGTCTGTGTCCTACAGTATTGCCCTCTTAACCCAGAGCCATCTTGTGGTTCTCTCTCTGTGACATCAGTAATAAATTTTATGGCCCTCCTTTCTTCCATCCCCACTGTGCCTAAGCTTAGTCAGGACTTTACATACTGTAGGGAGTGAACTGCAGAACCTTGGCGGATGACCTCTATTGGTTTACTATATGTTTAATGTCAGCTTATTCATAGAAATTTTTTGCACAGTTACAGTAACTACCATGCATACAAAATGTGCTGTTTTTCACTGTTTTAGACTGTTCAGAAGGAATTTTTTAAGGTAAAAGACCTGATCTTATACACCCCTCTCATAGACAAGGCCAGAATCGATCTTGCGTGCCTAATCAAATATATGGTCTAAAAGTGTTGTGTCTCTTATCATGTCTCTTATCTTAGAAAACATTGTTCATATAGAGCAGAATTTCTCATAATTGTAATACAACAACAATTTAAACTATATTCGTCACATACACAACCATACGCATTATAATATGCAGTGAAAACGTTATACAACTGTCCATGTCCATAATAATGGAAAATAGAAAAATTAGGAACTAGACAATATCGCTATTGTCCCACAGTGCCACCATTCTCACTCTGCAGTATCATGAAAGACAACAAAAACAGGTGTTTGTATGCTTGCTCTTGTGTGTGTTGGTAAATAGATTTCCTTTGTGCAGTCCTATCAATTTACAAGAGACATTTAAAAAAGCAAGCAGTGTGCAAGCCTGCACCTGAGATTAACCACAAAATCAATCCGAGAGAGAGAGAGAGAGAGAATAAAGATATAAAGTAAATGAAGATTGCTTTAGTTGGTCTTTTCCACTAGTGGTGCTGCTCTGTATTTTGACACACACACACATGCTCCAGGCAAGATCAGATTGAATGAACTAATATCAGGGAAATTGGTTTAGGGTTTGTTCTATTTGTTTGTCTGTGGACATCCAGCTCAGCAGGACTGAGTAACAGCAATAAGACAGGTGAGGATGGAAAGAGACAGATTCAAAAAAAAAAAAAGAAAGAAAAAGATCAATGCGGCAGCAGAAAGGCCAGAAGATTGGTGGCTGTGTCTAAACAAATTAAAATGCAGTTAAGTAAGAGTTTTCTTCATTAGGGCAATTAACACAGACAAAGCCTGTAGCACCAGCAGTCAGGGACATCATACGTAGTTTCATAATCATTCATAGTAATAAATGTTAGATTCAACAACCAGGATATGCTAAACATTGAAGTAGAATCTCTTGATAAACATGAATGAGAGGAAATCAGGGTAGAAACAGCTAACCCTAACCAAGGTCATGCCCTAATTCCAGTTGTGCTGTTTGCTAATGTTTAATAGTGGCTCTAACGGTTGTGTTTTGTTCCACAGAACCAGAGAACAGGCCCAGGAGACATGGGGAACCAGGATCCAAAACACACCAGCCTAAATGGAGGACTGATGATGGTGAGTTAACCTGGATATATTACGCACATAGTGTGTTAGTGTCGAAAAGTCTCTGCCTGTTAGATAAGTGCAGATTGTAAAGATGAAATCTTACACAAGATCTGGGTTTGTATTTACCAAGCATCTCAGAATCCCTCCTTGGAATCGCTCTGAAAGATAATTTGGGACTAAAATTACTCCTACCTCAGAGTAGGACATAAAAGTCATTCCTACTCTTACTTTCAGCGATGAGTAGGACTGCTCATGGGAAAGTGTTTGATTTACAACACTGAGAGTCGCAAAGCAGGATACAAATCTTTGTGAGGTGTAGTATTTTTGACAGCTTTTTCTGGTTTTAAACTGTGGAAAACCAAAATGTTGAAATTAGTGCATTTGTGTGAAAGCTTTATGCACAGAGGCAAAACTCGGATGTGTGATTTGGCTGCATGTTATTTCGATCAGACTTCTCCAATTACAATTATTTCAAGCCCCTATAATGGAGCTGGGTAGGACTTTCATAATCTGAGCTAGAGAGAAAATGATTCTGTTTTGCTTGTGGTGTAAAATGTAAAGCAAAAATTAAAGGAAAGATACAGTGAGTGGACGGCAATTTGTGAAACCATCACTGCCACCTGTCAGTTTGCCCATGTACCCCTGAGGAGTGTGATTACGGTGAATGCTGTAATTTCAGCTTATAATGTAATCCCAATCTGTTGGTACACTTCAACATGAAAAAATATATGCCTCCCTTCTGATGGTCACATGATAGCATCAAAGATTGTGTGACTACATTGTTTTGAGTAATGCAGCTCTTTTTTTTTTATGAAGAACTAGCTACAAAAACAAGAATTGAGGAGCTGACTCCATGGATCCAGATGCTGAGTAATTTACTGCAGAACTCAAGAACTGACTCAAAATCTCCTGACTCAAGAACTGACTGCGTAACTAAACTGAACTGACTACAGGGATGACTTTATAGCTTAAGTATTGACTCATTGCAGAACTCAAGAATGGACTCCAGTGCCTAGCCTTCCACTGATGGCAACTCAAGTGCAGATTCATGAACCGAGTTCATGAAATTTAGATTCATGATAAAAACCCACTCCATACTGTAGCTCTAGAAGCTGAAAAAAACTGATTGCAGAACTCAAGAATTGGCTCCAAATCACATGATTCCATAACCCAAGAACTGACTTTGTAACTCCAAAACTCAAGACCTGATTTCAAAGCCTGAGCATTGACTTCAGAACTAACTCATGAACTCAAAAACTGCTACACAAGAGCGGACTCAAGAACTGACTCCATACAGCAGCTTTGGAAACATAGAACTAACTCAAACAACTCCTCACTCCATAACTTACGAGCGGACTCTGTAACTCAACAACACACTCTAAAACTCAAGAACTGACTCTACACCTTAAGAACTAACCCCGAAACAACTCTATCAACTTTAAAGAACTCTAGACTTATTTCCATGTCAATGCATTACTTTAAATAACTATCAATACTTAGTAACAGACTCAAACTTCTGGCCTCCTGTAATTTATCTGAGTAAATGCATTACTGGTACATTCAGAGGTGGTTTTGATGGCTGTCTATTCTGTTTCTTTAATGCAAATTTGATCTGTTGCCATGCCGACTGCAGCCCCACTCACCAGTAATTGGGACACTGTGGTAGGTGGGAAAAGTGCTGACATTTCACCCCTGGGGTTCAGGAACCCTAATTGCACCTAAGCTTTATTTGAATAGGTATAATTAGGGCACTTGACCTCCTTATATAACAGAAAGTTTGAGATGGAAGGTGGGGGGTAATATACTGTATATGAATTAGAGTAAAATGCAGCAGAGAGCCTAACACTTCCCCCAGAATCAGTGGCATTGCAATAAGATTAAAGTTACCTGACAGTTCTGAAAAAAAAAAAACACTTATAAACCCACTAATCCAAAAGAGGATGGTTTTCCTTTTGAGTCTCGAAATGAATTTGCTGCCTCTGGCTTGTTAATCAGGGATCAATGTCTATGTCTAGCTTTCGGATTATTTGTGTGTCTCGATTGTTAAATGAAAGTAGCCTTAAATTATAGGACTGTGTTGTACAGTATGAAGTTTTCAGCCAGAATAATGCTGATTTAGAAGTACATCTATAAACCAAGTGAGCAGCAGCGGAGAAGCTCATTGCATACTGAGACAATGTTAGCTGGAAGAGATACTGTATGCAAATGTTTAGTGATTGCAGTCAGACGCACAAAAAAATCATGTATGAATGAGAACAACAAACTCATTACCGCTACAGGGTCTTCATGTGAATGTGCTCATTTATGTTTTCAGGCGCTTTTATGTAAAACTGGAAACTGGAAACCCAACAGGCTGCTGTTCAGCCAGATGTGTGTGTGGGCCATTTATAACCCAGGTGTGTAGATCATACCGCCATCCTGGACTGTATGCTCTGATTTAATTAACCCACAGAGAGGCAACCTAGAGAGAAACAGCACCATACCTTATGTAACCTCTGACCCCAGCACCTGCCACGGTGCTACTGTTTTATCACTATGCAGGTGGAATCTCACGTTGTATTTCTTTAGGTAAGAAAGCAAGATATGATTAACATGTACAGGATGAACCGTCTATGTATGTTTTGTGTGTCTTACTGACTGACAGGTTATTAACTCAGACTCACTGAAATGAAATATACCACCTGGCATATGTTACTAACAAGGAACCCTGATACAAGGTTACATTAGGGTTCAGGTCACTCCTATGTTTTTTTTTTTCTATTTATATTTTAATTATAAGCTGTTGGATTCTTGTTAAGGATTAGTCAAGGGGTGTTATTTTGTTAGCTCTTGATGGTAGTCCTCGTGGAAAGGTAAATCTTGAGTATATATCAGGGATGTTCATGTCAAACCAGGACTTGTAATGAACTTTTTTGTGAAGGAAAGGTGTAAAAACAAATGCAAATTACAGATAAGTTCAAACACAGTATGCTGATGAGCCTCTTAGCTGCAGTAAAACATATAATGTGACGATCCCAGCTGATGTGGCTTGGAGGACTCTGCAGTCATTCCTGTGAGCATTCTGCGAGTGGAACACCTGATCCTTGAAAATTGATGAAGTTATTTCTGAACTCACTCCAGGCTATTTCCATATGTTTGGGCCATTAAAGGAGTTCCTGGGAGGCCAGCGTTTCAGACATGAAGCAGGCAGTCCGATCATGACTCTGTCACACTGAGAAACTTTCCTACCTTGATGGTATCCAAACACCAGTAAAACACTGGGATAAGTACATTAGTGTAGCAGGGGAAATATAGAAAAATAAAGGGAACACTTTTAATTCTCATAACTGTGTCCTGTTATTCTGCACAATCAAATATCCGGGGGTTGATTTTGACTTGAACACCCCTTGTGTTAATGTGTTCACTCGAATATCTTATCCTATACGGTCACTTCTACCTCTACTTCCATGTAAATGGATTGAGTTGTTGTGGTCAAGCTTATTGAAGAAGTGTAAAGTGAGAGCTCCTTTTAACAGAAAGCGGTAAAGTTTAAGTCTTTAGAATAGAGGACATTGCATTTTCTGGTTTCTTACGTAGTACCATAACAAGCATTTTGCCTAATTAACTTTGAGAGAATGGAGAGATGCCACTGAGAGACTGTTTATACCCGATATAATTTTACTTTGCATGGACTTTCTTTTTCCTATACCATGTTTTACATGCTGTTCACATGCTGTACATTTCTCATTTAACATGAATCATACATTAGTTGTATCATAGTTGTTATATATTTAAGGCAGTTGTGACTAAACACTTTGTGATACTATAAAATCTACAAGCATTGATTCATTTAATGTCTAATGTTTCTTTTTTATTTGCTGGTACAAACAGGCTCTTGAGAATCTGCTCACAAGTGGATAAAAACTATTTTGTTTTAACAATCGACAGCTTGCCAGATATCTGGACAACTTGCTTAGATTGCCAATTAGTCCTGCCTCAATAGCCAGAAAAAAAAAGTTCATTAGTCTCTCTGGAGCATGGACTGTAACATGGGGCAGACAGTGTGATTGAGTAATCCAATTGTCAGGCCATTTTAATTATATTTAATTCCACTTAAAGGCGAATAAATAACCCGCCAAAAGTGAAAAGGTCAAGCACAGTCTTCTAAGTAACGGAGTATACGAGTCAGTCAAGCAAACTATTAGACTTATTACACTAAGCTGTCTAACATATAATGATGACGGTAATTACAAATAATAACAGATTAAAGTGCAAGTTGAATGTTGAGTCAGGAGATTTCTAGTCCTCTTGGAGCAGAATTAACCAATGGGGCAGAAAAGCTGTTAAGAATAACATTGACACTACTTCCTGCTCAAGCTCTAAAGTTAATGAAACACACCAAGCTTTATTTCTTATTATTGTTTAAGGGGAAAGCTTTGTAAGATAGTGTTAACAGCCATTAGAAACCGCACGGAAAAAGAGGCTGCTAAAAGCGCACGTGAGTTTTGGAGAAACATCTGAACTCGAAGATACAGAAAACTGTTATAAGAGGTATCTGCTGAAAACCAACCAACCAAACAAACAATCATAAAACTGTTCTTTTCAAGTTTTTTTTAAGCACTCATCTTCATTTCCTCCCATTTCAGTTTTGTTATCTCCTACCCACTCGCTCCACCAATCTTTACTCCACACCTCTACTTCATCTCCATTCATCCCTTTTCATCTTCATTCATCTCCATTCATCTCTACTCATTTCCACTTATCTATGCTCATCTTAATTCATCTCCATTCATCTCTACTCATCTCCATTCATCTCTACTCATCTCTACTCATCTCCATTCATCCTCATTCATCTCAACTCATTTCACCTTATCCATATTCATCTAGATTCAGCTCTACTCATTCATAGTCTTTCATAGATTTTCATTCATCTCTGCTCATCACTGTTTAACTGTACTCAGATCCATGCATCTCTAACCATCTCTACTTATCTTTGCTTATCTCCATCCATCTCTACTCATCTCATTTATTTCTACTCATCTCTGCTTATCTCCATTTATCATTGCTTATTCCCACTTAACTTTACTCATATTGATAATCCAACTTTATCCCTGCGTATCACCATTCATCTATACTCAAATGTCTTAGGCACATGCAAATAAATGCTATATTATAGAGCAGGTATTCCCTTTAAAAAATCTATAAATGCCTGAAACTAGTGATTACTGAAACAAAGTCAGTGTTTGGCACGACAATGCTTTGAGGATCCTTTAGTCTCAGGTACAATTTGTGCAGTTTTATAAGGGAATTAGAAAGTAAGTTTTAATGAACATCCTGCAGAACCACCCACAGTTCTTCTAAGGACTTTGACTGTTGCACCTGCTTCTTTTCTGCTTTTTTTGCAACCCAGCAGCCTCTTTTTCTGTCTGAAAAGTGGTTGCTTATATAATGTGCTACTTCTCTGGCATATAAATATTTTTCTGTAACCTTTAATTTTGTGTTGGAATGTTAATGTTTGGAAGTCAGAAATGTTCTTGTACTAACTGTATAAACTATAAAAATTCAATCCACTGGAAAGATTGTACTAAAAACAAAGGGTGCCTAATCCTTTTGCACAGTACTGTAAGCTCTACTCATCCCATTCATCTTTACCCCTCCTCGCTTATTTCTCTTCAACTCTACTCATAGTCACTTATTTCTACTCATTTTGAATCATCTCTGCTCATCCCATTTCATCTCTGCTCATCCCCACTTATCTTGATACATACTTATCCTCACTTGAACTGCACCTCCAGGTTCTGGGTTCGATTCCCAGCCAGACTTGATTCCCATCTCTTTAAACTCTTTTAGTTTGCATGTTCTCCCTGTGCTTGGTGGGTTTCTTCCGGGTACTCCAGTTTCCTTCAACAGTCCAAAGACATGCAGATTAGGCTAATTGGCGTTCCCAGATCGCCCATAGTGTGTGAGGGTGTGTATGTATGTGTGTGTGCCCTGCCTCATGCCCTAAGTCTCCTGGGATAGGCTCCAGGCCCCCCGTGACCCTGAATATAGGATAAAGCAGTATAGACGATGAGTGAGTGAGGATTTGGGACAATGCTATGCTTCCAACTTTGTGGTAACAGTTTGAAAGCAAGGACTATAAAGACATGGTTTGATGCGTTCGGTATGGAAGAACTTGACTGGCCCTAACACAGAGCCCTGACCTCAACCACATTGAGCACCTTTGGATTGAAATGGAACGGAGATTGCGAGACCGGCCTTTTCATCCAACATCAGCTCCTGACCTCATAAATATTCTACAGAATGAATGGACACGAATTCCCACAGGAACACACCAAAATCTTGTAGACAGACGAGTAGAAGTTGTTATACGTGCAAAAAAGGGACCAACCTCATATTGAAGCATATGTATCATTGCAGGTTTAATCCAATACTTTAGTCCATATTGTATATCTCTACTCATCTTCATTCATCATTGCATCATATCTACTGTACTCTTATCCACTTACCTTCTCTTATTTCTATTGATCTCAATTAACCTCTGTCCATTTCTACTTATCTCTGCTCAATTCCATTCACCTCTATCTACTGTATCTTCATTTTTACTCATCTCTATTTATCTCCCATCATCTGTATTCATCTTCACTCATCTCTCCTAATCTTTGTTTACCTCCAGTCATATTCATCTTCATTTCCTCCTCATCTTCCTTCATCTCAGTTACTCATCTTCATACATTTGCATTCACCTTCACTCATCTGTGTTTATCTCTACTCATCTCCATTCGTCTCAATCCATTTCCATTTATCCTCTTTCATCTCCATTTGTTTCCATTTACTCATCTCCAGACATCTCCAACCATTTATAAACATGTGCACTCATCTTCATTCAGCTCTACTCATTTTCATGCAGCTCTACTCATCTGTGCTTCACTCATTTCAATTCATCTCTGTTCATCTTTAGTTGTCTACACGTCATTGGCCAGAATGGCTTTCTTTATCAGTTAAATACTTGAGCAGAAGCTGTTTGTTTGTGCCCGGGTGCTGCAGTCACTGTCCTAATTAGAGATGACTGATTAGTAGAAGGCAAAAAGATGTGATGAAACTTAAGACAAAAAGCTGTTTTGCAGCAGTTATTCCCAGTGTGGCCTATCACGCTGACAAGAATCCCCGCTTCTCTCTAGCAGAGCTATTGAACAAGCTGGGAATTGGGTAAGAGCTTACTTTTTCTGCATGAAGAAGTGTTGCAAACCTACTTTACCATGGGAGAGGGTGGGAAGGGCATATTGCACCACTTTACCCTAAAAGGCACAACCGAGTTTCCACTCCTGTTCTGAGAACCAACTCATAGCCCTTGTATGTCACCCCTATTTACACACCTGTTACAACTACTGTATTTGAGATGAGCTGGAGTGATGCTCTTTCCTCTCCTTCTTGTCGGGGTTAAAAAAAAACAAAAAACAACAGTATTGATAGATGACATAATAGATGAGGACGGAGTCTTAGTCAGCGCTGATAATCAGGAGTGACTAATCCGGCTCTCTCTGCCGTAGAGACTTGAGGGCATCCCAGACCCTTTCACAAGACTACAGCGACTACAGGCAAAGCTCTCTGAGATAAAGCTACCTGTCAGAGCTGATTATAGACACACAGATGCTTTCTTTCTCTGACTCTTTCTTTTCCGCTTCCATCGTCTCAGTCCTCCTGATCGTTGCCTTTAATTTTATTAAAATGTCTCTTGATTTTTTTCCCTTTATAGTTAACGTACCATATATAAGGGATGTCACAAATAAGATTATCTAAGCAGACACAAGAACAGATATGAATAATGAAAGCAGTTTTCATGGGGCATCTGATTGCTGGAATCATGTGGGACACAACAAAGCGTCAGGCAAGCTGGCATCTCTCTGTAAAAATGCCGCCGTGTGTGATGGTCTCATTTAGAATGTACTTGTGTAAAAGAGCAGATGTTATGCAATTATAGATTAGATCAAGTACCGATGCTAAAAGGGATCACTCATGCACATTTATCTCCCAGCGCTGAGTCAGATGGGTAGGTTGTGTGTCGGTGTGCGTTGGCGTGTGGTGCGAGGAGACCAACCACAGAGCAGAGACATCCCCTTCCTCCATCCCTACGGACCTGATCCTCTTCAACTCCGGAGACATACTCTATCGTTACTTACCTCTCTTTCTCATAAAGCTTTTTAAGTACAGTGTTTTACCATTAATTATCGTGAAAAAAAAAAGAAAAAATACTCCCACACATTTTTTTTATCCAGTTTTATTAGACTGACCTCTAATTTTAATCTGTGACTGTTTGGGATTTCATCCCCCCTGAGTGAGGCACTCTGGTTTCTGCAACTTTTGTTTCCTCTAATGGAGATTTCCTCCTGCGGGAGTTCACTCGATTCGAAGAGCTGAAGTAGTAAAGTAGGACATTGTATAATATAATACAATATAAGGTCAATTTACTTTTCCTGCTTTAGTCATCAGGATTTGATTTTCTAGCTCCTTCGGTGAATTTATACACGATGTGCCTTGATTTTCTTTTACATTTTTTTTTTTTTTACTTTGCTGTTACGCCGTAGGTGTGCCATTATACAACATTAAACTGATAAAGGTCTTAGATGTGGAAAAGTTTATGTGTCTCTATATCAGGCTAACCGTAAGGACCGAGATTTGTCTCCGTTTGTCCACAGCAGGTGATTTCTCTCCAACATAGACATCTAATGATTGCAGCAATTAAACAGTTTGTGTTAATTGTTGCAGACTTGGTGTAATGATCTTGAAGTTGTCATGGTAACTGTGCAATTCAGAATCAGAAGTTTTTTTTTTACACAGTAGCATTACACTGATCAGCCATACAATTACAACACAAAACATTAAGCCCATTTATATTATTGTGTAAGTTCTCTGTTGTGCCATCAGGGCAGCTCTGGGGGCCTCCAGGGGTTGTGCTGGGGTAGCTGGTACCAGGCCATTGGGAGTGGTTCCTTTGCTTGTTGTGGGTTGCAGGGTAGGGCCTCCACGGGCGAACAGGTTTGTCAGAGGCATCCCATGGGTGCTTGATCTCAGTTCTGTTGATCCAATGGGTGCTCGATCCAATGCCTGGGTCACTGGCCTTGGGCTCTTTGACCATAGGGCTCTATGTGGGCTGTGGTGTACTGGGTGTTCTGGTGGCTTTCTGTTGGGGCAAGCATTGACTTTTCATTTGTGTTTTGAGCTACATTGACTTTTCTGTGGGATTGGGCCAGGCGGGCTGGCTTATGTTCCCTTTGCAGTTACATTTACATTCAGGCATTTGCAAGATGCCCTTATTCAGAGCGACTTACATTTATTTTTATCTCATTATACGTTTGAGCAGTTGAGGGTCAAGGGCCTTGCTCACGGGCCCAACACGGACAATGTGGTGGTTGTGGGATTTGAACCGGGGACCTTCCGAATCGTAGTCCAATGCCTCAAGCACTGAGGTACTCCTGACACCCCACCCCTCCACCCCTTTAAAGCATGGGTGAGACTTTGGTGCCTGTGATCCTGTAATCAGTTTACTGTTGGTATATATTTTATAACCATTGTTAATGCGGTAATGTTATTGCTGATCAATATATATGAACACACACTCACGTAGGAAACCCTCTCTCACTCTCTCAACCTCAGATCTCTCAATTTTTCCTGTTATTTTTGTTTAAGTTCCATAACTACTGTATAGAATCCATCCTCTAAATTCAAACCAGACACTTTTTATGCTGAAAGTGAGTTAAAACACTCTTCTAAGGCACTTTGGTTGGAATGGCGTCTTTCACCCTTACTGTGTTCGTTTTATGAGGCCTTGTTTCCTGTTAATAGTGAACATGTCCCTTAAACTCCCATTACATCCTTTAACCAAAACATTTTTTCAATCCCCACAATAGGCACAGCCGTTTTATTTGCTTTATTTCGTAATGAAATGTGAAACAGTAATTATGCTGCACAGAAAGAGGACAGCGCTGTTAACGGTGTTAGGTCCTACAGAGTGATGACACTGCTCTCTCACACTCTTGCTCAGTCTCTCTCATTCTCTCGCTCTCTCCCTTTCACCACCGTCACCCAGCATGTCTCCCCAAATGAAGGGGTATTTTTCGTTCACTTTTATTTTTCCTCCCTCTGTATCGCTTCAGGTAGAATGGAAATGTAAGAACGGCTTTTTCATTATTATTACATCAAAGCATGTTGACATTAACACCAATTATTCCTAAAGCACTTTGTGTGTGTGTGTGTGTGTGTGTGTGTGTGTGTGTGTGTGTTTGTGTGGGTGGGTGGGTGGAAAAGAAGGCGAGAGTGAGAGAAAGAGAAAGTTAAGTGCCTGGGGATCCAAAGGAAAACTAATAGAATTTCATGAGGTTCACGGTAGATAAAAAAAAAAAAAAGGTCCATGAAGAAAATGAGGTTTGATGTTTATATTAGGAAAACTTTAATGTGTTGCACCATTATGAGTGTGTCTATAGTATGTGTGAGAGATTATTCTATATACAGCATATATAGAGCTGGGAAGGTAATGCGTGTACATGTACTGTATGTTGTGATATGGGAACATGTTCAAGTGGGAACACAACACAACCAGTGTTGGAGGATGTTACTTTTTAAAGTAACTAATTACATTACAAAATTACTGCCATTAAAAAGTAATCAGTTACATTACAGTGTTACTTTCTGATAAAAGTAACTAGTCAGAATACTTTTCCATTGCAGAAAATAATGAAAACTCCTTTGTGATTCCTCATGCATGCTGTTTTAGTCGAGACCTTTATAATTATTCTACCATCATCACTCAGTGAAGTTTGGCCCATAATCTGTTAACTACTAATACCCCTATCTCACCTACGCGGTTTCGCATGTACGGTTCATCATGATTTATGAGTTTTGGCGCTGTGATTAGGTTTCCATCTTTCCGCGCATTACATTCAACACTAAACACAACACAACACAGCACACACACGTCTATAACACATTTCAAGCTGAAGGGAAGTAAAGGTCATGGCTGTGGTTACTCTGTGGGCTGAGTGCGGTGAAAATTTCAGTTTTTTGTTTAGCTTTTTTCCATAAGAGGCTGTTTGCAGTTTTGCAGTCCGTCCAATATCAAAGAAGTGCTTTTTATAAGCTTAAATTATCCCAACTTTTTGACTAGTGGCATTTTTACCAGAGAGTTCGCAGGGTTAGTGGACTCCCACCACGGCAGTTTCAGCCCACATTCATTTGCTGTCAGTTTGATTGAAGAGTTGTCCAATTCGCTTCACTGGTGGTGGTGGTACAAAAGAGGTAATTGACTATTTTTGTAGCCCTCACGGTTTTTCCACTTGTAGTCTGGAGCATTGGCTAGTTCTGTCCTCAGGGAAAGGATCCTAAAGTGGCCACTCAAACCTGTGCTTTGAAATGCAATGTCCTGTACCTCCCTGTATTTGTGTTCTTCATCCCTACACTGAAAAGAGACTGGGGTCTGTGACCTAGACCAACTGAGCTGAAGACCAACGCTGTGGGTTTCTCTACTGCCTGTTGGAGAGAGAGAGAGATAGTACCTCTCACGTATTTTGTTAATGATCATGCACACAAATAAAACTGTAAGTTAGGTTAATGAAGTAATAAAGTAAAGGAACACATAAACATTGATGATTTACTGAACTTAAATATTGTGACCTTCATTTTCATCTTCTTTACCACTTATCTGGTACAGCGTTGTGGGGGCCTGGAGCCTATTCCGTGAGGGTGCCAGTCCATTACAGGACTATAGGCAATTTGGGAAACTCAGACTGATCTGCATGTCTTTTGTCTTTGGACTGTGGGTGGAAGCCGAAGTTCCAGAAGAAACCCACCAAGGGTTGAGCGGAACCCTCAACCCTGGAACCCTCAACCACTGTACATAGTACATAGTACAGTGGCATACGGAGTACCCCCTTGACTTCAGCCTCAGGTCTGCTTTTTGTCAGTTAACAACCACAGACATGTTCATGTTTTTCATTATCCAATTCAATTCAATTTCACACATTTGGCATTTTTAACAATGATCACTGTCACATTGCAGCTTTACAGCATCAAAAAGACAATTATGGAAAAGAGTATGAAATGTGTGAGACAATATTTATAAATCAAAATGATCAGATTGTCCCTGGTGAGCAAGCCGAGGGTGAGGGTGGCAAGCAGGAACTCCCTGAGATGACAATAATAAGAAACATTAAGAGGAACCAGACGCATGGATGATAACGCATAGCAGGAATCGATCTGCAGTCATACTGAGTATTAGGCGGCTGGAAGTTCAATATAACAGGAGAGGTGTTTAAGTTAACATAAAGTCCACTTTCCATGGTATAAAGCGGAACCGTCCACAGTGACCACACGCATCCCAAGCAGACAACACTGACCCTCCATGTGTCGAGATCTCCAACCAGAAGCGGGGCACTAGGATGTGTCAGGCAGGTTCAGATTGCAGAGGGTGTCTGGGTCACTGAGAGCTCAGTAGCACCGTGTGTAGCTCGACAAAGACAGAGAGAGAAATAACAGTTACAGTAGGTATGGTAACAGTCATATAATGTACTGTATGAGGTGAACGTATATTTAATGCAGAGTGCAAGCAGGGACTATGCTATAACTACCTTTGACTACATAACTACAGTATAAGGCAGAGACAGAAGGAAACATAGACATAAGGGCTCCCTGGGATTCATTATGGGTGAAAACTCTTGGTGGTGAACATTGTTTAATACTAATATTAATAATTTGGCTTATTTGGTTTATTATGAAACCATACATACATAATTCATATAAGGTTTATATACTTCACCAATGTCGCCAATGATGGTCTGTTCAGTATTAAACAGTACAGTATAAGTTAAAGAAACCTTAATGTCATAGACTTTTGGATGGTTGCACCTGGTCCTGATACTCCAGATCTGCAATATGTCCAGCCTGCGTCTGATGAGCTCTCAGTATGGTCAGGTTGCTCTTTGCTATACTTTGTTTAATTAATCTGGTTGAAACTTTCTTTTTTTGATATCTCCCTTTGCTAAGTGTTGTTTTAATTATAACATTTCAACGCTGCCAACCACAACGAGTAATCTCATTACTGGACTTCTTGTGTGAAAGCTTGAGCCCAGACAGGCTGGAGTCCACACACATGTTCATTATACCAAGTGGACGCTACGTGACTCTCAGAATGGCTACAGTACTTACAGTTTATGAATTTTACCACTTGAAATCTGCTGTTTTGTGGACATAACAGTACAAAACGTATGCCTGATCTGCTGTAGGTTGCATGTAAACAAAAAAAATGGCAATGGCCCGGGAGACACAAGCAGTATCTTTTCTGCAAAGTCTAAGCCGCTACGAGGGGCGTTGTAGTCAAACCAGGAATTTTAATTATGCAGAATAATAGAACACAGTTATTAGAGTGAAAACCTCCTTCCGTCCTCTATATAATCCCCTGCTGCACTGATGCACTTATCTGAGTGTTTCAATAGTGCTTGGATACCATCAAGGTACTGTAGAAAGTTTTCTCACCAGAGAAACCAGTGCACCAGAGTCATGATCAGACTGCCTGCTTCATGTCTGAAACGCTGGCCTCCCAGGATCTCCTTAAATGGCCCAAACAGGTTGAAATGGCTTGGAATGAGGTCCAAGAAATTTTATCACACGTCCTTGGTGGTTTCTTCTGGGACTTAAACACCCCTCATATTTCTATACATGGATATGATTTCTTTGCACTGCCCAACGCTGGTAAAGTTGCTTAGACTAGGTGATAATTTCAGAATTGAAAATGTTGGGGAATCTGTGAGAAAAGGAAACACCAACGAGGCGGAACAGGGATTTGTCGTCGAGCCTGGAGGCTTGTTGCAGATCCCCGGAATGAGTCTGTGACAGGAACATCAAGGGCTTAATTCATGTTGTGTGGATTCAGCATCAGTTGTTGCTTTGCTGACAGGAGCTGCTCGAGGTTATGGGATCGCCATGGCTCACAGTATGCGCATATGGATATTGTCTGGTCTTTGGCCTGGAGGACACACATTTTACACAGTTGACTGCGTAGTAATGGATTAACCTTCACCTGCTGCTTACCTTGTCACTTTAAACTCACACACACAAACACACACATTCTGAAGGACATGGTGAAATAGCTTTACACCATGCAGCTTGCTTATCACAGCTTGACTCTGATCTGATAATCTTTGTTTGGATGTTATACCTGTGGTTCGGTCCCAGCACTCGCCTCTTCCGTCTTTCCCACACATACAACCCAATCTGCTGTTGCCATAACTACAGAGCGATCATGGGGTACATATTCAATTGACTTCACATCATTGTTGCTTGTATAGTATGGTGCTTTAAATGGTCAGAGAGCAGCCGCATATGTTGACAGTGTTCCTTGCCAGATGTTTAAGATGCAGAACAGCTGGATTCATGGCACCATCTTTTGGATTCGAGTGAGAAGGTGAACGCAGATGTAAGTAATATCATCACCTGCTGTTCTGTTTGTAATTAACAAACTTCAAATCATCTGCCAATACAGGGCTCCTGCAATCTGTCATCAATCGTACAGCATCCTCTGAGCAAGAGAGAGAGAGAGAGAGAGAGAGAGATGAGTAATTGACAATGACAGATGGAGCAATGTGAAAAGGATTTAAATGAAACTATTAACTCATCTAGCATACACACACACAATCACACACACACACACACAGATACATTAATTCATTTTTTTTTCCAGTATACCTCTCCTCGCATTAGTCATACTGCTGACCTCTGCACCACTTAACTCAAATGCTGACACACACACAGATGCAATCATACCACTGTCACACAAGCTCTTAACTCAAGCACTTACAATACAATAGCAAATACAAAAAGAATATAAACTTTCACATTTAGTACAAGAAATGATTTCCATCTCTACATGCGGTAGTATCTCATAGAGTTTTCTTCATTTATTAGCATCCTGCCCACCCATCCCTTCTTCCCACTCACATGCAGAGTTCGATCATGACTGCCCAATCCTACTCAGCTAGTTTTGAGTCAGATCTGCGGCACATGGCGGCTGTAAATGTGCTCATGATTTGATTAGTCGAATACATAGTTAACTATAACGTTATAGACAGCGTAGCAGATTGTTAAGACCATGTTAGGAAATGTGTTTGTATTGACCAGGGTTTAAACAAGCCAGTTAGATTTTCCCTCTTATGTGACCTCATAATGTATAACAATAAGACTTGTTGCTCAGCTTTGCTATTTTCTGAGGCATGGCTCAGCACTAGCACATTTACATAAACACTGAAACGGCGCATTAGGAAAAGGAGTGAAAATCTGGATTTCAGCCAGAGCACTAACAGACACACTGCGGCAGAGCTCTGAGACTTTTGTTAACTTGTCAAAGAAATGGTTAAATATGGGCTTTTAATGGGCTAGGACGACTTACGTACAATGTGTGCCATGTTTTATATGAAGTGTAGAGATGTGTGCCGGACAGTTTTTCAAAATCTCACTTCCACACACTAAGAATTCTGACCGATCGCTCATACTCCCACGTCTTTCAGGTCCTTCAATATTGAATAAAATAGTGAATTCCATCATGGCCAGTGCTGAGCAAAATATTGCATGAGCATTTCTATCAAATCCTACTAGGCTGGCTGGGAGCCAAGCAGGAGTATGCGAGCTGACAAGAGTTGAATAAGACTTGTTTTTGGATGCTGCTGAGAGTGCAGTAGAACATGCTGCTTCAACTCCCAGGTCATTATCAGCCTGGAAAAACTTCCTACGCACCGCTGTAGACATTGCATCCTCCATGCAGGAAAGGCCAGTCATTGAGCTGTACAGGGAGTTTCGTTTGAGGGCATGAGATTTCATGCTGTACAGTACATAGAACTAACACTTTTTGGTCACCTACTGTACCAAGTCTTTCACAATATTCGTTTTATTTGAGTGTAAATTTTTATAATTATGCATTGTTTTGCGCATTATGTGCACTGATTTTTGTTATTGTGAGGGTACTTACTCCACATGAATGAATTTGATCTGAATCACTACAATCTTGATAACGTTAAAAAGTAAAATGTACTCAGGAGGTTCATCAGAGTTCTTTACAGCTTCAGGAAAAAATTGTAGCCAACGAAATACATTTTGACCATGCTTGAAAATTTCACTATTAATGGAAGAATCATCGATTATAGTCAATCATCCGTTGATTTCCTGTGCATTTCAAGCGATCTATTATGTTCTTTTTCTGCGCACCATGGCAACCATTTTGTATCAGTGCATCAGTTTAAAAAATATATATACAAAACCATCAACGAAGAAAAACAGCAACATGAAGTGTGTGTTACAAGGAGTATGCGTAAATAGTAAACTTGTTGTCAGATCATTTTCTTTGACAGATGTGTGGTGTTTCTAACATTAATTTATTCAGTAATAGATGCTTATGCAAGTTATCCTAGTTGATCCACGTAGGTGTAATGTACTCTGGGTACAGTCATTGTGAATGCTGGTGGGATTGATTTTGAGTACAAGAAGCATTGTACTGTTTGGTTAAAGCGATTCTTAATTGATCATTGATTGGTTTAATCAAACTGATGATCGATTATGGAATGGTTACTGACTCCCATCACTAGTAATCACTGACTAGCATGGTATAAGCATTTGAAGTTTGAGTGTAGTCGTTTGGTACTTCATAGGTAAATAGTGTTTAAAGATTTGTACACTGTTTGTGACAGGGTTTGTAGTGGAGGCATAAATCCATGGGACGTTTTTACACCTAGCCAATTGGAATTTCATTTGGGCGCGCCAGGGAGTTTGGGGCTATAATTTGAGACGGGGTGCTGGATTTTGTCCTGGGGTGCAAGCCTAATTCGACTGCACCTGCTACCCAAAAACAGCCTGTCTTTTGATGCACAATGCCGTTTAAAAAAAAATTTTTTTTATACCACAGTTAGGTCCACTCGCACGATTTCTAATTTCTGATTTAACAAGGAAAGGTATTCCATGAATAGGTGTATCCTGGCACAACCTCACTCGTGCTCACTCCACATTGGATAGACATCAACCTACAAATTCTAGCACATCAGCATTTTGTTCATTCAATTGAGCAAGCTTGACTACAGGCACCAATTTTGAACATCACATTTGGCAATTTTGGAGTCACCAAAGAATTAGGTGAAATGTACCATGTAACATAACATAACATTGCCTTCACAAATTAGTGAGCCACCAGCCCCCCAATCATCTTCTCTAGGGAGTGAAGAAAGTGCTTGGCAGCGTTTGACTCTAAACCCTGTACAAAAATTTTTGGAGCTTAGATTGAAAAAACAAAATCAGAAAGAAAAAAAAACCAGTCTGGTGCCTTCAAACACATTTTTGTCAGTAGGAGAAATGTTGCATAAAAGCAATATGACACTCATGTTTGTGAGGTTGTTAAATGATTGTCTCACAATGCATCCTTAATAATATTAGGGCATACTGTATTATTTCTTTTGCAAGGATAAACATGAAAATCAGGCAAATAAAAGTTTGATATTTGGCACGTGTTTGTATTTGGCACAACAGTTTTGGACAGTTCAGAAATGTGGAAAAGGCCATTACAAGTGTAGTTTTAAAAGCATCAGAGCATGGAATGTAATTTGCAGGCTGTGTGGTTGCAAATTAAATTGCTGTTTGATACAGTACTCATTCAACAGCTTAAAAATAGCAGCGGCACAAATCAATGTTTGCCGTAAATAAATAAAATACAACGGTTTGACTGCTCTTTAAAACATTTTTTTCTTCTTCTTATTATTATTACTGCTCGTCTAGTAAAAATTAACAGTCAGGCAACTTTCCTCCTCTGTCCCTGGATGTGCTGAGACATATATAGCAAATTTTCAGTTTTATTCTCTGCAGGGGGGATATTAGAAGTCACACATCAGTGGAACTGGAAGAATGGTGGTAATTCTACAGGGGGAGTTAGTGTGCGACACTCCACCTCCTTCCTAATGACATATTAACACTTCCAGTGGGGAAGGTTTGCTGATTATACACATTAAATCACACAAACAGCTTAAGAGAAAACCAGATATAGCTCTGTGATCCCAGTAGACACTAGACTTGCTGAGCGCCCTAGAAGGCACAGAGATTATGGTGTCCACTTTCTTAGACCTCCACAGTTCAAATGTTTCCATTACCGCTTTGTATGAGTGCTTAATGCAGCTTGTGAAGTAGTTAATATGAAATTAAGCAAACTGAGAAGGAGATTATTTTAAAATGAAATATGGGTGCTTATTCTATAAATACTGGAAAACACTGGAGGCGAAATAAGAACGAGGCTGCTGCAGTTATACAGTATCTGCATATGTAGTACATCATACATCATGTAAAGAACTCATTATCTCTTCAATGCAGATAATCAGATATTCTGTTACATCCCGAATTACTGCTATTTGATTATTTCATTTACTCTGCTCCTTTCTCTATTTCTCTTTTCATGTCTATCTGTTTTAATTTTAATCATAATGCCATAAAACTTGTGTTCAGCTGCGACCCCACTTGCCCCCCAGTCCGTGCTGTTTCCATAGTGACAATCTGGAGGAAGTCTTTTAGAGAATGCAATCTTCTTCATATTTCTGTGAAATGAATCCACTGATTATTCATTACATCATTGTAGAAGGAATGCAAAATGGAAGGAGATAGAAAGGATGGGGGGAGCATTGGCAGAGAGCAATTCGAGTGGAATGCCCTTTGTGCTTTTCATTCAACTACTAGTTTGGGGAACAGTTTAATCTGGTGTATTATAAATTAATTATTTTCACATTTTCCATTGAAACTAATTTTGAAAAAAAAAAAAAAAAAAAAATTTATGTGTACTTCTTCTAATAACTTAGAAAAAATAGAGGGTTTGTTGCTTAACATTTATTTATTTATAAAGACTGCATATTACAAAACACCTTATCTTACTAATTGCACTTTAATCATTTATCAGTGCCATAGACAATATTTCTTCAGTACGACTCAAATCATTCCAATCATGATCTGGCCTAAACACCATTGCCGCCCGGGGGGGGGTTGTCACTCAATGTAATATCACTCAATATGATGTCAGTCGAGAAGAACCGTTCGAGATATCAAAAATCCTTTCGCAATTTTGCATCCTCAATGTCTTGGGATCATATTGGCCCAGTTTGATGCCGATCGTATGAATCCCCTAAGTGGAGTATATCAAAATCCACTGTGTGCATTTTTCGAACAACCCAAAATAAGTGACTGCCTGTTGCGTAGAGAGCGAAAGTTGTTCAGCCCAATAAGATCTAAATGTGTACCAGGTTGCACATGTACAGTATATAGATAAGAGTTTATGAACTATGCAGCAAAATCTTGTGTGAAGTTCCTGGGCTCAGCCGCTCAGGCGTCCTAATTGCAGCAGATTTAAACACATAAGTCATCAGATCAGTATCCATGTAAATATTTAAATTAGGATGTTCGATTCTTTCAGTAACTGTGTACCTACGAAGTAACTTGTATGATACAAATGGCTAGTGAGTGTAGCTGCAAGTAAAGGATGTTAATAAATAGATTTACATACAGTAATGTTGTAAGAAGAGGTTGGGAAATTTTCCTTCCCTGCCAGATGAGGTCATATTCACTAATGTGTTAATGCAACCATTACCTAACCACTTCCGCACTAGAAATAAAAAAAAACAAATGTTAAAATAATTGGATTAACAAATTAAAATGGATATGAAATAGTCAACAGACGCTTGCTAAAATATCAAGTGGTACCTCAGTGGATAAAACGTTGGATTTATTTTCAGAAGATTGTTACTTTAAACCACAGAACTGCCGAGCTGCCACTGCTGGGCACTTAAACCTCAACTGCTCAATTATATAAATGAGATCAATGTAAGTCGCTCTGGATAACGACGTCTTCCAAATGCTGTAAATTTTATTTAAAATTAAGTCATTTTTTCCCCACCTTCCATATGGAATTACAACCTTTTTTTTTTTTTGAAAAAAAAAAACCTTCAATAAGCTGTTTGCGCATCTCTTATAAATAGCACTGTGTCTGTGTTCAGAATGCACAGATCCCAACTCTTGTAATTATCATACAGCTGGCATCAATGAAATCATTCTTCTTAAACCCCCCAAAAATCTGATATTTCTGAAGGATTTTCTTAACATGCTTGCTCTAGATTTCATTTCACTACTAAAGCCACAGTCAGCCAGTGCTCAAGTATTTATCAAGGTGGATGGGATTATGAATAGCTTTAAATATTTTGCTCTTTCAGGCGTCTGCCAGTAAGCTAAAGATGAAAAAGACTTTCACCTTGCAGCAGGACAACGACCAGGAGCACACGTCCAAATCAGCAGGAAAATGACTCTTTGAACCAAAAGAAGCTCAAAGTTTCTGAATAGCCAAGAAGCCAGACCTGAATCGAACTAATATCTGTGGAGTGACCTGAAGCAAGCTGTAGATAGACGATGCTCTCACAATTTGATGGATCTAGAATGATTTTTTTTCAACTAGAGTGTGTTTTAAGATGTGCCACTGCCAAAGCCTAAAACATGTAATGAAATTAGGCGCTTAGGGGTATACATACTTATGCAACAAGGTTAAGTTTTTTTTTTCCTTCCCTAAGAAAAAAATTTATTGTCTTTCACTTTATTTTTTATTTGTAGAAACTTTGCATTGACCCTGAAAGAGATTCTGAATTAAAATATGTTGGTTGCAGTTTTTACATCACAAAACCTTTCAATTTTTAACTGCCGTTGGTAGAGTTTTTTTTTATCATTTCATCGTCTATACCGCTTTATCCAGTAGACAGGGTCATGGGGGACCTGGAGCCTCTCCCAGGAGACTTACTGTAGGGCATGAGGTGGGGTACACACTGGACAGGGTTCCAATCCATCGCAGAGCATACAGTACATACATACACAATCACTCACACACTACAGGCAGTTTGGGAACACCAATTAGCCTAATCTGCATGTCTATGGACTGTGGGAGGAAACCGGAGAACCCGGAGGAAACCCACCAAGCATGGGGAGAACATGCAAACTCCATGTACACAGACCTGAGGTGGGAATTGATCCAGACCCTGGAGGTGCAAAGCAGTGCTAGCCACTAAGCCTCTGATTGCATGTATTTTCTATACTTATTTAATTATTGATGCTTTTATTTGATTATATTAATTTGCTAATGTGCTACTACATGTCCTCCATTTTAAAGAGATATAGTAAACAAAGGTACGCTGTATTTTTAGCGTCTTAAAAATTATAGATGTAGTTGTCTCTGAAGGCAGCATTCCAGGCAATACTTAGATTCAGTGCTTTTCCACCTTCCAATACAGCTTTAGTAGGGCACTTTTTTTTTCTTCTTTTTTTAAAGGTTTCATCATATTTCTTTATTGAATGTTGATGTCTTTGACTGTGCTCTTGCTTTGACATTTTTAGACGTTATTTCTTTTTCTGTCTTCTGATAAAATTGTGTGTATGTGTGTGTGGGCTGTGCTACTATGTGTGCATGAAGATTCTTTATGTGAAACTCCAGTTTGAAAGTCTAGATTAGATAATAATGACTCGCAGCAGTTGCTGATTAAACTATGGGCTGTGAGGGTGCCTGACCAGCCCAAGCTACTGTAGAACCTGCAGAGCCGTTGTTACTGACTCACACTGCAGGGTGATCAGTAACCATCATTACTGACATCTGGGGTAGTCAGCAACCATCATCACTGACACACACAGGGGTGATCAGTAACTGTTAGTACTAACAGATTTCAGAGTCATCAGTAACCATCATTATTGACATACTGTAAAATCTCTTGGGATAGGCTGCTTTAACATTTTGCTATCATATTCTCCAGTGAGGCGGCACGGTGGTGTAGTGGTTAGCACTGTCGCCTTGCACCTCCAGGGTCTGGGTTCGATTCCCGGCCAGGCTC
>JAQMYG010000012.1:10932013-10953302 GCA_030014215.1 Clariallabes teugelsi | reverse complement strand
ACCCTGTCCAGGGTGTACCCTGCCTCGTGCCCTAAGCTTCCTGGGATAGGCTCCAGGTCCCCGCGACCCTGAATACAAGGATAAAGCGGTATAGAAGATGTGCAAAAAATGGACACCCATCCAGGTGTAGCAGCAACACTTCAACACAGTCGCCAACCTGCAGTGCTGTCAGAATGCAGTGAGCTTTTGGGGGAACTGCATTAACCACCAGAAAATGGAAACAGGGAAAGATATTGCTCTGGAGCAAGTGCAAACTAGATTTTGAATTACCTGCTCGATCCTTTGGACATCCTTGAACAGGTCTAGGAAATTGGTAGCTAATGTTCAGGAATACCAGGTTGACATTTACAGTATATTACAGAGGTACATATGATGCCCATAATTACTCTTGGTGACAAACAGGGGCTTTTCGTCCCAGATGTGTCAGTAAGTATATACAGAAATATTGTAAATTCAGTTGAATAATCAAAGAAGAGGTTTGCTGTGAATTTCTTGAAAGGCTCTTCCAATGTTGGATGTGTACTGGGAATCTGGATCCATGACAGTTCTCCAGTATACCATAATAGACCATCTGTCAGCAACTTGTTTGAGAAAACAGCATGCTTTCAAAAATTAATTGACTACAGCTTGTATTTTGGAGAAACTTAATAAAGGTGGCAAGTCAGTCACGCAGTCAGTGTGCGCTCACAGCTGTTAAAGTACGGGTAGAGTTGTCGGTGTGCCATCAGGAAATGGATCTGTTTATTTGGGCATTGCGAAGCTGCTGCACGACTGTACAGTACATAGAGTATCTTCGTGTGCCTCATGAATACCATCTTCAGAGGTCATATACTATATAATACCCCTTTTTAAAGCAGGTTTGCATAAGCACTCTATTAAAGTGCTCGAAAACGCATCTGTTAATTTTATAGCTGAAATTCAACTCAGATCATGGCATGCTTAAAAATTCCTTCTATTTCATACATTTTTTTTCCCTGCCATTTCAGTCTACAGCTTTATATGAACAACCCTTTAAGGAGAGCATTGTCCTAGCCAATCAGAATGCACTAATGGGAAACTGAGATTTTATCAAGGACTGCGCACTCAGGTTTTTCCCATCTGCTTTTCTGAGGAACAAAATAAGGGAAATATTATGTGTAAAAGCATTTATTCTCAATGGCATCCTCAATATTTAGTGATATATAGGTTAAAACCACTAAGGGCTAAAGATTCCTAGGTGAGCCATTAGAGGTTGGCCACTAACTGCTAATTGCTAACCTAACCTTTCTTAAGAGCTAAAGAAGGCTAGGTTAGCCATTAGCAGACTTGCTATCTGCTTGGTTACTCTCATTTCCTGTAGCTCTGTAGTGGAGTTGAGCAGAAATGGGATGAACTGAGTATTGAGTAGGTTGGCGGGGGGGTGTCTATTGATATATGAGGTTGAGCACACAGTACGAGGGGCTAGAGACTTGGAGGAGACATAGACATCATCCTCTGGGAAAATGAAGAAAGACATGTAGACACGGAGAGCTCTATCTTCACCCTTCAGGGGAGGAGCAATGGGAATTTGGAAAGGTTGAGTACACTGAAATGTATTTTATAAAATGGAGAACGGGGACAAGTAAGAAAGTGTTTGATGGGCGACACGACTAGAAAAGACGATTTAAAAAGACGACTTAAACTGAATGGAAGATGAGGCAGATCAAGACCAGATGGTGTCGCTAATGCAACATAGTGGATGCCAACTGCCAGCAAACACCAAGAAGACAAGATATATGGGGTCACAATGGGGGCGGGGGGTGGAGTCTGATTTGCTTTGTTAAACTCTGCCCAATATGAACAGGATTCACACAACTTTTTGTGTATTCACAAAGACTGAAGACCCATACATGTACTATATGAAGACATGCCCGCCTATCATGGCACGAGCTGAACCTGCTTCCATGTAACATTTCTCCTATGGCCCTTGAGGCATCAACCTCTCCACTGACCATTAGAGACAAGGCTGAATACTGTTTCCATGTGATACCAGTCTTGAGCTTAAAGTAATAAAATCCTGAAATCATTTTATGTCATGATGATGAAGAAAATTTGTGATCCAGCTGGTCTATAATCTAATACAAGCACACACATGGGTGTGACTCATGTATCAAATTTTCCTTCTGACACAGAAAGTGAAAGCTATAACATGGGATAGACCATGACAGTAATTGTCACTGTTTAGTAACAGGAAGTGAAGAAGGAGATTGCCTGAGATCCAAAACATTGCTAGGGTTTAGTCTTAATGGATCTCTTTTGAGACATTACTTGAAGGATGGAGTATGATAGAGACTGAGTTGCATGGGCTTGGCGTCAGACATGTGGAGATGGTGCTTACGCAGGAAATTCTTCACTGCTGGGATTTGATTCTTTCGGCAGGCTGTCTAGTTTTATTGACATCTCAATAAGTATATTAAAGGAGGGAATTGCCACTTCATTGGACAATATGCAGCTTTATTCCAAACTCTAAAAGTGGTGTGTGTGAGCGAAGTATGCTCATAGGGCCTGAATATCTTACAAACTGCTGGTGCTCATTCAAGTGTTTTCTTAGCTCATAATTCAGACTTCTTAAATCAAGACATCAAATGAACCATGTTGAGGTTTAGCACCCCTAGTGGAAACCATGCTGAACTACATTCAGCATGGGTCATTAATGGGGTCATGCGTTCAAGAGGTTAGCAGAGAAGAAATATGTAATTGAAGCAATTTAAGCACATACACTGGCATTATTTATTTGTAAATAATAACCAAACAGGTATGTTGGATTTTTAATTGTAATGCGTTCTAATAATAGTCTTCATTAACCTAAATAAGGTTGTTTACATCATAATTTGGGTGACAGGGTTTTTCAGTCCTTGGAGGGCTAGTGTCCAACGCTCTGGTGATTCTCCTGTTTAAAAACAGCTGATTCAATCTAAAATTCGTTAATTACCAGGTTCAGTGAGTGTGTTTAGGTGTTGGAAAACCCTTCTCCATGAGGAATGTCTGTTGTCTCAGTAATCTGAATATATTTAGATCAGCCATAACATTAAAATCACCCCTTGTGTGGTGGCTCTGGCCCCTCTGGGTTTGGCTCCATGGGAACTCTGGGGGTGTCCTGTGGTGTGTGTGGCAATGGGACATTAGTTGTGGATTCTTTGGGTTTTGCGGGTTATGGAGTTGGGCCTCTGTGGATCAGACTTGTTCATTTATGTTACATGGATGCTTGATTGGATCGGGATCTGTGGAGTTTGGAGGCACGATCCAACCTTGAACTCTTTGTCTGCTAAACCCCATACGCAGCAGGCTGTGATGCGCTGGGTGTTTTGAGGCACCGGTGAGCCTTGGGTGCATGTCATCAGTTTTACTAGTGTATAAATGTTAATAAGTCTTATTCAATTCATCTGGCAGTGGTGATTATGTTATAGCTGACTGATGTATTTAAACAGTAACTCCGTGACATCCGTGTTGGATATATATCACGAGGGTTTCCACTAAGGGCATTAAACTGGAAACTGAGATTTTCATACAAGTATATTTATTGAAAGCAAAATATCTACAATCTACAGTACCATCAAGGTCCAAATCCAGGGAGAGAGTCAAAACCCAGTGTAGTCATGTGATCAGTAAATCATGCTCTCTGCATCTCCAGCAACAAATGAAAGCAGAGGAAAAGTCAGCGGAAAAAGCACAAGCCAGCGTTTCTCAAAAACGTCGCACCTCCTTTTTCTTTTGCACTGCAGCACTAAGCATCCCTCACCCCCCTCCTCTTGCTCTCTATGTCTCGCTGTCTGTCTGTCTGTCTTTTACAGTTTTTCCTTCCTCTTTGTAAAAGCAGGAATAACAGTATGCTTTCAGAGCAAGCTGATGGAGTGTATACGTGATTTGTTTAAAAAAAAAAAAAAAAAAACCCACACACATCTTCCTCATGAGCTGTAGAGATTTTCCACTAGCATGCCTCTGTACTCTGTCTCTCTGGATTTTACTGAATGCTAGTTAATTTATCATAAGCACTTACTCTAAATTGGAAAGTTTTACACACAGTACAGAAGCAGAGATTTCTCTTTTCCTCAGGGCCATTTTCAGAATTCTGTTCATATATATACTGTAGATATCAATTTAGGGTCAGGGTGATATTTCTCCATAGTACCAGTCTGCCCTTTCAAGCAATGGAAATATAATAATAATAATAATAATAATAATAATAAAATAATAGGGTGTAGTGGAAACAGTCCTGCAATAAATTCTTGCCTCACTTCCAGTTAAGCCCTAGATCCTCTGTGACCCTAAGCAGAATAATTCTGCTATTGAATGTAAAAATGAGTGGAAAACAAAATTGTTTAATATTCAAATTGAACCATTTGGACAAGTCATTACTAAGAAACGGTGCCCTGCAGTGCCCTGATGCCCCATTTGTTCGTGTCCTGTGCCTAGTGTGGATTCTTGAGATCTACGGTCACCCTGACAAAGATAAATTGATTACTAAGCCAGCAGGAACACTAACGCTGGATGACCATTGTGATTTACTTGTAATTGCGATGACATCCTCAGTCAGGACAATGTTGATTTTGGAAGTGAGAATGACGTTGAGATAATGTTGAATAAATAACCCAAATGCATTGTTGCGAATACAACCTCGAAACATCAAAATATAAACCTTTATTTGGCACTTTTACGCTGATTAACATTTACATTTACATTTAGTCATTCGGCAGATGCTCTTATACAAAATGCAATATGGTGTTTGTGGCACTCATTGTTTAACATGTACCGGAGTTCTGGTCCTGCTCATGGCCTTCTTTTTGGTATTAATTTGATTTTCAAGTAATTTTTTCAACATTGTGTTCGCGTCATTCGTTATCCTATCGTCATGCAGTCAACGTTGTTCTGACATCATTCAATCGAAGTAATTCTATCTATGTTCAAAAACAACATCTGTAATGGTAATGTCACCACAACGGTCTGACAACCAAACATCTCTGCTGGGAAAGTTCCTAATTGAAGGAATTAATCAATCAATCAATCAATTGATAAATCAATAACCATTCCTTGTATAAAATCCAAAAAATCCTTCCTTGTTCAGCACACATGTTTATTGTTCCATATTTAATGTGATGGAGCTGAGTAGACTCTCATAAACCCTAACACAAGGCGATTTAACCGTGAAGGAGTGTGTTTATTTACAGTTGACAAGCAATGTGAAAGAGATGTGAATGCCTGCGGTGTGATCTCCTTTGGTGCAGCAGTGATATCTAGGTGTAAAGTTGGTGGCATGCTTTCCAGCGAGTCGGGAGAAAAAAAAAAAAACTCAAATTAGACACTATTATGCATTCACAGTAGTGTTCCTGTTCCTGCTGCTGTTTTATAATCAGTCCCATAAGAAGACAATTATTGATTGCCAGAAGTGTTTAAGCTTTCAGCATGGGTGCTTGTGATATGTTTATATATGGAAATCTAACCACTATCTAATTGGTGTCGCTTGCTGTGGCACATTTCAGAGTTACCTTGTTGTTATTGTTCTGAGGTAGAGATGTTCTCCTGCAAGACCAATTATCACAACGAATAGAGAAATAGTCAAAGGTGAGGTTCTAATCTGCCTGTGTTTCTTTGACAGGTTTGGACATTACTAAAGATCCTTGTGTGAAGGTACACTGTCCTCCTCACAAAGTGTGTGTGAGTCATGACCTCCAAACGGCCATCTGCACCAATCACAAACCTCCACAGCACAGGTAAGTCTCTCTCTCTCTCTCTCTCTCTCTCACTCTCTAATGATCTCTGGCTAGAGTTACCTCCAGCAGAGCTTGAGAGCTGAACTGATATGAGCTGTGTTGCACTCTCCACTCTATCACCAACAGCTGACTCTCGTAATCCCCCATTAATAGCGAATCACCATCTGACTGCCATCTGCACTTTAAAACGACTTCATAAACACGATGAAAAGCTAAACGACCCGGCTCCGCCTAATAAAGCTCTGAAATTAGTTTTCATTTTCCAAATAATCTTTCGTTCCCAGCAGTCATGTGATCAGCGTCCTGTTAGAGGTCTTTATGAGACCTGACCTCGTCGAAGTGTTTGGCCCTGCCCTTTTCCTCTTTAACCCACGCCTTATTATGATTCAACCCACATTAATTATGCATCGGACCTCCGAGGGAGCGCAGAAGTTCATTAGCTATAATTACTCACTCTCTCTTGATGAGCAAACACACAGTAGCCGGTGCACTGCCAAATCCTGTGATAACATAACACCGAAGCTTGTGAGAAGAATACCGCATCAGTTTACACACTTCGACATCATGTTCACTACTGTACAAAGCTAACGCTAATGTGTCATTATTGCCTAGCTAATTCTGTCAGACTATAATATATTTTTTTCTCACTAGTTTACACAATGACAAACATTAGGCAGATGGTTTGCATGTAAATAATAAATAATGCATGATTTTAAATGGATGCATAAAAAAATTGGTATCAGTAGGTTCAAATTAATGCGTGACACATTAATAAATAATAAGGGATTAGAAATGATTTTGAATGATGTGTTAGCCGCTGAAAAGATCAGTGTAATTATGGGAAAGCACTGATCCATGATGTCAGAGCTTGAGTTTTATAATGCTGCTATAATGCATTTACTGTATCTAAATAAAAAAAGGTGATATGTGTTATGAAGGCTTACAAAATCCCCAGGAAGTGATAAAGCCCAAAAGCGATAAAGTCCATGGTTCCTTTATGTGATCGTCTACGTTTTGTTCCACCTGCTAAAAACGCATGTGTAGACCATTTGCTACACTAAAGGCCACCTTTCACCCAGTGTTCCTGGGATAGGAGGAGATCTAACAATCACTCACTCACTCATTCATCGTCCGAATTATCCTGCCAATCCATCGCAGGGTAGACATACTGTACATACACACACTCAACTACCGGTAATTTGGAAACACCAATTAGCTTAATGTGCATGACTTTGGACTGTGGGAGGAAAACAAAATACATGGAGTGCAAACTCGATGCACACAGACCCGAGGCGGGAATCGAACCCAGACCCTGAAGGCAACAGTTCTAACCACAAAATCACATGTCTGAAATAATTAGAATAAATCTGAGAATGATTTTTTGTTTTTTATATGATAGTCTACTGTTTTGTAAAATCATGTAAATTTTCCCTACATTTTCTGATTCTGGCCAAAAGTAGCATGCTGTAATTCCTTTCATAAAGCGATACAGAAAGAAAAATAACAGGGGTTAGAAAATGTTTGATATTTTCCAAATATATAATTGATCAGTTCTAAAAAATGGACAGATTAAGTATAACCCACAATAAAAACCACCACCAAAAGCTACGTGACAATACATAAAAATATATAAGAAATATACACAAAAATGCATAATCTACTGTACAACTAGTTTGTTGACTTAAACCCACTTTTTTTTCATTATTTTGTTCCAGTAATACATGTTATGTTAACATTAAACCCACTGACAGATGAACTGAATGACATTACTTAGCTCATTACAATGTGACCTGTCATGGGATGTAACATAGTAGGCATCAAATGAACAGTTATTCCTTAAAGTTGATGTGTTGGAAGCAGGAAAAATTAGCAAGAGTAAAGAACCGAAGAACTTCGACCAGGCGCAAACTGTGATGGCTAGACAACTGGCTCAGAGCACTCCAAAACAGAAGGCTTTGTGGGGTGTTCCTGCTAGGCAGTGCTTAGTACCTACAGTACTGTACCAAAAGTGGTCCAAAGAACCGCATCATGAGAACCCAAAGTTCATTGCATATAGAAAGCGAAGCCTAGTCCATCTGCTTCAATCCAACAGAAGGAAAGATGAAAGTCTGTAATGTTGAGGGTTAAGGGCCTTTCTCACAACTTGGCCTTGCTCACAAAATGGTTGTGGGATTTGAACGTGGGAACTTTCAAACCATACAGTAGTCCAATGCCCTAACCACTGAGTTGCTCAACAAGGCACACCCATTCCCACAGGGAGCAATGAGCAGTCCATCCAGTCTGATCCCTCAGAAAAGCCAATACAGCACAAATTGCCGAAAAATTTCAATGCTGGCCACGACAGGCATGCAGAAGAACACCAAGTGCACCATAGCTTGCCATGCACAGGGCTTAGAAAACAAATATCTCAAGCAGCAGACCAGCCCCAATACTCCCCAGATCCCAGTTTGATCAAGCTCCTATTGGATGCAATGGACAGGTACTGTAAGTCCGATCCATAGTGGCTCATCCCCAAAACCCACAGCACCAAAGTGATCCATTGGTAATGTCCTGGTGTCAGACAACACAATAAACACAACGAAGCAGAGAAAAGGGGACCCTGAGACCTACAGGATTTAATGTTAATGGCTTTAATGCTATGACTGATCAGTTTATAACAGCCATAACAGCCACATCTCCAGTGTTGAGGGTTTGATTCTCTCCCCAGGGCAATTTTATTTTTTTAGGCTAATTGTCCATAGTGTGTGACATATCGTAAGAGTGTGTGTGTGCCCTGTGATGGATTGGCACCCCATTCAGGGTGTATCTTGTCTCATTTCTCCTGGGATGGGCTCCAGGCCCTCCGCGACCCTGTATACAGGGTTAATGGGTATAGACCATAAGTGAGAGTCACTGAGTGTTTTGGATCGTTCTCCTTCTGGCTTCTCATCTCATCTGACTTTTAACATAGGTTTTAATGATATAAAATGCCTTTTAAAATAAGGTAAACTGTTTAACTGTTGTTGTCCCAGTATACCCGAATTCATCTTATAAGAAAAAGCTACTGTCAGGAATTCAGTCAAGAATTATGTATAGATAGATTATTTGTTCAACATATACAGTAACCATGTCCCTGAGGGTTTCTATTCATCTTTAGAGAGCCTAGGGCAATACAGTGACCAACATTTCTCCTGTGAGCCGATGTTTTATTGTATTTAATTACAAATATTAGGAAAAAAAATTGTACACTTAGTACCATAAAAAATAAAAAAATCAACGCAGAAGCTCGGAGAATGACGATGACTATGTTTAAGCTTTTACAAGAGTGAGATAAGGTTTGAGAAAGGGAAAGTACAGAGTTTGTATTCTCCTGTTTGGTAGTGTGTGTATGTATGTAAGAGAGAGAGAGAGAGAGAGAGAGAGAGAGTGATTGGGTCTGATGTGAAAAGGAGATCTCTCCAGAGGGATCGAGGGCTATTTAATCCACTCACAGTGTGATACAGATACTCAGCCCCGAGAGAAAACAAACAGATACACTGGCAGCGCTGTGGCCTTTTCTAACCCCACATTAGTTAACTGTTTAATCAGTGTGACTCACATGCAACACACCTCACTGACATTTCTAATCTGTTATTATAATCTCTCCTGTCTCTTTCTCTCTCTCTCTCTCTTTAAAAAGTCTTTGATGTTCAGCACATACGTAGCTACAGTATAGCCAGTGCGCTGTTCCCACTTTATTCTGCTCATTGATACTCCCAGATTACACAAACTGTCCAACTACAGAACAAATCAACGAAATATATTTTCTGTTTCAGCATTAAGCCGAGGAAAGGCAGTCATCTCCATAAGCACTGGATGGGAGGAGTGAATCATGGGAAATGTAGACCTTGTCCTGTTGTCCATCCTAATGCAGTGTGTGGCTCAGATGGTCATACCTATTCCTCAAAGGTGAGTCCTCATCGTCATCATCATTGTTCAAGCTCAGTTCTACATTTGCTGTATATACACTGTACTGCTCTACATGCACACAAAACATAAGCCAGAAATTCATTAAGCAGTGTTAGTCTGTGAACTGTCACTTCTATGCATAGACTGTATCTGAATCCTTTATTACACGGGGCGTTCAAGTCGAACCTGGACTGGACCTGGATGAAATTTCTCATGAATGACGGCATAAAACCACTAGACGTTTACAGAAGACTTCAAGCACGGTACGGTGATGAGACTCTTAGCCGCGGTAAAACATGTGAACGGTGCAAACCTATTGAAGAAGGCCGAACATCCGTGAATGACGATCCCGGCCGAGGTGGCACAAAGCCCACTATCGTTGTTCCCATGAACATTCAGCACCTGATACTTGCCAGCTCTGTCTGTGGGAACAGTAGACACAATTGTTCACAAACACCACTTGCACATTACAGGGACCTGACTGGCAGTTATTGCCACATCCCTCATACAGCCCTGACCTCACCCCAACCTGTTTCCACATGTTCCATTAAAGAAGTTTGTGGGGAGAAGTGCATTAGTGTAACAGTGGATTATATAGAGAAATATAGGAAGTTTTTACTCTCATAACTGTGTTCTGTTATTCTGCAAAATCAGAAGTTGTGGTTTGACCTGAACGCCTCTTGTACTTTGCTACAGTAGAAGCCGTTTTTGTGATACAGTCCTTGGGTCAATGACAAGAAGCAGGGCAAGTCGATTCAGTTTGCACAGAGATTACAGAGAAAGACTTCCGGCTCAGCGTTTGCAGTGTGCAGTTGAAATATTGCCGAAGTTCAAGAATGTGTGTTTGCATTAAGCCTTGTCATGACAGTTATTAACACTGCTCAGATCGGATGGATGACTGAAGATGTAATCACCACTAATACATTTTAAACACTGGATTATGTAAACCAACGGGAAGGAAATGTCATTTTGTTACAGTGTCACCTTCAGCATTTTGTAGCTTGTGGCCAGAAAAGTAGACTCAGCAGTTCGTCTCAGCCTCAGACACTCTATGACCCATGGGAGCGCATCTGAGACTGAGAAATGAAAAATGTCAGTCGCCTCTTTTTTCGATCAGAGGTCGTTGATTGATCAGGTGCTCAGATGTGTGTCCTGGGGTTCAACTCGAATTCAAACTCCCCAAGAAAGCTTCAAATGTGTTCATCAAACTGAGGTGTTTTTATGAAATTTGCTCCAGGGATTACACAAAGTCAAGAATATCAGGCAGAGCAGTGAATTGCGATTCAAGGTTGGTAAAGTCGGAGATTGTAGCCATTAAGAGACATTTTCAGGGCCTTTGGGTTGATACATTCATTAATGTGTCTTTAAACATGATGTACTAAGGTACAGGGTAGTTGGGTGCAGTACATTGGTAAGGGTTTCTTGAAATGCCTGAATATTTTGATTTATGGACACAATAATAGTCCACTCTCAGTCTCTACTATGACTAAATTACTGAACCACCTACCGTAAGCATGATATCATGTAAATCTCTAAAGTAATGACAAATATCTAAAAAGTTGTGGCTATATAATGAGATAATATACCTTATAATGAAAATGGGCATAGTTTAAAATAGAATAGTTATGTCAATCAAGAGTGCTAACCATGTGTTTTTATTAAATTTATGGGTCTTACTATAAGTTTGTAGGAACCGTTTGCTCAAGTCACCATCACCGAGCAGTCAAGGACTGTAATTAATTCCAAAATTACCCTGATGCTTATACTCAAAACGCTCAGAAGCTCATACGTTCCTGTTTACGAAAATGCCATGAATATGTGGTATACAGTTAAAAGAAGGAAAATTATTACAAGAATACAGTAGGATCCTTTATTATTCGGGTTTCTCTAAAGGGTTTCTTCCTCATGTCATCTCAGTTCTTCCTTGGCACTGTCACCTCTGGCATGCTCATTATGCCATGATACATAAACAAGGAGACTGATGCAAGTGCAGAAATGTGAAACTTTAATTAAGTCTGGATAATAAGCAATAACAAGCAAAAAAAAATTGATAGGAAAGAAACTTAACTTACTTTACAAACTTAACAAACAAACTTTTTGTCATGTAAAAGACAGTGCCAAGCTAGTAAGGAGAGGAAATGTGGAACACACGGTGAGTAATTATTCATTCACTCACTCATTTTTTTTGTACTCCTTAACCTGTATAGGGTCGTGGGAAGCCCTGAACCTACCCAGGAGACTCGGGAGGCCCCAGATGTGGTGCCAATCTGTACCGAACTGTTGCAAGGCACACAAGCACACACATACATACACTCTCTTATTGGCAGGAAACTGGAAACCCTAAAGGAAACCCACCAAGCATGGGGGAACTTGCTACAGTAATTCCATGTACACAGACAAGAGATGGAAATTGAACCCTCACTCCTGAATGTTTGAGGCCACAGTGCTAACCACAAGGCCACATCTTAACAAATTGAGACAAATGACATCAAAAACCATGCCATCTGTGGTTTGATGATGAAGAGTCCAAGGTGCTCCTAACATTGATACCTAAAGGGTATCTAAACGGGCCTGGTACCCTGGTTAAAGTGACAACAAGGCAAGGCAAGAAATGGGTAATGGCTACCTTAGCGAGACAGATTGGGTAGCAGCTACCATGGTGGGACCAGAAGTGGGGGAGCGTCATTCGCGGGTCCGAGCAGGGAGGTGCTTGAAGGTACAGTACTACGAAGGAAGAAGATGGAGCACCCTGAGCTCTATAGAACCTGATCCATGTACACTAGACTTATTGAGGTGAAAATGCCCTAAACTGATTTAGCAAGTATGTTCTTAGTAATATAAAAGAAACTGTCGAACATAGAGCTTTTAAGTCAGTTTATTTAAATGCATTAGCTTCTGGTCAGTTTCTCCCAAACTGGCAATCACTTCTGCTTCTTTCAGGATTGTTGCAGAAATTCCGTGCCATTACAGCTTCGAAACTTTCTTACACTGTTTTTCAAACTAGCTTGCTCACAGGTTTTTTAAATGAGCTTAGCCGCAAGTCCCTGCATGTGAACTGAAACCGGCATTAACAGCCTATGTTTTGTCTGAAATACTCCTACAGTAGCTCCATACTCCTGTCGGGATTCAACTTTACAACTGTACTTGTTCTGAAGATTCTCAATAACCTTATTTTTCTTTCAGCTCCTCTTATGGTTTCGTCTCCAGCTCTTTTCAGGCTTCCTGCAGAGTTGTTTTGTTGTGTACTAAAGTTCCCTTATAGCTGACTAAGTGAGTAGCAACATTTAAAGCCGTCTGCAAGAAATAAGTGCTATTGCATCAGTTCATGTCTTGAGGCATCGGCTACCAACTGGCTGGTGATTGTGTAAATGGCATTGAGAGAGAATCCAGTAAAGATGTTTGCATAACCACAGTAAGAACCAGGAGGCAGACCGATAATCATTTGCTCGGCCACATGCATCAGGAGTGACTGATGTGTTTTACTGTTGTTGTTGTTGTTGTTGTTTGTCTTTCGGCTGCTCCCAGCAAGGGGTCGTCACAGCGTACCATGTGGTCCGCACATACTTGGCACAGGTTTTACATGTTTTACTATGGAGTGAAATTTGTACTAACCAGCATTTTAACTTTTGGTTTTCATCATCTAAGAGTAGAAAGCACATACTGTACTGTATATGGCCAGGGTAGAAAGGAGGAATCACAGTTTTATATAGTAAATGAAGAAGGTATTCTCCAAAAAGCCCAAATACATTATTGGTTAATTTGTAAGACTTTTTGTAATTTGTAATTACAAGTAAGTAATTGTAACCTACCTGAACACCTTGTCTAAAGATTCCAAATTCCCATACAAAATTTCAGGTCAAACATAACACATTTGTCCTCTTTTCTTTGTTGCTATCTCGCAGTTTATGCAACTACTTGCTCATCAGTTCTTCAGATCAAAAACTAGCTACAAGATACAAGCTACAATATTTCACTTTATCAAATCACATTTTTTCATTTTGAACCGATCATACAGGACTAGAAAAGTCTTGAGTCTCCCCTTATTTCCTCATTCATGTTTTCCTTCCAAAGAGCCACACTTTCTTGAGTCTAGAGGAACTTTTCTCCAGCCTTTTCTCCCTGTACCTGACCAGTTTCAGAGAAATGTAATTTTTTTTTCCTGTTTGTTAAGCCACACAGTGATCTATGAATCATTCAAATATAAAATCATATGACTTAGGACATGAACCAGTGAGAACCAGGTGCAGATGATGACAGATGAGCAAGGCAGTGATTAGTATAATGGTGATGCTGAATGCAGACAAGAGGGGAAATGAGGTTGCTGCTGAGGTCGTTACATAAAAAAAAAAAAAAAAAACTATTTTTAAATTGTATTTTTAGGCATTTTGCAGCCTGTCACAGTAAAACAGTTGTTCCTATTTCTTTCATTGAATCTACTACACATTGCACACAGGCCTGAGTCGCGAGGTGCAAGCCTTAAATGGTTTTATTTATAGTTATAAACGTAGAAATAAATGAAAAGGTTGAAAAGGCTGTGGTACAGCAGCTTCCTTCCAAGACAGAATATATAAAGAAGAATAATGTTTAATCACAATCAGAAGCTGTCTTCTACTTCTACATTCTACAATACTTGGGCCTTATATTTAATAATTCAGGCCCAGCCCCAGGATCCAAATGTAGACTTTAACAATACTGTAGAAGTAAACACTTCTCTCTCTCTCTCTCTCTCTCTCTCTCTCTCTCTCTGATTCGGTGTATAAATTGCTCAGTCAGTGCTGATTGATAATCATTGGATGAACTGTGTCCACTATTGTTATTGGATTCCCAAGTCTTAGCGCTTTCCCAGCCTCAGTCTAATCCATCTTTTCATTCGTTTCTTGCATCTCCAATTACTCCTCCCTTCATCGCTCAGTCCTCTCTGGTATAGTCCGAGTGAAGCCCTGCAGGAAATGAGCAGGTGGGAATAGAGGGGCAGCAAGTCGCATTAGGATTGCTTGATAAATTGAGAAAAGGAGTAAAAGGGAGTGTTCAGTTTAGGACACTGATTAATTTTCTATTTATTGTTAGATCTGTTGGTAGAATGTATATAGGTATTGATATTATTGACATTTTTTATTTTTTTTTAAAGAAAATTTTGTTGTTCTCGCAGTTTTAGCTGTTTTTTTTTTAATTTATGATTATTGTTATTATTATTATTATACATACGGCCACGAAAGCTACTTTGAAGTAAAATTTAAACTATAGATAAATTGATAGAGGTTTTTTGAAATAAAACTTTTCTTTTTCTTTTTTCTCTATTTGTATTTCAGCACCACGTGTGATTGCCTGGCGTGATCAGACATGGCAGTGCTTTGATTAAATTATAATTATTCCAGATGCCACTTATCACCTCTTTGAACGAACTGTATTTTTTTTTTTTACCCCTCACAGAAATCTCTCATATAAATTCTCTCTGGCTGAGCACTGACAGTGCATGAACCTTGTGGATATTTCTATGTATCTTTATTAATTTGCGTAGGTGCTGCATTTAACTGCTGCGTTTATATAGTCATTTATACACAAGTATGTGTGTGTTAGCTTTTTTTAATTAGTTGAGCCGCTTCTTAAATTAGCCGAGAGATGTAACAGTATAGCGACGAGCTTAAATCGAACTCCGTGAAATTGAATGTGCCGGAGATTGCGGGGAAAGGAATGTATGTTGAACATGCCTGTGTGTGTGTGTGTGTGTGGGGTGTGTGTGTGTGTGTGTGTGTGTGTAAACATTATAAACCGTCCATGTCAGAAATAGGATAGATTTCAGTGCATTTTTGGACGCCTGTCAGAGTAACAAGAAGCTGCAGTCAATACAATGTGTGTGTGAGACCCATAAATTTGGAAACGAATATATATATTTTTTAATTATTATTATTATTATTATTATTATTATTATTATTATTATTATTATTATTTTGCATTTGTGAGTGAAGTTAGGACTTTCAGTTTTAATTCAAGAGGTTTGACAAAAGTGTGGCATTAACCTTCAGGAATTACAGCCATTTTCATACACACACTATTTTGAATAATGAAAAAGAAACTAGTAAAATTACAATATTTTTAGTGATTTTAGTATTTGGATAAAACTCCTTTGCAGTCAATAACTGCTTGAAGTCTGGAACCTATGGACATGACCAAATGCTCCTCGACATGCTTTGCCAGGTCTTTACTGCAGCTGCCTTCAGCTGTTGCTGATCTGTAAGTCTTGTAAGTCTTTCTGCCTTCAGTCTTGTCTTTAGTAAGTAAAAGACACTCGCACAGACACCATGCTTTATTGGGTTTATTGGGTTAGGACCCGGTGGCTGACTTGGCCAAGTATTCCATTTCTTTGCTTCTGGTAGCTTTCACTGTATGTTTTGGGTTATTATTAATGTGCAATATGGGTGAATCTGAGCAGAAAATGCAGTCCTGTACAGTTTAGAATTCATCTTGTTGATGATCTGGTATGTTTTGAATCATGAGCTGTACCTGTCTTACCTGTCTATGAGTCTTTCTCTTCTCATAATTCTTGTACAAGTTAATTTTGGCTCCAGCAGTCCAAAGAATCTAACAAAGTTTTCTGGCAGAGTCTAACCTGGCCTTTCTGTTCTCGACTCCTACCAGCAGGTTGCAGCTTGTAGGAAGCAGCTGTAGTTACATCATAAAGCCATCTCTTGACTGTAGACTCCAGCACTGACAATCCTCCTTCAATCCTTCAATCCATCCTGTTCTTGACTTGGCTTTGGGTGAAAGGGTTCTTCTTCACCATGGACAGAATTCTGTGGTCATCCACTTTAGTTGTCTGTCATGATTATCATTAAAATAACCCTGTTATTCTAAATACAATAAGAAATACTGTAGGCGGCACGGTGGTGTAGTGGTTATCACTGTCGCCTTGCACCTTTAGGGTCCGGATTCGATGAAATTCAGCCAGGCTCAATTTCCGTCTCTGCGTGCATGGAGTTTGCATGTTCTCCCCGTGCTTGGTGGTTTTCCTCCGGGTACTCCGGTTTCCTCCCACAGTCCAAAGACATGCAGATTAGGCTAAATGGTGCTCACAAATTGCCAGTAGTGTGAATGAGTGCGAGTGTGTGTACGTGTGTGTGCTCTTCCATGGATTGGCACCCTGTTCAGGGTGTACTCTGCCTCATGCCCTAAGTCTCCTGGGATAGGTTCTAGGTTCCTGATTGTTTTGGGGCTTATACTGTAAATAGTAAATAGAAATCTCTTGATGAAGTGTATGGGTGTCACTTTACAAAACTCATTCATGGAAATCAGCTTCATTCAACTTATTCAGAAGTCATGTGGTGAATTTCAATCTACTGCCACACACATACACCTATACATACACACACATGCACATGCACACACACACACACACACATCAGTGACACGAATATCTGTGTATGATCGAATAAGGTGCACTGATAAATGTTTAAAAAGATGGGATTGTTTAAGGCTTTTGAAGCAGAATGAACCCACACTGAACACAAACCTCCATCTAGATGCGCTTGACTCGCTGGGATTTCGTTCTTGTTCAGTTCCTGCTTTATAATTTCATTCCGCACTGGCTGGCTAATTCAATGTATTTTCTTCACGTTTCCCTTCTTCTCTACAGCATGCACGGAATGGTAATTATCCCGTAGTTTACATGACTGCCGCAGCTTCTGCATAATGCAGTATGTGTTATTAAATGATGGACTCTGGATATATCGGATGTTTGTAATAAACACCAGTGCGTTCTGTACAACTTACAAACATCACACGCTAAGTGGGAACTACAGTACTGTACGTAAGCCATAATGCGTTTCCGTTTGGTTGCAGTGTAAGCTGGAGTTCCAGGCCTGTGTTTCGGGAAAGAGCATCTCAGCGAAGTGTGAAGGACCTTGTCCATGCCTGCCTGGACAGGAAGTCTTCAAACCACACACCGAAAAGAATGGTAAGTCACTTCCCGTTTGTTTTTTTTGTGCATAACCTGTAATTTGGTTTTGCCAGGCAGTAACTCTCTAAGCTAAACATACTGTGTGTGCGTGAGAGAGAGAGAGAGAGAGAGAGCCTTGAGGTGATAGTTGGCCACAGTAAATGCTGCATTAAAAGTTTCTTACCCTGAACTGCACTACATGCGGATGAGGTCATAGACAGAGGAGAGAGGGGGAGAGAGAGGCCTTGGGGTGTGTAAAAGATAGAAAGAGCGAGTGAGAGAGAGAGAGAGAGAGAGAGAGAGAGAGAGAGCATCCATTTCTCTTTTTCTCTTTCACGGTCAGTAGTTATCACTCTTTCAGCTTCTTCCTGTTTTTTTTTCTCCTGCTAAAGTAAAAAGTAAAAACTCGCTTTGCTATTACTTTGTATTTCTTAGTTATACATTTGTTAGAAAAAAAAATTAATAATAATAATAATAATAATAATAATAATAATATGGGAATTAAAAACCATAAAAAATGGAGGATTGATCATTTTGAGGTAGGTCAATCCTATTTATGACCCAATAAAACATTTTTGTCCAGAATTGTACATTCTTCTTCTTTTTTTTTTTTTAAAGAGAAAATCATATCTTATGAATCCATATTTTGTAAATTGTACTAATGATTAACATTCCGTAATTCTGTCTGCTCACGCATTTACTTGCATAATCTCCCACAGTGTCATTTTATCTATACTATATACTTTCAATTGCAATCGCAATATGTGTCAAAATATTCACAATACTTAGATGTTTCTGTCTAATGCTTGCTGAGGAAATTAGCCACCCAGATGAGATTTGATGCACATGTAATACTGCACGATTAATTTCATAGAATTTTAATTGCAATGTGAGCCTGTGCAATATAATAATAATAATAATAATAATAATAATAATAACAATAATAATTGCAGAAATGTCCAATTTATTACAGGTAAAGCATGCATAGTCAGTAATTCATGTGCATTGCTTGTTTTAAAGTACTGGTGTGTGTGTGTGTGTGTGTGTGTGTGTGTGTGTGTGTGTGTGTGTGTGTGTGTGTGTGTGTGTGTGTGTGTGTGTGTTGTTTTGGTGACCAGGATGCTGCTTTTTAAATATGATTATAAATAATGAATAGGAAGCACCTGTAGGCATCGGCTGAAAAACAAAACAAACAAACAAAAAACAAAAAAACGAAGGTCATGGTGGCGAAGGTCATGTTGTGAAAGAAAGATTTTAGGAAATAATAATAAAAAAAAAAAACATTAAGCCTGGAAATATAATTTGCCTTCGTGCAACTCCTTCACAATGGAATTTTTTACATTTTTTTTTTTACCAAATTGTGCAACCGTATGCACAAGCTCCTGGCACATGCAGGAAAACTTTACGCGAGGGTCCTGTGGTGCGGCCGCCTCCGTAGAGGAATAATCATGTGCTCCTGCAACCCGACAATAGGACCTTGGATGAGTGACCGAAGTTTGCAACATGTGCCGAGAACTCCTGGTAAATAATACAGAGCATTTTGAGCAGCGAGATCAGTTTTCAAAGGGGACCAAAAACAGGATGTTCTCAACAACAACAACAACAACAACAAATGCATGTGTAGAATGCGGATATTATCAGAAAAAAATAAAAAAAATTCTAAAACTATTCTAGGATTCAAAACCCAGATAGCAAAATTTGACTCCGATCCGGATCCGACTCGTATCTGTTTAGCTTCCGGCAGATCCGCATCACATCTGCTCCAGATCTGGATCAAAGTCTTCTGGTATCTGGGAAGGAGCTCACTTTAAAAGCACAACAGTAGTCCTGATGGTTCGAGCTAAATCTGATTACATGAATATACATGATGCAAGAAAATACCAGTTTTAGGATACTTGGCTCCAACTTTACTTTACACCCACACACACACACACACACACACACACACACACACACACACACGCTCACACACCAACACGATTTCAGTTTCAGTGATGTTGCATAATTAGTGACCCTGCAAATTACGAAAGATGTCGCTACATCTTTTTCAGTTCCTTATCATCCTCCTCTTTCAGCCATTCTCGAGTAAAAATGTGTGATTTTTAAACCCATCGGTGCTGTAAGCCAGCGCTTCTTCTGGTGATAATTTATTTAATCTCTACACTCTTACCATGTGATAAGCAAATTCAGCTCAGTTCTCTTCCCTCGCTTCCCCTGATTAATCGACATAACCTACTTTTTGCGGGCCGGTGTTTAGCCAAGCGACACACGTCTCGCTCCATTTACCATCTGACTAAATATTATAATTTATCTTCAGCTAGGAAAGCAGAAACGTTTAGGACGTTTATTAAGAGCGATCAAGAATGATGCTGAAACGGTGATGTTTAGTTTGGGTGTGTGTTGTATTAGAATTGGGTGTGCATGTGTGTGTGTGTGTAGTTTACTCCTGCAGAATGAACTGTAAAAATAAGTTCTTCTATGTATAGAAGAAAACATTGAATATTACGTTGGAAGGTGCATTTAAAGTTATTCTCGGTCAAGTTTTAGTTGTTTTAGTGGCATGGCAGTAGTTTGCTCATTCTCACAGTTCTTGGTGGGTTTTCTACGGTTTCCCCCCACAGCTTAATCAAAGACATGCAGATTAAGCTAATCGGCGTTTTCAGATTGCCAGTAGTGTGTGAGTGTGTGTGTGTGTGTGTGTGTGTGTGTGTGTGTGTGTGTGTGTGACAGTGTGAGTGTGTGTATGTGCTTTTGCCCTGAGATGAACTGGCACCCCATCCAGAGTGTTTTCCCGCCTAATGCCCTGAGTCCCCTGGGATAGACTCCAGGCTTCTGCACAGGATAAGCATGGTAGAGAATGATAGAGAGAGAGAGAGATTAATACCATTTTTTACATTTGCTTCTAAAATCAGTAATATTTGTTTTTCTTTATTTCTCTAGTCTGCCATCAGCCATATATTATTCACACCAACAGTTGCTTGCTTACAAAAAATTATTTTTCTCTTATTCTTTAATTTATTTAGAATTTAGACTTAATTGGGTAAAAAAGATAAGATCATGTGTTTAACATTCCTTAGTGCCAGGTGCAGCAACTACACATCTTGCCATATCTATCTATCTATCTGTCTATCTATTTGTCTGTCTGTCTGTCTGTCTGTCTACGTACCCATCCATCCATCCATCCATCCATCCATCCATCCAACTATACATGCATAAAAATAAAAGAAAGGTTTTGTCAGTACATTGGAGGACCCAAAATCAGTCTCAGAAAATTCTGTCTGTATTTCTGTCTGTATGTCTGTCCAGCCAGAATTTTTCACAGCATCACGCAAAACAGATTTTAATGAAACTTTGGCAGCATTTAGGTATTTGCCTGCAGTTAAACCTGCACCATAAACCTCATCAAAATGTTGAGTAAAAGTGAAGTTATGAGCAGTTATGTGCCAGATTATGTCACAGCATCTAGCGCTATTTTTCTAATTTAACGCTTTCGCCCTCGAGGTGGGCACGGCTATACGTGTCCCTCAACAGAGCGCTAGTGTATCGACAGAGTATGCGGTAGACATACACTACCGTTCAAAAGTTTCGGAACACTTGCAAATTTCTTTGTTTTTGTTTAGTGATTCATTTTCTACATTCTACAACAATACTGGGGATTTCAAAACTATAAAATAACACATATGGAATTAGGTAATTACGTAAC
>JAQMYG010000012.1:10905655-10919684 GCA_030014215.1 Clariallabes teugelsi | reverse complement strand
CAAAACAAATACGACGTTATAAAAAGCAAGCATTATCAAAACAGGTTGGACATTTACAAGTACATATTAAAATAACAGGGTGTACAAACAGGGTACAGTAATGTTAATCTTGCTCATGAGAAACTTTTATATGGTCAGACAGATGTTGAAAGTTGAGGCTAAATTTTGAGTAAAGTATGGCGGTGACTGGTGAAAAACTCAAGTATCAATTAACTGCTATGGAGTAATTGTTTAGTAATTTACTGTATTCACAAATCTGTGGTAATGGTTGACACATTTCCATTGTTATTCTGGCTGTACATTGTTCTACTACAACCCTTAAAGGCTACATGCTAGAGAGTCTCATGAAGCACCTGATACAATTTTGTGCCACAAGATTCTGGATTTTGATGAATTTACCAATATTTTGCTCTGCTTGGAAATACCCTACACCACTTTCCAACAAAACTAATAAACCTCTTAGATGTAGTCCATGGATTAAAGTAAGGTTTCAAGGCATTACAAGGTTCTTTGCATGTTTAATTGCAAAAAATATCAGAATCTACAGCCACATACTGACACCCAAGACTTAATTCTAGCTATCTAAAATATTAGTGTTTATTATAAAATATTAGGCCTTTATGACATTCCTGAACTCTTTGTTTGAGCCACCCAATTTAAAATCATGGTTTCTTAACTCTGTGTCGTCATGTCTTGATCTCCTACAGATTAGCTATGCATTAGCCAAAAAAATGCTATGATGTAGCTTTGAATCACTTATGTTGTAATTTTGAGTCCAAGATGAACCTCTTTCATTTCAATCCATCACAAACCATCTACAGTACTGTATGAACCTGTTTGGTTTGCTATGAATTGTCAAGACTTGCTAAGAACTCCAATACTGTATATCACTTGGGCCGTTTACAGTTTGTCAAGTTTTGCTGTGCCTTTTCAGTCATGGTTTATATAAAAGGCAACCCGCTGTCCTGGTTTTTCATTCATATTGTGTCAGATCACCCTTTAACATTGACCTCGGGACCCCTGTTTTGCGTACCCTGTAATGAAGATTCTTTTAATTAACATTAAAATCAATATGGTGCAAACAGTATTGTATAAACTGTGTGACATTTTCAGCCACCCCTTATTTCTTCATATTGAAATGTATCAAATTTAATTAGATTGGATTAAAGAAATTGGAACAACTGTGTTACTGTGACGGGCTGCAAGGTGCCTAAAGATACAATAAAAAAAACTGGTTGTTTACGGAACAGCCTCAGCAGCAACCTCATTTCCCCTCTCGTCTGTTCCAACCGCTTAGCATTCAGCATCACCAGTAAATAAATCACAAGGCCTGATCATCTGTCATCATCTGCACCTGTTTCTCTCTGCTTCCTGCCTTAAGTTAGTTTTTTTAATGCTTGAATTATGCATAGGTCACTATGTGGCTTAACAAACAAAAACCTTCCTCTGAAACTGGTCAGGTACGGGGACTGGACTAAAATTAGTCCAGTTGAGAGATGAAAACCTGCTCAAGATATTTGCACAGTAATTAAATAAAAAAAAAAAATTGAGAACAGCCTAGTGCCAATCCCCAAATGACCTCACTATTTAAGCAAACGTCAGTATATTGTTCTACCACATGTACAGTAATCAATTAAAATTTCAGCTCTGAGCAGAAATATGCCAATTCTTGACTAATCATAAGTTGAAACTGTGACCGTTTCTGAAAGTTAATAGTTAAATAGTGGCAAAAAATAGAAATTTGCCATATTTCTGATGCTATGATCCATCATGAAAAGGCATGAAGCACCTACGAAATCCTGAAAACCCGCTACAATTCACCTACAAATAATTTACCCTGCGATGATACTATAGTCTGTGAATATATTTAAAATTTTCAAGCATAATAATTTTTTTTCGATGATTCATACCAAACTTTGTAAAGATCTCCGTTGGATTTTCCACGATCTCAAGATGATGCTGATTTCGGATGTAATTCGGGACTGAGGAAAAGGGGCATTATTTTTAGTGTTGAAAAATTCTTTGGTGCCTAGCAACTGAGAAAGTCTTCTAACCACTCGAAAAGCCAGTTTGACGAGTTCATCATTTCACTGTGTCGAAAAACACAAGTCAGACACAACTGTATATTAAGAAATATGGCATGTTTCTGTTATTTTGTTTCGCATGCGCTTGCAGAATGTGAAGAAACAAGTGATCAATGATACAGAGATAAATAGAAATATAGAGAAAAATACAGAGTATAAATAAAGAAACAAATGCGTGTTTACTACCACAATATTTAGTCAACAGAGGAGGTTTATGGCACTATGACACTTTGCCAGGTTAATGTAAAATCACATCTGTGTCGCACATCTGTTCAGCAGACAATCAGCGCAGCAACATTAATACCCCAAGCTTCATCATAAGCAAAGGTCAGACAAGGTAAAACTACGGATCATAAAACATGCAGAAGGTTGAAACACATCTTTGTTGTTGAATTGAAACAGGCCGTTGTTTATGTAGGCTGCTGAGTCATTGTTTATATCCATTTTCCTTATTAATTTGTGAGTGGGAGGATGGAGCTGGTTTAATCTCAGAAGCATCTGAGAGAAGGTGCTAAACACTAGAAAGTGTTTGGTGGATTTCAGCAGAACCTAATTACAAGTCTATTATGATCGCTCTCCCTTAATTTTCAGGTCACTGTGCTTTTGGTCTTGATATTTATTTATTGTTTGGTTGTGTGGGCTGTTTCGTTCTTAATAAATTAAGTAATAAATGCAGATTATTTAACAAAATGTTTTTTGCATAACTCTCGAGAAACCAGTTCAACTATAGCACAGGCCTAAAATTTAGATGCAACATGGAGGGAGACTTTGTAAAATATTGAAGTGAAAAAATATATAAAAAAATAGCCTGGAGACTAAGTGAAATGAAATGTGTACATTTAATATACAGTGCATTGATCAGCCATAACATTAACTCCACATGACTTTAACATTTTAACACTGATTATCAATAATATACCAGTAACCTGGTAACAGGATCATGGGCATCTATGGCTCATCTATGCCCGTGGGAACCAAAGGACGGCACATCTGCTCTGAAAAACTAATGAGGCACAAATCGCTTACATGTCAATGCTGGCCATGATAAAAACTCCCAGTGCACCACAGCTCGCCGCACATCTGGTCCAGCAAGCAACGAGCCCAAGGGTTCTGACCCGGTCTCCAAACTCCCCGGATTACAATCCAATCGAGCACCCATGGGATGCAAGTCCGAACAAGTCCAATATCCACAGAGGCCCCACCCTGCAACCCACAACACCCAAAATATCTGCTGAAAGACTCAACCCCCAACCCCCACCCTTATGTGGGAATGTGGAGGGCTAGGGGGGGGGGGTCTAACCCATAATCGATGATAATCAATAGGTAAGTATTAGCCATGTAGACACTCAATCTAATTATTTCTGTCTTGTTGGAATAAATACAGTATATTCTTGACGTGATGTGACAAGTTTCAAGGAAGAAACCTTTTCTTCCATTCCTTATCAGTGAACTCCATGAGAATTCGCTCCCACCTGACTTTATGTTCATCCCCTGGGCCTTTGGCTGAGGAAGCAGCACTGATTGGCTTTCCCCATTTCAAACATGGAAAAGCCTCTGACCAACTTTGTATAACCAATCCTAATGCAGAAGGCAGGATTTATAAGAAAAGATCTAAAAGACTAATCTAACCTCAGACTTAGGGACAAATACTTCTTATGTCAAATGAAAATTTTAGTGCGCAGAAAAGTTTGAGCTTGAGCTTTAAACATGTAAACATACATCTAATTGGATCAGCGTCTCATGTAAAAAGTTACATTGCGATCTAATTAGAATCATTTCAGTCGGATTAAACATTGTCAATGAAGCGGTTAGTGATTTAGACCACGGCATGTTGTTGGTTCTGTAATGCAGGGATTCTTACATACAATTTTCTCTAGACTGAAGACAGTGTGTGGGGAGAAAAAAAAAAAAAATACCCAAAATGATCAGTAGTTCTACAGATCAAAACGCCATTTTGAGGTCAGAGGAGAATGGACTGGTTCAAGCTGACAGGAAGGTGACTGTAGCTCAAACAGCAACTCTTTACCATCATGGTGAGCAGAAAACTGGAGCCCACAGTATGTCAAATCTCGAGTCAGTTAGGCTTCCAGAGCCGGAAAAAATCTGAGGCTGCAGTGACAGCGTACGTACAGTACACAGGCCCACTGATACTGGACGACTGAATATTTGTAAATAGTCTATGCACTTTTGTTCCAATCTGTCCAGTTTCATCTTAGGCATTGGCGTTTCATGAACATGAAAATTGCACAGTATCATTTCATCAAACTCAGCAATCGATTGTGTGGAATAATTTTTAATTTTCGTAGGATACGTGGGTATGAAAGGAAGATTGAATCAGCCAAAATGTTCAATTATATCCGAGACGTAAATAATCTCAAGAAAAGTTAATGACATTAAGTGATTCAATTTCATGAAGCTCATTAAAAAATACTTAGCTCTGATTATAAAACAGTTTTTTTTTGTCTTGGGATTGCTCTGTGAAGTCCTTGTCATAAGCGTACGATAATAAAGTAAAACTTTTTCATTAGTAATTATGAAATAGACTGTAGTATTGCAATAATGATGGAAGTGGAATTGAGTCATTTATTATTCTATTAAACGCTGACAGTTTTATTTGCCAGACCATCAAGAGCTTCTACATAGTCGAGGCCGCAGTTATCAACACTTCATCAAGTAAAAGTTCTCATGTACAAGTTTTTTTTCTTTACTTTTCTTTCTTTTTTTTCTGCATATTTGACGCAAGTACCTGCTTTATTCTTAAAGAACATCTTGTTTTGATTTTCATCTCCCCCAAAAGGTTTTAAATTAACCTGATTAGCTGTATCACATGCACTATTGTTAGAACTGAAGTGCAATAAGTTTGTAATAGGTAATTACGCAGACGGGATAACCTTAACGATGTCATCATATTCATATTCTCCCAGACATAACTTCAATAGTTCATTGATTTGTTTTGTTCCTAATTAAATCACGGCGGATTTATCTCGTCTTGCCTTTAGTGGAGACACGATCATGCCAGCAAGCTTTCAGATTCTTTAAACGAATAAACGAATAAATTAATAAATAAATAAACAGTTTCTTATTCAGATGTGCCACATATTCACGGCGTGTCTTCTGATTTAATATACTTCTTTATATGTTCATCGTCTACGAGCGATGAATGCGTTTAAATTCCTCAGTATAATTTGAGGCTTGTTTACTGGCCATACAGAAAACGCTAAGTAGTGAATGAATAGCTTCTAAGCATTCATTTAATTTGCCATTTTGGCACAAGCTGCCGTTTTATTGTTGATGGGTCTACAATCAGAGCGACAGCAGTTTAATTGTGCTCCATTCTGAGCTGCAGGATTAGCAAGATGCAGCACGCTAGGCTAAGCGCTGGCTGTCATTGCGATTGGTGTCGGGGTTTGTATTAAACAGCTCAAAGGGACACCTGTCTGCTGAGTGTAATCAGAGGTGGACAATTATGATTCGTGACTGTTTGGCCTGTAATTACAGCAAACGTCTCGAGCATCTGTGCCGGATTGTTAAAAAACAGGACGGCACTGAATTGTTTTCTAATTCCTAATTTTCTTTTAACAATGAGATCCTGTTCTGTCTCTTCACACTGCGAGAATAATTAAATTATTACTAATTGCATCATTATTTATTGTATAAAACATGACGTAATTCTTACAACAGTGTTTGTTAATGTGTGTGCTTTTACAGTATGATAATGATGATAATGTGATAAATGTGAGATACTGATTATGCTTGTGTTTTTATTTGTTTAATATTTCTGGAGTTTTATCTTTTTCTTTTGATCGATGACATTTCTATCATCGACATGCATCCGTGAACAAACAGATCTCATGTCTGAACTATTCCTCGCAGACTGCTTTTGTTTTTGTTCTTTTTTTTTGGAAAGAAGAGTGAGTACCGGAACCTGAGGAACTCCGCAGAGTAGTGAACTGTTTGTTGGTTCAAAAATGCACTGATGACATACGCTGATCAGCCATAACAATATGCCTAATATTGAGTAGGCGCCCCTTTTTGCCTTATAACAGTGATGCACTGTGTGTTCTGAGACCTTTCTATCTTACTTGGATCACTTTTGGTAGGGCCTGACCACTGCAGCCTGGGAATATGCCATAAGTCCTGCAGTTTTGGAGTCCTGCAGTTTTACCCATCGCAATCAAAGTCACTCAAATCCTTCTGCTTACCCATTTTTTCCAACACATCAACTTAAAGAAAAAAACCTACCCACATCAAGCTGCCATTGTAATGAGATTTGGAAACTGTAGTTACAGTGAGAAGGGCCAGATTGTAATGGCTAGACAACTGGGTCAACTCCAAAACTGCTGCTCTTTGTGGGATGTTCCCAGGCTGCAGTGGTCAGGACATACCAAAAGTGATCCAAGGAAGGAAAACCGGTGAACTAGCAACAGGGTGACTTGACTAAGTGGCCAAGGCTTACACTGATGCATGGAGAGGAAAGGCTGACCCGTGTAGTCCAATAGAATCTGATCCAATAGAAGAGCTATAGTAGCTCAACTTAAGGAAAAGGTTAATGCTGGTTCCAAAACAAAGGTGTCAGAACACATAGGTCACTATTATTTTGGTAGCAAAACGAGAGACCTACTCCAAATTAGGCAGGTGGTCATAATGTTATAGGTGAGCAAAGTACAGTATAATCCCTTTAGAATGTGAAAAAGGGACAGAAATGTATAAATACTGATGAAATAATATGGAATAAAGTTTATACAGCGTCGTCATACTATAACGCTCTTGTTTGCTATGTTTAATCATCTAGCCCCTTAATACAGAGGGGTTCAAAAAATGTATACACACTTCAACGTAACAAAAATATATGTCTCTCTGTGATGGTCACATGATAGTATCAATGATGGTGTGACTGCTGACATCTTTAGAGGAAACATTATACTAAACATAGTATAGAAAAACAATATTTTCTACTTGCAGTAGAGATATTTTTTTCCTAATTATATCACATTATGACATGCATCACTTTTCAGAATATTACGAATTGTCCTTGATTTTTACAACAACAAAGTCGTCATTAAATAATAGAACAATAATCGCATTGAACCAGCTCTCTTTACTGTGTAAAATTATATTCATTTTAGGGTTTTTTGAGGGTAATGGGCCTAGTTTATTACAAATATGGCACTGGATATATGAGAGTGAGTCAAAAATGATCTGTACTCCGGTTATAGTAAAACTTCTGTTGGCCACACTGTCTTATCAGCGCCTTCGTTTAAGCCTACTGTTTCCCCGGCCACTGCTGTGCAAGTGTGCATGTATTACATCAGTTTATTTGTAACTGCTACTGTATGCAAGCAAAAACAGATGCTCCGCTTGTGATTTGCACTTAAGAAGAACAGGATGCGGCGATATGTACTGAAGATAACTTATGGAAGAGCATAAACAGAAGTGTTTGGATCTCTGCAAACAAAGTTCTGACCGATATTACGAAGGTGAAAGTTTCTTAAAAAGAATCATTACTGGTGACGAGACATGGATTCATCACTATGAGTAAGTAAACCTGAGAGTAAACGGCAGAGTATTGAACGGAAACATCCTCAAGAAGAAAAAGTTCAAAAGTCAATCTGGAAAATGAATGCTGACAGTTTTCTGGGATTCTCAAGGTCCTGTATTGGAACATCATCAGGAAAAAGGTTCAACAATCGACAGTGCTTGTTACAGTGAGATGCTTATTGAAGATCTGAAGCCTTTGGATTAAACCCAGAGGACTGCTATCCAAGGGCGTCGTGGTCTTGCATGACAATCCACACACTGTTGACACTTTGTTTGGAGGTGTTAAAGCATCCTTTCTATAGTCCTGAACTTGTTCCTTCAGATTTTCACATGTTATCCCATTAAAGCAGCTCTACAAGGACGGAAATTTACTTTTAGCCTCGAGTGGTGCAGTTAAATTTCTAGTTAAATTTCTGGGTGATGATGTAGCCTCCCGCAGCCAGGGGAATAGAGAGAGCTGATTGGCCGAGGTCTGTCAGAGGGGTGAGATGGGAAACACTTAGTGCTCTCACATCAGTCACGGCTCTACAGCCAATCATGGGCGTCTGTGAGGTCACGCCAGCAGAAGGAGCGGATAGGGCTGTTCTCCAGATGTGGTTGGCTGGCGTAATGTGGTTAGGTTGAAACACGTGATATTCTTCGGTCCTCCCTGACTGGTAGTAGTGGCCTTAATGTGGAAGCTTCCTAGTGAGGGGTGGGAATTGGAAAAAAGTTCCCCCCAAAAAAGAAAATGTACGTTTGATGAAGAAGTGACGACAGCAGTGCGTTCGTGGCTGGCAGCTCAGCCTAAAGCATTTTGTAATGAGAGAATATGTAAGTCTGTTGTTAGAGATTATGTTGAAAAATAGAGTGTTTGTCTTTTCTAGAAGTTATTTAGAATAAATTCTACAGCCAGAGTGCGAATACGTTTCGACTCACCCTCTTAGTACATAATGATTCAGTACCTTTCAGTGTGAGTGCAAAAATGAATATGTCTCTGTAAACTTATTGTGCTCCTTTGGCCAATTTGATTAATGCCACTGGATATACTGTATATTTGAGTGTTTATTATCCTCTGCTGAGCTTTAATTAGGGCTTAGCCTCACACTGACCTCTCATTCTTGTAAGCTTTTTTTCTATGTAGACCATCTACAGTACAGTATATGGTTGGTTTTCTCCCTTGGTAATGTTTTACATAGCAGATCTTTACCATGAAAGCATGTAGGTAGCTACCTACCTTTCCCACAACTCTCTGTCTGTATTTTATCCTCTCTCTCTCTTTCTCTCTCTCTCTCTCTTTCTCTCAAAGACAGACATTAATAGTCTTTGATGAGCAAGACAGTCAGTAATACAGATCGAGTGTCATGAAGCTGAAATGCATTGCACGGAACCTGAAAGAAGATTCGCTTCAGGCTGACAGCATGAATGAACACACACACACACACACACACACACACACACACACACACACACGGGTTACCAGATTAGTGTTCTAGTTCAAATACTGTATGTGGAGTTGTAAAACTAAGCCGGGGTACTTTCCATTGGAGTTTTTATTAGACATCCCTATACGGAAGGGAAAAGTAAAATGCAGCCATAAGGACATGGGTGCAAATGAAACATTTTATTAAGAGCAGGCAAATAAACAAGAGGGACAAAAAGGTATTCGATATTTGAGAAAAGGTAATTCCACCTGCTAGGCACTTCTGGCTTACACCCCCCCAACTGTGCTGTTGCAGTGAGGGTTGCAGGATTGCCAGCAGGGAGCCAATCTTCACTGATGTTTCATTCCTTTAATCCCGGGTACATTTCAAGGCAGTAAAGTATTGATAGGGAAGTCTCCCTACCTTCCCGTAGAACCAGCATTAGGATCCTTGCTTCCCCATGCTTTGCCCTTTTTTCAGGGCCATAGCCAGAAGCTCCCTTTCTCTGCCTCCTCTGCGATGTCCTAGAGAGCCTTTCTCAGTTTGGTCTTTGTAATCCCAAGAAGCTTCAGGTACCACTGGGTGGATGTTTCAGTGTAGCATCTGTAACCGATTACCACTGGATAGGTGAACAACTGTGTACACACAGCTAACAACTGTGTACTTTTCCTTCTTTCCCTCAAAGGCTGACTTTATTTCCTCTTTCACTGGAATGGTTAACACGCCATAATGACCATCCAATTTAGAGTGGACCAGAGCTTAATGTCTGCTGCAGGGAGGTTAAATTGATCTCTTGTGGAAACTTAAACTGGCAGCTCATGTAAGCTCTTATATTCCACTCAACTTCCACGGACTGCTTCCTTTTAATTGTGCTCTAAGTCTGGCATCACTGCCTAACAAACTGGGTAGGTCACTGGGATATATCCAGGCTGGCCTTTTTTGACCACACTTTACCCATCTGGACCTGGTCATGGCGCCATCCATACCCACCCTCTCACATCAGTCACGACTCTACAGCCAATCATGGGCGTCTGTGAGCTCATGCCAGCAGAAGGAGCGGATAGTACTGTTCTACAAATTTGTCACGCCGCCCCCAAAGGGAGCAGTTTGAAAAGATGTGGTTGGTTGACGTAATGTGGTTAGGTTGAAACATGTGATAGTCTTTGGTCCTCCCTGACTAGTAGTAGTGGCCTTAATGTGACCCACTTTAACAACAATGACACAAAAAGAATGTGCTGCAAACATGGGTTCTTGAAATTGCACATGCCTCATCTGCTCTATACCCCCGAGATAATGGATATTGGAACTGGGAAGGGTGGTGTACGTGGATGAAACAACTTAACATATCCTCATTTGATGCATTCATCACATCAAGTAACTGTCCTGTTGATCATGGCCTCCCTGATTGTGCAATTCATTCATTCCATTTCAGTCACAGCTCTGATTTTATAGCTCTCCTGCTTTATCTTAATCATAAGATAAAAAAAAACAGGCAATTGGCAAACTGGATTAGGATCAGTGTTTTAAATGTGAAAACAAAGCAGAAAAAAAAATAGAAGCTGAAAAGAAGGACGTGTGCTGACACAAGAGAGTTCTGCATTATTATTATTATTATTATTATTTGTTTTGGGGCATGATGTGTCTATTGACACCACACATACCAATGAAGTGAAAGAGAAAGTAATCTATGCTCACTGGTTTGACATAGATCATCATAAAATATACTGAATTATATACAGGCTTTCTTATTCAATCTGTCCTGCACTAAATATTACCCATCATCATCATCATCATCATCTAATCGACGAGTGTCTCCCACATCTAACCTCTCTCCTCACTATTATTCCCCACTGTCATTTTCACTGCATTGGGCATCCATATCCAACTCTATAACCCACAAGTTGCTTTGAATTGAACTGTCAAGCCTGCTACACTAATTCACTCAGAGATGTCAAATTTCACTTGGCAGCAGTTTTCAAATATGCCATCTCCGGTTCATTCCTTTCTGTCTTATCTGAAAGAAATGCAGCCAAAGACGCACCCCCAATATTCTGGTACGGCCTAACATACTGTAGAACTGCAGGCATCATAACACAAAGGGGGTCTTTCTTCTTCATTAAGGCATTGTAACTATTGGTCACTTCTGTCTTATGTTTTGATCTTTCAGAGTTAAAATAGTTGGAGTATGGAATCTGTGGTCAGGCCTTGTCACACTGAGCCACGTTCCCACTGCAAGCAAAAGGGTGAATGCAGTAAGAACAGGTGCAATTTTGCAGAAATGCAGTAGAACCCAGTAAGGATTGTTTTGGTCATGGTCAAAAAAGCCTTACGAGGACATGGTCAAAGCAGGAAGAACTTAAAAGGGATGTAGTAATGGTGTCATTGACCAGGTCATGGTGTAACTTTGGGAGTTTGGATGGCATTCTGACTGAGTTGCCACTGGGATGCCACAGGGACATTGCTCCATCATCTGCTCCATCATCAAGTTCTCCTCCTTGTGCTTGTGCTACAGTATGACCATGGTAGGTCCATGCCACGTTTTAGAAAAGCACATTACATTCTACGTCATGTTTAGAGAACTTTGTATACATACTTGATATAATTTTCTACATCATCACTTTGTAATGATAGGCACTGGAGCCTATCCCAGGAAGCTTAGGGCACGAGGCAGAGTACACCCTGGACAGAGTGCCACTCCATCGCAGGGCAAACACACGCACACACTACGGGCAATTTGGGAAAGCAAATTAGCCTAATCTGCATATATTTGTACTGTGGGAGGAAACTGGAGTGCCTGGAGGAAACCCACCAAGCACGGTGGAGAACATGCGAAGAGATGGAATTCAAGCCTGGCCGGGAATTGAAACCGGAACCTGAAGGTGCAAGGCGAGAGTGCTAACTACTACACCACTGTGCTGCTTTGATAAATTGATTAATTACTTTATAGTTTGCCTAGTTTACATTTTTCCACTGGCTTTTACTTGACTCAAGTTCATACTTGCATCATTACAAGAACATTGTGGAGAACTGTATATTAGGTTCTTAAAGGAAATGTGAGGAGCAGATTTGATTGGATATCAGATCGGCACATCTGACCATACCTCTAAATAATATACACTGTAGTAGAGATAAACCCTGCTCTGCCGCTCCGTGCTGCATTGTTTCTTGGTCACAGAGATACCAATAATATATACAATGCTATGTTGCCTTATCTTTGCACGCTCTGATCCACAGTGATATTGCTCACTCATTTACTGTAGTAACTGTGATATACACAATATCATTTCTTTTCCAAAAGAGCATGGCATTTCCCAATCTTATGTGCAGCAGAAAAAAAAAAAGGAGATATGGTTAAATCTATAGTGATGCAGTTGTTGGAGTAATGGTAGTACACGTTCCTCTCGCTCTCTTTTTTTTTTTTTTAGAAGTTCCTTTACGTTATACAGTATGTACTTGAAAGGGTAAAGGGAGTAATAGTGAAATAAAATGTAAAAGAGAGGGAAGATTAATTGTTTGTGGAGAGAGAGAGAGAGACAGGGTTGAATATCCTGAAGCGATAGCTCTGGATGAGATTTGACGCTGTAGAATGATTGCATCACTGCTACAAGGCAGGGTCTAGAGGCTGTAATGCTGATATTTGAAGTGTGTAGATGAATTATATATGTGATGCTGTTTTTCTTCAACACAACATCCACACCTAAGCAGGTAGTCTCCAGTGGAGAACCATTTTCTCATCCTCTGTGCAATCACACACAAGCACAAAGCACACTGCTGTAAATAATACACGGAGACATGTGAACAGCGATTCTGAGCAGAGAAGCTCATTCAGCTGACCGCTCAAGTGACATTAAATAGGAGTGACATCCCGTTCTTAATGTTCAGCAATTTATGTGGTCATACTGATACTGTATGTAATGACTTTCATGTGTCATCGACGAGATTCTGGTAGACAGCATGCTTACAGTATAAGCACAGAAAAGCATCAATTCTGGAATTGCTTTGTGACCATGTCTGCGGCTTGTGTCTCTTTCCCTCTCATGTCAATGATAATGTATGAAAATAATCTCTACCCCTGACTCAGATCATCGTTCAGTTCAACTACAAAATATTAAATCCCTTATGTGTTTAGACAGTTTTGCATCAACTTCAGCAAGCAATTAGACAGAGGAAGCCTGAGGTCTACCTTGTCTAATGGACAGTGAAGTGTTCCCGTGGGGAGACAGTTTGTCACATGGATAGCAGACGCAGCACACAGGTGCGCAGCATTGATAGTGTTATATACAGATTGGTCTCATTTCCTGTCAGTGATGATAAAGGTGATGACGAGGCGAGTCTGGCACGGTGAAGAGCATTGATCATTGGCTAGAGGCTTTGCAGATCAGTCAGGTCTGATTGATAGGGAATCTCATTAAATGTAATGCTGGTTATCAGGGCATTGTGTCACTGTATGAATAAAAAATAAAAAATGCCTGCAACACCTTCACCTGTAAATCTGTGCAAGACATTTTTAGAAATGAGATAAGAATATGTGTGATACGAATGTCTTCACTTTTGCTCTTGATATTTATTATCTCTGGCCCTTTGTTTTGGTTTTGATGCTGTCTCCAACCGTGGTTTGTTTCACTAATCTTCACTAACCTTTTGCACCTGACATCGCAACGCCTGTCCACCATGGTCACACCCTCTTCTGGAAGGCCTACAGTACAGTCACTGTAGCATTTTCAGCAAGAAAACACATCTAATTCCGTTATGCGATCTTAAACAACATCTAAACTGAGCGAACGGGGGAGAAGGGCATTAGTCAGGGAGGTCACCATGGTCACTCTGTCAGAGCTCCAGAGGTCCTCTGTGCAGCAATCCACCAATCAGGCCTATATGGTGGTCAGACGGAAGCCACTCCTTAGTAAAAGGCACATGGCAGCCCACTTGGAGTTTGCCAAAAGGCACCTGAAGGACTCTCAGACCATGAGAAACAAAATTCTCAGGTCTGATGAGACTCTCTGG
>JAQMYG010000012.1:10890384-10900615 GCA_030014215.1 Clariallabes teugelsi | reverse complement strand
TCACTGTTAAAATAAACCTACCATTAAAATGATACTGTTCTGAGACTTTTCATTTCTTTGTCATTGGACAAACTTATAAAATCAGCGAGGGGTCAAATAATTATTTCCTCCACTGTATGACTGACTTCAGCCTGTTACAGACCATATATTTATGAACCTGATGTATTAGCCTAGCTTCATTTTTATATATTTTGTTGAGTGAACAATGTCAGTTAGATAGAACAGGTTTAAAACTAGCACCTGCTTACTTCCTACTGCTCAGTAGTGGATCTAGCTTGCTATTTGTTTTTCGCTTTTTTATGTTGTAATAGAGCTCTCCATGCCAAAATAGATTGAAATGGTTTATAAATCAATAAAGCACGTTTTTTTCTTCTGTTTATTTAGCTTAGTAAATATATTTGTTCATTAAGGTGTGTAAATGCAATCAATATGATTTAACGGCTGTATGGTTTGAAAGAAAACTAATTGAATTTCTCTGTAAGACACTGTGTTTAATTAGAAAAGGCACATTCAGGTATTGATAAAACTCCAGGGAATCACACACACGCAAATTCACAGACACACACACACACATGCGCACACACACTTTAGTAGCTGCTGGGGACCCGTTTCTCTCCACTCGTGTGAATTGGTGATATCGACCCCATGTTCCCAAGTTCAGGAGAGCAGCCTGCAGTGAGAACTTTACTGAATAATTTAATCGCAGCTTCTTCTGGTGGCATAAATTTTTGCACCTCTGGTATAAGGTTATAAGGGACTCCAGTTTTACTCTCAACACAAAATTTTATTTTTATGGCAGTTGGAAGTTTAAGGTGTTTTAAAAAATTTTTTTTTTAAATAAATTCCATCAATTTGTGGAATGGCTTTTTCAATATCACTATTTTCAGTTACTTCCTTGCTTGGAGGAGGCAGCACTATTTTATCCTAGTCTGAGGGACCATGTGCTAGGGCATCAACTTTTCACCAGGTCTCCTGCAGTATCAAATTGACCGTATTTTAAATATTACAAAAAAAAAAAAAAAAATGGTACTGTACTGTAGCTTTTGCTCTTCATGTAACTCCATGGCGATTGTACTGTAGATATTTAATAAAAAGGTACTGAATGAAAGCAACATTTTTTAATATAACAGAAGTTAATTCATTCTAACAGATTTGTTGTTGTTGTTTGTTTGTTAAGAAGTCTAGAAGTCGTGTCATGGAAAGCATCTGCTACACATGTTACACGTTCTGTTTGCTTTTCCATGTTTGGGGTTCTTTGGGAAATTAAGAATTGTTAGCTCTTAAAACGAGTCCTGCTTACAACCCCGAGGTATAACTAACAGCCAAAACACAGATTTTTGGTACTGATTTATTATTATTATTTTTTAAATTATACATATAATACAGAAAATGTGTGTGCCAAAGATTTACGCAACATGGAAGTGACCAATCTTGCTTCCCTAAAAATTTCAAGTTGCTAACTTATGCGGTTTTGAAGCGATGATTTTATATGTGCCCCGAAAATGGCATTTTTCCAGTGTTATACTGTCTTGCATCAAACAATAATCATTTAAATGCAAACTGTTCATATTTCTTTATTGATACTAAAATTGCTGTAGGCTTCTAGAAGCAGATGACGTAAACATTTACGCTTTTTTTTTTTTTTTTTTTGGTAAAAACTTAAAAAGCAAAAAAATGTAGTGTCCGTAACCATGTCAAATCTTAACAATTTAGCATTTTAGAAAAATACACTTTTTCCGGTTTATGTCTTTTCATGTGAAATCTAAAATTTCATCTGAATGACAATTAAGATCGTTGAAAGATTTGAATAAAAAAAAAAAGTTACAGACACTACATAAAAGGGCATGAAATTGTATTTAGCAAATGTGTTTCTTTTTATCTGATAAAAATATAATGTGTATGCATATTTATATATAAAAAAAAAAAAAACGAAGCGTGGATCAGAAAAATGAAGTATTATGAAAAATAGTGTTATATGATCCTATCTGAACATTCACTTTTTTCACCTAGGTGAGACTTTTAAGCATCAATACCAACAAAAGCTTTTTGTGGGTGGTTAACGGTTTTCTCCAGAGAAACTTTTTTTTTTTTTTTTTTTACACCAGTAGACCAGACTCAACTTATTTAATGTCTAGATAAAGATACATTATTTATTTAAAACTCAATAGGACAGTGAGTTCCTACAGTTGGATTTGAAATTTCAAATCCAGCTGAATTTGATGCAACATATTGGTTGTCTTTAGTGATTAGTGTGTGGTTTTAGTGTGTAGTGTTTGTCATAAGGTGGCCTGTATTTCTGTCAGTACATTTACATGACATTGTGTCTTAAAAACAAGTAAACAGGCTAAAATCGTTCTGAATCATACTCAAAGTCTGACTATCAAATGCAGATAATGCGGTTACTGTACAGTAGGTGTCGAGAAATGGGCCTCTGCGCTCTGCACATGCTTCACAGTTCCTGTGATGGGGTTTGACCCAGAAGTCGTTCCAAATGTGGAACAGAGGGAAGATGCTGCTAACAATATGATGGTGTCATCTGCCCTTGGGTAACACCATAACCACGAGGGATGGTGTGAATCACGTTCATACAAAAGGTAAAGTGTAGAAATGTAGAGCACTGTCATACATTGACTTACTACTCACCGCTAAACTTTTCGTCGAGCTTTTGGCGTGTGGCATAATAGGTCAACTGGGAAAAGGTCCAATACTAACAAGGTGAAAGGCGGCATATCACCACCTGTCGTAGCCGAGTCAGAACTACTTTGGCCAATAAATTGATTCCCCTGCTGTGCTTGTATAATGGGACAGTGCAATTAAAGTAGTGCAGGTCTCTTCGAGCTGTAACCATATCTTTAGTTAACTAAACATTCTGCCTCTGCATCTGTTGTAGTTGTGTAGCCAGTTGTTGTCCTGTGCTCTGTTCTTTTTTCTTTGCTTTGTTGTGATAGATGAGAAAGCTTTATTGATGGGCGAGAACAAAGGAACATGGCTAGACTGGGTCAGGTTGACAGGAAGGCCATGCTAACTCAAATAACAACCCTTTACAACTATGTTACGCAGAAAGGCTGAACACAATGCACACAGCACATTAAACCTTGAGGAAACAACAGCAAAGGCAACATCGGGTTTTACTCCTGTTGGCTGATTGGATAATTACAGGAGTGCACAGACATTTCTCTTAGAGTGACTGGTAAAGGGTTTAATGTCAAGGGCCAAAAGGAGGAAAAGTAATGCAATTTCTTATAAGTCAGGAGGTGTAGCACTGCTTCTGGTGATCTCATGGATGATTTCATCACTGACATACAGGCTGGCATCCCACCCATTTCCTCTAGCTTCAGGGAAATTCTGCACCAGCTAAATTTTTTATAATCAACCCATCCATATAGACATACGCAATGGGAATAGCAATTATGTCTCCACAAAACATGAAGAAAGACATAAAAAATTCAGCGATTGATACATTTCACATTCAAACCCATGTGGTGTGCCCTGTGTGTGGGCTGCTGCCAGTGCGAGGTGTGGGTCTGTCTCTGTGGCAGTCGGTTCATTAGCGAGTGTCTCAGACTTGTTAGCCTCAGACCTTGCACGTTTTCTCGACTGCAACTCCTCGCTTGGCAGTGGAGCACCAAACTGGTGCAGGTGTGATATATAGGACTCGAGTCTTGTCTCTTGGCTGCCTTTTTTTTCTTTCTTTCTTTCTTTCCTTTTTTCTGCCATATACCCTTCAGGGAATCCCTGTTTCCAGCCTAAGGACTGTTCCTTTGTTTTATCAGCTCAAGAATTTTTTTTTTTCCTTTTTTAGATGGCCCTTTTATATTGCAAGGAAATTAATTCAATATGAGTGTAGATCTTAAGAACAGATATTGTCCAGAAGACACTGCAATCTAATCAGATTTATTTTCAATATGTCATAAACAATGGGAGGCGACAGCATTTATAAATGTCAAACAGGCTAAAGGATTTTTATATATTTTAAAGAAAATACTTTTTTGATTTTATGGGTTTAAATATTATTTAATGCCTGTCCATTTCTTTTCTTTTCTTTATTTTCACTTCCTACACATTATTTAGCTCTTGCCTGTCACATCTTTGACATTTACCAGCCGGGAGGGTTGAGGGCTAGAAGAACTAACATATGCTTCCTCTGAGATGTGTGTAGCCAGCCAGCTGTTTGTACTGCATAACAGGATAGAGTAACACACTTAGAGGAAAGCGTTGTCCTTCCTTTTTCTGCATACATGAACGCACGGATACCCACAATTGTTTAGTGTCACTCGTTCTTTTTTGGACTGCTGGCTACGGTCATCAGCAATGGGTCTATCTGTCTATCGGGTCTATCGGTCATCTGGCTATGGGTCATCGGCAAAATGTTCCCCCCCAATCTTTTTGCTTTCTTTCTTCAAGGGGCGTTCAAGTCTAACCAGGACTTACATTTCTTGAGAACAAAAACTATTGACATTTACAGAACATCAAGCACAATACACTGATGAGACGCTTAGCCACAGTAAAACATTAAAATGCTGAAAACATTTTAAAGAAGGCCAGGAATGTCCGTGAATGATGACTTTGGCAGGGTGGCCCACTGCAGTTGTTCCAGTGAACATTCAGACATTCAGACTCAAGTATTCTGTTATTCTACACGAGTCCCGATTTGACTTGCATATTTTGCCACTTGGGAGACCATCTAGGGCCATTTTAAAACCCAAACTTAGAAGAAAAGAAAGAATCAGTTATACAAAGTAGAAAAAGAATATGAAATTTGTGTGATGAGAGTTTTTTTTAGAGGTGATATAAAGTGATTTCCTCAGCTACAGTGTATTTGATGGAGTGAATAATAAGTACCCTGGTGCCCAGGATATCCAGATCATTAAATATTACAGCCAAAACACTCAACATTTTTATATGATATTTTCATCCATTTTTTAGCCTCATCAGCCTGTAGTTATTTAGTGGGCTAGCTATTGGAAAAATGGTATGTTGTCAAGTAATTACTTTATTAGCAACTCTACATGCTACAGTAGTTACAGTACCTTGCTTGTTACTTAGCCTGACTGCATGTTTGCTGTTTAAAGGAAACAGAAAATGTAATAAGAAACAGGGAAAAATCTCTTCCTTATCTGTAAGCAGCCATCTCTTATATCATACACACAATAGAAAAAAAAAAAAAGGTTCAGAGGTTCATTTTTCTCTCTTCAGCTCTCTGACTTTCTGTGAGTCTCTGGTCAAAGAATGATCTCTGAGAGATAAGAGATCTGTGTAAGCTCAGTGAGAACCGCAGTAAGCAATAATGCAGGGCTTTGCCCGAGACTAGCCAGACCGTATCACATGAGATTACAGATTTTACAGGAGATGTTGTTGGAGGACAAAAGACAGAGGATGAGGACCGTCAACAGGTCTTCTGAAAGTATTCTTCTATCCAATCTTTCTTTCTTTTTTTATTTTTTTATTTGATGGACAGCACAAGGTAAAACCCCAACTGACCTTAGAATATTGATAATTTTTACAAATACTTCAGGTATAGAGCCTCAGTCATCATGTAAAACCTTGATATTTCAATCTATCCATAAACATCCAGACATCCTTAATACAATGAAATAATTGTATTATTGTATTATTAATAAACTGTAATCGTTAAAGCATAAACTAATCATCTGTAACATTACAATGCAAAACAATAAACCCAATATTATGTAGGTTTCATTTGTGCCTCCAGGAAATTTCGGTATTTCGTACCATGACTCCACAAGATGTCTGTAGTGTCTGGCACTGGGACGTTAGTGGTTAGTGGGTGCTGTGGGTTGTGGGCTGGAGCCTCCCTGGATCAGACTTGCTTGTCCGGTGTATTGCATGGATGCTCAAACGGATTGAGATCCAGAGAACTGGGGAAAAAAGTCTCATTAAATTACTAATTAAAAACTAAAACTCAGACATAAATTAACACATTGATACTACCTTTGTTACTAACAGCTGGCAAATTTTAATATAATGAATTTAATATTTTTTTAATAAAAGCATGTTAGGGCCTCCGAGTGGCGCAGTGGTAAAAGCGCTCGCCCTATCATCCGGAGATCGCCGGTTCGAACCCCGGATGATGCTGTTTTCCTCTCCCAGCCGGAGGCACAGAGAGAGCTGATTGGCCGAGCTCTCTCAGGGGGAGGGATGAGAGGTACTCGAGCTCCCACATTAATCACGGCTCTACAGCCAATCAGGGGCGTGCCTGTGAGCTCACGGAAGGATCGTCTAGCGCTTTCCTCCGAGTGTGTTATTCCGCCCCTAATGGTGCGTGAGCAAGCAGTTCGAAAAGATGCGGTCGGCTGACGTCACGTGGTTCGGAGGAAACACGTGATAGTCTTCGCCCTCCCGGCTGAGTGGTAGTAGTAGCCTTAATGTGGGAGCCCCCTAGTGACGGGGAGGAATTGGCCACGACTAAATTAGGGAGAAAATTGGAAAAAAAAAGAAAAGAAAAGAAAAAAAAAAGCATGTTAGGGTGTTGTACCTAAATTGAATAAATGAACGAAAAAATAAATGAATCTTTAGACATAATCTGAAATATAATGTGCAGTTAAATGAATAAAGTGCAAAATAATATACTCCTTATATAATACGACATACAGTCATGTGTAAAGGTTAGTACACATTATTTTCACCAAAAAGTTTTATGTTGTTGTTTGTTTGAGGTTGTATTTGCCTAGTACTGATACTGGCTACAATCAGATTATTTTTATTATGTTTTTGTACAAAAAAAACACAGAATTAAAAGGGGGGGTACTAACTTTTACACAGGACTGTGTGTGCCTTATTAATATGTAAAGTCATCTATGCAGGTTATTTTTTTCTTATAAATAAATATGCGTTATAGATTGATTTAGCTAAAATTGATCATATGTGGCATTGTAAAGATGAACACTAGCGTGTGTTTCTGTTTTTTAGTCTTTTCCTGTGATCAGGGCTATTTAAACATCAAATTTCCAGTTTTTAAGAGCTTTTAAATGTCTTACAACTGCAATTTGGAGTATAAGTATTTTTCAGGCCTTTTGACCTTCTTCATTTTAATAAATTTTTTTTCCATTACTGTTTGCTTGTGCCTTGACCTTTACTTTACTTTAGCGACTATGATTGCATTTGTTATTGAAGATTTTACTCACACGTCCCTCTACAGTACCTGCCTCAGGATTTGCGTGTCTAACAGACAAAGAAATTCTAGCAAAGTCAGGTTGAACCATTCTGCAGAATTTGACATGCACAGCTGGAAATTCCAATTGCAACCTCATATAAAAGTTTCTGAATCCATTAATAGTAGAGTACTCTCCCTTTCTCTCCAACTCTCTCTCTCTCTTTCTCTCTCAATAGATGCATGTTATTGCCTTTTGATTAGCCCATTTCTGAATTAAAGAGCTGAGAATAAAATGGACAAAGTGCTTAATCCATCACCACACTCCATCGCTGATTAGCAGTCAGGCCTCTTACAGCTTTATAGCACTTTACAGCACGATTCGCTCTGGTTTACTACACCTTCATCAAATTAACAGCAGTCTGACCCGTTTTGCAGCATTTCAGTCTGCTTTATTTGTGGCTCTGTCATCTGCAGTTTAGAGCAGCTTCTTGCTTCTCATAGATCTCTTTTTTTCTTGCCATATTTTAGTGTGAGATGGCACATTTATTAGTCTAAGGACTTACAGTTTTTGTTGAGCTCCTCTGAATTCTAAGTATTTTCACCTTTTTTTCTCACAACCACCTAAACACATGTAAACTAGTTAACTACTACACTGAGCTGTGTTTGTGTTGGAAACTATGATAAGGGACACAAACATACAGTACACATATACCCAGTAGGGAGTAAGGTGTACAATGGCTTGATATCTCTTTCAGTTTCTTGGCAGAATGGAAAGGATTACATTCTTCATCTTTCTTTGCCCTGGATTCATATAGGTTACAGACTAGAAAAAGTATCCCCAAGCAACTCGATTTCAGATAAAAATGAATAACAGCTATAACTTATTCAAACACACATGAAAATGAATTCATGACCTCCTAAACACCTACACAAGCACACACCCACACACTTATACGATGGAATTATGTTGTTTTTTTGGTTGCCTACATAAGACAGATACAGTATGTGCATTTGATTGCCTACATAAGGCAGATACAGTATGTGTATTTGTTGTATCTGTTATTGCCTTGGTAATGATGAGACCCGTGGTTTTCAAAAAAAAAAAAAAAAAACACAAAAGGAACGTTACCTAAATTTTGGTGATTAAGAATTGGATGACATCATGCTATCTCCTTTAACAACACAATAGCAGGATTTTCTAGCTTTCTCGGTGCCCAAATAGTGCATTTACTGAATGCGTGGAATAGTTCGGAAATATACCATAGACCTCTGCAGCAAACACAAAACAGAAATGAGATTCATACTTAGTGTGGTTCAGCCCCTTCAAACCATCAATGTTCAATTAGGTTTTACACTTCTGGTTGTCAATGTAGACTAATGAACCATACATAAAAGCAAATTTGGCATTTTTAAAATTTTTTATGATACACTATTTTTCCCAAAGGTCAACATCATCTCCGCATGTGTTTGTTCAACATCCCATTCAATAACTTACCCCCTTCTTTGATAGATTTCTACTAGGTTTTGTACTGTGACTCTGGGGGATTTGAGATCAGTCAGCTACAAAAGCTTTAGTGAGATTTAACACTGATGTCAGACGAGGAGGTCTGGTTGCAATCAGAGTTCTTGGGTCATCCCAAATGTGTGCAGTGGGGTCAATGTCAGGGCTCTGTGAAGGACACGTGAGACACGCGGTTTTGCGTACGATTGTGTAACATTGAATAAACACGCCAACACAATGTTGCCAAAATGACTAACAATATGAAAACTAAACCGATAACCTGAATGGGATACAGACTCCAGGTAAGCTACAGTAAGAGCACAAGGTGCTTTCTGCCACAAAGAAATACTGGACAACAGCAATTTGTTTCTAAATTCTGTGAAAGCAGCCATGATGCAGTTTTTGGATTCTGAGCCAACACTATACTACAGTAGAGAAATTTGGGAGCTAAGATGCATCCCATAATATTCCCAAAAGCAAATTAAACAGAGCTTAACGTTACAACACAAAGATGTTTGTGTGACGTGAGATACCTGTGCTGGAAGGTGTTGTATCTGATCAAATCTGACCCTCTGACATTGAGCAAATAGACGGTAACCAACATACTGTAAATTCTCTGATTAAAGGTTACACTTTTGTTTGTTTTGATTGTATTTGCAACAATGTATTCGGGTCATTCATTCAATATCATTTTATCAAAAACTTTCAAAATCAACATTGTCCTGATGTACAGAAGGAAACGTGATAGCAACATTGTTAGAACTATACAACTATATTACACCAGTCATCCAGTGTATGGGATCCTGCTGGGTGGTTGCTGTACAAATCTATGTTTCCTAGTGGAAATCATCCACCGAAGAAGGAAGCCTACCACAGCACAACACTGAACATTTGCTTTTTTTTGTTGTTGCATGGTTTCTAGGATGGGGGTTTAAATGTGTGCATAGAAATGTGTCACTTATAGACAAAGATAGTGTCACAAATGGACAGTAATGAACACATACACACACTTAAACTTGGTGTGTTCTCTTTGGATCTTCCTTTCTTAGAAGAATTGCCTAATAAACTGCACATCAGTGGTTCATCCTGCAAAGAGGTTTTGCTTCTTTTCTGCTTCATTTGTTCCTGTAGCTAAAATGAATTTGGAGTTCGTGTGCAGCATCCAGAATGGGTGCACACCAAATGTGTGTGTGTGTGTGTGTGTGTGTGTGTGTGGGTAAGTGCCTAGACTTTAGCCTGGCCTGTGTTCCAGGATTTTTTATTTATTAATTCTTTACTGTTAAGATTAGCTTAGCAATAATTTCATGATTAATTAACTGTAAATAATTTTAGCACAGCAATGATCACTTGCATGAACTGCTTTTTAATCAGAATGGTAACTAAATAATTAACACCTGCGTTCATGTTTATTCCTAGCCAACATGAAAGAATGCTTTAATTAACAAGTTCTTGGTGGTTAATTTGTGGAATTCATAACAGACAGTGGATCGTGTTTTTGCTTTTACACCAGATGCTCACCGTCCAGCTGATTATCAACACTTAATAACATTGTAATTTAATTTATGTTTTTTATGCAGGCTTCTGGATGGAATGAACACTGACTTATATAACAGTAT
>JAQMYG010000012.1:10851227-10864942 GCA_030014215.1 Clariallabes teugelsi | reverse complement strand
TTTATTATGCTCCATGTTTATATGCCAACTGCCTTTGTTTGTTTGTTTGATTATTGGTTTATCACATTAAAGACATTATTTGTGACACCTTGAACCCCCTCTGCGCTTATGCCTACATCCACACCCACAGTCCAACATCCACAGGACGTTACAATATCAATGGGTCAGAGCATTTCCAAAACGTGTTGTGGGGTATTGCTGATATTTACTGGTTACTACCTACAAAACCTGGTCCAAAGCAGGATAAACAGTGAACTTGCCACAGTGTCAAGGGCAGCCAAGGCTCATTTATAATTGTGGGGAGCAAAGGCTAGTCAAATGGCAAGCCAGCTGAGGCAATGGTTTGAGCAATGCTCTATTCGAAAACTTTTGGTCATGGAGTTCTTTCAGATGTTACTTTGACACATACCACCTACATTAACATTGTTGAAGACCAAATAAACAATGGTATTCTCAAATGGAAGTCACCACTTTCAGCAGAATAATGCCCTTCAGGGTTGGTTTAGGAAACATGGCAAAGAGCTCAAGGTTTTTACTTGGCCTCCAAATTCCCCAGATCTTAAGCGGAGAAAACATCTGTTGGAAGGGCTGGACAAACAAGCAAGATAGATGAACGTCCCACTTTGGGGCTTACAGGAATAGATGGATCTGCTGCTGACATCTTGGTGCCAGATACCACAGCATAACTTCAGAGGTCTTGTCAAGTTTATGCCTCAACATATAAGGGCTGTTTGCTTACAAAAGGGAGACCTACACAATATTATGCAGTATATTCAATATATATTTAATATCATGGATAATCAGTGTAGTGTATATTAAATATTTATTTTAATGAAATTGTTTAAGCTTTTAACAATGGACAAAAAAGTTCTTTTGGAAATCAATATATGGATTTAGATTTAAATCTTTAGCAAGTTAAAGACAAACAGAGGAAAACCTTCCTAAGATGACATGAAGACAAAAACCCTTCAGATTTATGTGTTATAGAAATATTGCATTTGATTAAGAATACATTTCACAGAAAAAGGAGACCTTGCACCTTCTGGGTCTAGATTCAATTTCCGCCTTATATGTGTGCATGGAGTTTGCATGTTTTCCCGGTACTTGGTGGGTTTCCTGCAGTGGATTGACACCCCATCTAAGGTGTACAGTACACCACCTCGTGCGCTAAGTCTCCTGGGATAGGCTCCATGCCTCCTGCGACTCTGTATACAGGATTAAGCGGTATAGATAATGAGTGAGTGAGTGAGTGAGTGATCCCACTACATTACACTAAACATAGCTAAACTTGATCAATGATGTTGGTGATTATTAATCCTGTTGTTTTGGTAAAGCAAATTACTCAATTTACCTGTAATAACTTAACAAATCTTCAGTGCATCACGGGTTGCAAGGTTCACTAAACAAAGTATAGTAAAAACTAGCTAGCTGTAACGTTATCTGGTTGACTAGCTAATTAGCAGGCAGACGGATCTCTTTCAACCATTGCTGCAGCGTTGGGCTCCTGTTCTAGATCTGTAGCACTAAAGAATTTTAACATTTTCTGTCTGTTTGATACTCTTGAAATATAGCATTCCTGCTGCCAAGGGCAAGAGCATTTGATATAAAAGTCATCTGCTTCCATTATGCTGGAAGTAAGTACTCGCGTGACATAACTGATTCACACCTCTGCATCATGAGGGGATATTGAACAAGGGCATAATAAAATGCTAGAACGTGTTTCTCTCTCTCTCTCTCTCTCTCTCTCTCTCTCTTGCTCTCTCTTTCCCTCTGATTGATTTATTTAGAACAAAATGTAGTGTCGCGTTCACTCGGGAATTAGATGCAGCTCGTTATATTCATGTGGCGTCCTTTCATGCTAAACCAGAAAAAGAGAGAAATCGATGCACCAGCCAGCAGGTTATATCCATTTATTCCCTGAGTGGATCTAACAAATTGAATTCAGCTTCTGTTTTCATTTAGAATAACCCTTTTATAGTAAAGTGGAGCAGGGGAGTCATGGTGGTTAGTCACAGACCATTCACAGCAATTATGGTACAAGCTCTACGGTTTGCTTTTAAAAAGTCTGAGGTAAAAATATACACATTATGCGGAAGTGTTGTTGTTTGACTCGTGCGCACTCATCCACATCGGCTGCATTATCTGTATAAATGTATATATTATAAAAAAATGATACTTCGAATATTATTTGCCTCTTAAGGGGGTAATACTCTCAAACGGAAACACTCTGTTACAGGGTTCTAGAGGGGACAGTGCATCTTTATTGGAGAGTGTAGAACCAGTCATATGAGTCAGGTGTATCAGTGTGCTGAATCAACTGCAGCTTCTTTTTCTGTCTTTATTGCAGCAGTCTCTCTCTCTCTCTCTCTCTCTCTCTCTGCCAAACTGGTTGACCATAGAGAAAATGTTGATCACCAAGATATCAAGCTACCTTATTTAATCAGTAAAGCAACAGGAAAGGTAGATAATAATAATAATAATAATAATAATTATAATAATAATTTAGGAGGATAATGCTCTGCCAGTTTAAACAGCTTGGTCTATGGTCAGATTAAATTATATGTTTCAGCTTGGCTGATTGATATTCCAATGGTAAATCTAAACCTAGAATCTTAAACCTAATCCCCAAATCCATCTTTTAACACTACACAAAATGACTAATCTCTGGATCTCAGTTACATAAGCCCCAGTAGACCAGAGTTCTGCAGCGGTGTGGTAATCCATATAAAACAAAGGACAGTAAAAGCTCATCTGTACTGGATGGCACTCACTGAGGCATAGAAAGAGCCGAGACAGGGCCGGGGTTGAGCTCATCATTCACTTCCAAGAAACTCCAGTCTGACATTCACTGTGACAGACACAATATGAAAATGGAGTGTGTGTGAATCTTATGAAAGTGAAATAGTGACTCCCATGAGGGGGTAGAATGGCTGAAAAGGATTTTAACAAGGGCTATGTTTAAAATTCAGCCCTCTTTTACAGACAGGTTCTGAAAGTCATCATTCAACATTTTCTCTTTTCTTTTCTTTATGTTTTATTTCTCCTAATTTTTTATAGTGATTCTAATAGACAAGAGCAATGCACTGCACTGAACTAATATGAGTCATAAGCTCCTGTACTGCATTTATTAATGGAAGTATATTTCATTTCATATTTATTCTGACTATTTATTTCCCAGAAACTGAACATTGTTGGATACCAAAAGCTGGTCCAGAATGATAACTTCATTACTCTGATAACTAAGCAATTAATAATTTAAGCAATTTCCCTCTGGGATTAATAAAGTTCTTTGAATCTTGAATCTCTCTAACTGCAGCATCTTGCATTGAGTGTCATCTTGATATTATAAAGCATTAGCTTGAAAAAAATGTATAATGATGTACAATTAACTAAAAACATTTAGTTAAAACCTTGTGTTTAGTTAAAACCTGTTGCAAAGCAGATTTATACAATAGAAACCCAGATTTAGATTTAACTGCATCCGGATCAAGCCAGAAGTAACAGTAGCAAATAAAAAGTCCCTGAAAGGAAGAAACCAGACTCCTTCCCCAAATAGAGTCCATCATCATCATTGGGTGTGTGTTGGGTTTGCAGTATTTTACGCTGTAAGTAAGTGAGTGAGTGAGTAAGAAAGTACTATAAAGTAAAGTTAAGTAAAGTAAAACTGTACATCTCTCTCTCTTCAGAGCAACTTTAATTCTTCATGCCACAGATTCAATAAAGTGCTGAAAACATTCCTTAGAGATTCTGGTCCATATTGACGATAGCATCATGCAGTTGCTGCAGATTTATCAGCTGCACATACAGTACATGATGCTAATCTCCTGGTGAGTGGTGAGTGACTGTGGAGTCCATTTGAGTACAGTGAATACAAACCAGTTTGAGATCATTTTAGCCTTGTGACATCGCATGTTATCCTGTACTGTAGTCCTGAGGGGTTGGAAATGGTCAGCAACAATACTCAGGTAGGCCGTGGCATTTAAAAATGCTTAATTGGTACTAATTGGCCAAAAGTGTGCCAAGAAAATATCCCCACACCATTACATCACCACCATCACCACCAGCCTGACCCGTTGATGCAAGACAGGATGGATCCATGCTTCTTATGTTATTTATGCCAAATTCTACCAAATTTAGAAAATTCCAATAGAACAGCAGTTTTGAAAATACTCACACCACCCTGTCTTGAAGCAACAACCATGCCATGATTAAAGTCACTTAAATCACTTTTCTTCTCCATTCTGATGCTTGGTTTGAATTTATCGTCCCAGATCGTCTCAACCATGTCTACATGCCTAAATGCATTCAGTTGCTGCTACATGATTGGCTAATTAGATTTGCATTAACAAGCAGTTGATTAGGTGTACCTAATGAAATGTCTTGCGAGTCTGTGTGTGTGTGTGTGTGTGTATGTGTGGGAGGGTGCGTGCATGTGCATTTCATACCATGTTTCTGTGCAATTGAATAAATTGCTTCATTTGGGCACTTTAGAAATTTGCTAGCTCCCAAAGTAGGTTAATGAGTTCAGCTTTATTTTTCCAAGATACATATTGCAACAACTATTAATGAAATTTTCTTACATTTTTATATGAGGCAAAGAAAATCAGAGCTCTTTGTGTTTGGTTTTAAGCCATAGTGGTTTGGATTAGTTTATTGGTGGGATAAAAAAAAATATTATTATAATATAATGAATATAAATAATAAAGAAATAATGATAATAATAATAATAATAATAACGTATAGATACTCTTCATGTAAATCTGTAGTTTAACAATTTGAAACATGAACTGTATTGAAAAAAATTCTCGTAATGAACTGATTTTTGCTCAGATGTTGAAATAGGACATTTCTATTCTTAATGAGATCCGAATTAACTACATGATGGTGAATTAATGTCCATCTCAGTGTCACAGAGAGCTAATCATTGTAATAGGGATTTTCCAGTGGTACACTCCCATGCTTGGTGGCGAACAGAATGCTTAGTTTTACTGATTTGATTCACATATATGAGTAATATTTCATATACTGTATATGAAGGCATTTGTTTGATAAACAACAAAGTGAGGTCTGAATGGGAAAAAATGCATTTACAAAATCAGTAGCAGACAAAGGCATTTGGTTACATAGAAATAGATTGTATATACTGTAATTTAAATGTGGCAAAAATAATCTCATGAATTGCATTACACTGGTGTCATTATAATAAACACTGGTATTAGTTGAAAAGGTTTCATACATGTAGCATTTCTTCAACACTACATATATAGGACTATGTAGTTACTGTATAGTATATCATGAATTCTGTATATACTGTAGTCTATCTGTACATACTGTACATTTTTGAAAAGCGACTTCCTTAAGAAAACCATTAATCAAAATGAACACCTCCTATCAGGAACACTGCATCTGCAAGGCCCCTGGCATTGTGGATGACCCCCTACCCTTCTTATAGACTCTGTGCCCTCCTGCCAGCTGGCAAAATCTACCAGAGCATCTGTGCCACCAAACCAGACTCCAAAACAGCTTCTCTTCTGAGACAGTTAGACTGCTTAACACACTCCTGCCCCTGGCCTAATCACCTGGACTACTCAAAAACTCTTCTCAACACCCACCTTGATGTGACCATTATGGCAAATTTCCACTCAGTTGTATTGTTAGAACAATATCTTATGGACTTTTTTACGACAACAGGGACAATGTACTTACTATATGTCACGCTGTTGTGTATTTGCGTTACACTACAGTATGTAGTCTTGCTACTGTTTTGTGTTTTACACAAAAGGCCCTGGAGTAATGGCATTCTGTTGTCAACTCATGTGCTGTGCTTAAATGTATAATGATATTTCAGTGTATACAAGTTATATAAACAAATGTCAATAAAATCCAATTGAATTGACTTGGATTAGTGGATCATTCTCACCACAGTATTGACATTGATATAATAGTGGACTTGAGGTGTGTGGTGCTGGTAGTGATCTTGTCAGATGTGAGGACTAAAATCAAATATCTGTCAATATCTTAACAATAAAACGGTTAGGGATGAGCTATGTGTAACACAAACAACATCTGCTTAGTCCATCATCTTTTTCTTTACCATCCAAAGGCATAAAAAAAAAAAAAAAAGTAGAATAAATGATTTACCCTTTTCACATTCGTTATCCCATAAAAGCATATTATGCATGACCAGTCTGACCTTCTTCTTACTGGATATTTTCTCTTTTTTAGATCATTCTCTGTTAACCCCATAGATGGTTGTTCATAAAAATTCCAGTAGATCAGCAGAATCAGCAATACTTAAACCAGCACGCCTGGCACCAACAACCTTGCCACATACAAAGTCACTCAAATCACCGTTTTTTTCCCATTATGATGCTCGCAGATCATCTCGACCATGTCTATATGATAATCAGATCTCTTTGTGATTGGTTTTTAAGACATGGTGGTTTGGGGTAGTTTATTGGTGGGATTAAAAATAAAATAAAATAAAGACTTAAAATTACTCTTGATTCAAATCTGTAGCTAAACAATATGCAACATGAACTCTTATCCCATAACAGCATATTGTGCATGCCTTCTTCATTGATGATGTGTTGGTCTGTCTCACAAGGAGACCATTTTCCATTTGACACCATTTTGATTACAACTATTGTTCCATTGCTTGGTTCAACAAACATCCAGAATAATCTTCTTTATGGCATTTTTAACAGCAAATAATCTGTGTATCTGTAAATCTAGAAGAAAAAAAAAAACACACATACACTGGCTTATTTTACTGATGTAACTGATGGAGCAGCCTAGTCTTGCTTGCCTATTTATATTAGCTGCTCCTGTGCACTGCTATGAGTGTATTATGCACAGAAGTATTTCCTTGAATGGTACAATATTTAAGAACCATACAAGAAAATAGTAAAATATTTAAACCTTTTATTTCCATAAACTACTTCCATCTCCTCTCATCTCTTATAAAATCGCAGTTTTACTTGTTCACTGAGTAAAGAAATTGAATGTATAAATCCCACACCGAAATGAGCTGCGTATGGTACTCAAAGAAAATCAACAATCATTAACAAGCGCCAATTCTGATTAAACATTAGCGCGTGCGCCCCTCTTTGTCTTTTCCTGCTAGACATATTTGAAATACAGTATGTTATAACATTCAATGCATTCTCACATTTGCACAGTAAATTGTGGTAAAGCACAAAAAAAAAGAAAAAGAAAGGCATGGAAAAGACTAAACTAAGAATTTAAATATTAAATGATGGCAGGAGCAGTGAAGGTCAGTTCTTCTCATGCATGTCCTCTGAGAGTTATATCACGTCTGTCCACTCTGCTGACCTGTCTGTAATCAATCTTAACAGCCAGTCCTTTATTTAATTCTCATTTACCGGGTAATGAGAGCCACCACCAGTGACTAACTACAAAGTAAATTTTCCTGTTATTTGTAATGGGAAACTATTACATTCGAAATATGATTGCATTCAATTTTGCTTGGCTATTTACATCCTGAATAGCATTCTATAAAAAAAAAAAAATCCTAGCCAGCTTTGCCAAATACTTAACAATAATTGCAATCAGAATCTTGCTCCTGGCTCTGAATATAGATGTGCCCATTTCTTTTCTTTCTCTAATAAAAAAGGCAGAGAGAGCTCAAGATAAAAGCTCTAGAGAAACTAATACACATCTTTTTTCAAGTAATATGAAGTGTAGCACCAGTGCCTTTCTAGAGGGACTAACGTAATCTCTGAGCATATATACAGCCAACACACAAATACCTGCTGGAAATCTTTCACTTCTTTACTTAAAGGTATAGTCTGCTGTTTTAGTAGTTTGTTTGTTAAGGGTCTAGAATATACAGTAGGCTTCTTTACTGCCAAAAAGCTTAACAGTGCAATTCTGCTAGTTTTTAGCAATTTATTTATTGAAAGAAGCGAAATGATCTGACAATAGAAAAATAAATTTTTCGCTTGCAATTTTAGTTACATTAGACTAGAAATAAGTTTAATAATCTTAAATTTGTTTTGTTGTTAATTTATTTTAATAGGTTATAGATAGGTTTGGTTTGGTTCAGGAATATTTCATTTGCTAAGAGGTAAATGTTAGCAATATTGTAGCAGATATTTTGTAAATGTTCTTCAAGGAAAGTTTAGGTTTGTATATGAATTATTTTTTATCTCTATTTGCAAAAGTCCTATCATTCATATAAATTTTATTATATTACTTACAGTGCCATAAAAAAGTATAACTTTTGCCTTGGAACTCTCTATGAATGCCATTTTTGTGCAGACAGTTTCTTATTTTTAAATCATGAACACTGACTTTAACTGAGGCAAGTTAATAATACTTTATCACAAACTTTTTTTTTTTTATCTTAATACTAAATTAAGTCATCAAACAAAAACAATATTTTGTATTTACTTGTGTTGTCTTTGTGAAATGTGAAAATTAGTTTGATGATCTAAATCATTTACAGTAAGTGTGACAAATCAGAAAATGGTTTTCACAGCACTGTACATACTTGCACCAGATCATTTGTTTCTCTTTAGCGGACACCCACAATGGATTCAGAGCCTGTCCCGGGAACAATGAGGGAGAGGTGGCATCAATCTATCACAAGGAATACAAATGTTGCATACTCATGCACAATAAGAGCAACTACTCACTCACTCTCTACAGTATACTACTTATCCTGTTTAAGGATGCAGGAAGCCTGAAACGTATCCCAGGAGACTCAGAGCACGAGGCAGGGACCCTCTGGACTATGGGGATTTGGAAATGCTAATTAGCCTTTGGACTGTACGGAGAAACTGGAGTACCCAGAAGACCAAGCACCAAGCACTGGGAGAACATGCAAACTTCATGCAAACTGACCTGAAGCAGGAATTGCACCCGACGTTGGAGGTGCGAGTCCACAGCACTAAACACTAAGCTACTACAAGGGCAAATAATTCTCTCTATTTTACATACTGACATGTTTTGATAGGTTGAAGGAAAACTCCAAACAGCAGTGGGCTTACACTGGATGAAGCAGAGCTGAAGCCTTTCATAATTGTAATGAACTGATCTGCCCGTGTAGCCCATATATGCACCTGACTGACTGCAGTATGTTGAGAGAAATCCCTCCAGAACCTCAATATGAGGTCAATATAAAATCTTATAAGGTTTAGCAATTCTGAATGTGTATCCTGAAGGTCAGACAGTGGTGCAGTTTAAATTCATGCATGCTGGGTAAAAGACTATGTGAAGGTCTGAGAAGGGGAAATGGGAAGATGCAAGGGTAAATCGAGAGAGAATCTCTGAACAATTTAGAAAGCCAGAGATAGCAGGGAGTAAGGCTTTTGGTTTAACATTGGAATTTTAGCCTGAGTCTTTAGTTCAAGTGGAACTAATTGTTTGGCAGAGACCAACTGGCATTCTGGGGACAAAAACAAATTGATCCAAGCATTCTGTTTTGACTACAGATTGATCAAAAGCTTTCCCATATTTTAAGGCATAAGACTCCCGACCGTGCCACAGCCATCCATAGCATGGAGCCAAGCCAACCAAATTGGTCGTGCTCTTTGGGTGGGAGTGATTACATACTCTGTCCTGTCAATCCCACCAACACTAGGCAAGTATCTCACACAGAAAAGGGTAGATAGCTTTTTTCTTAGGGTGTGTAATGTTCAAAGATTCATTCAAAGACAACCACAGTCTAGCCAATATGCAATATATCAAGCTTCATTTTGCATGGTCGCATCATGGAAGGGTTGTGTTGATGTCCTTGAAATGAAGTCTTTGAGGTTCTTTCAGGGTGGCATGATGGTTTAATGGTTATCACTGTTGCCTCACACCTCCAGGGTGCATGTTCGCTTGGTCACATTCCACTGGGTTTCCTCCCACAGTCCAAAGACATGCTGTGTAGGCTGATTGGTGTTTCCAAATTGCCTGTAGTGTAAGATCGGGTGTGTGCATGAGCTTGGCACCCTATCCAATGTGTACCCCTTGTTCTCTGGGACAGGCTCCATAGAATAAGCAATATAGACCATTGTTTCCCAAAGTGTAAACCACTGTAAAGGTACTGCAGGTGGGCGGCAAGAGGTAATTTATAACCAATAAGTTTTTATTTACAATTTTTGTAACTAGGTTTAAAATTTCCATAAAATGTTTCTTAAAAATTATATACATTTATAAGTTACCAGACATAATTTAAACAATGTAATAGTCTTCATTTATCTTACTCTTGAGTTATGATTAAAGGGTTTGTGAAGATTTTCACATTTCAAATTGATCCTTGTTAAGTTTGTGAATGGCTGATATACTGTAGACGATAGATGCTTGGATGAGGGACCCTTCATAGCGTCATCCATGATTTGTATACCAATCTATCAACTCAATATGGACAAAATAAACACTACATATTAAGATTTGCCTAAACCTGTTATATACTATATACACAGCCTGGCCAAATGAAGATACTTAAAATTTAAAACAAGTCAAATTATTGGGCTGCATTGGTTAAACAAGTAAGAAATTTTTAAGTTGCAAGTCTGGAACTGTGTTAGCAAGCCTTCAACACATTATCAAAAAATGGAAGGATAGTGCTGAACTGTCAACTTTGTGGAACAAATGTGGTTGGAAAAAAAATCATGAAAGGAGATCACTTTAATCCTTGGTAAGATTGCATGGTGAAAAAAAAATCAACAGTAAAAACCACATCTATGCCTGATAGTGAAGGTAAGAGCATTTCCATATGCTCACAATGTGATGAGAATTCACAGGATTGGGACTAAACATATGTGTGGCCAGAGGAAAACAAACTTGGCTTGAGTTTACTAAGGAGATTAGATTAGACTTTGGAGCAATGGTAAAAGCTCGCATGGTCTGATGATTCCAGATTAACCCTATTCCAGAACGATGGGCATTAAATGAAATTTTAAGTGGCCAGGCATTGTATGATACCACATTATCATCCGTTTGGCATGAACGCCATCAGTAATATTATGAATTGAACTGTGAAATATTACATTTGTTGAAATGAAATTCAGCCCAGCCATTCTGCCCAGGTTAAGCCTCTCCTTGGATGACCCATCCATTATCATTTTTTAAGCTTGTTTACAAGAGCATAGCATAGGAAGGGGAGTTTGTCCCAGTTACATCAGCTATACAGTAGTAGGGTAGATCCTTTAAAGAGAGTAAGCAAAGCTGAGGCCAAACTCCTCACATCTGTGTGTATTACATGCATGAAACAAGAATAAATGTCAGTAGTAAAAGAAAGCATGGAATGCTGACGATGAAAAGGAATGATAGATTTAAGACTAATGAGCTAAATTTGTCAATAAAAACAGAAACATAAATCCAATATCCTTCTGATGTAATTCAACACAGAGCACAATAGTCTCAATAATTAGAATTACGCACTTAAATGTTCAAGTTCTAGTAGGCTTTTATTGTCATTTCAACCATATACAGTTTAGTACACAGTAAAACAAAACAATGTTCCTCCAGGGCCATACAGTACAACTTAAATTAACAACATAATTGAACAAAAATTAACTAGCTAACTAAGAAACCTGACTAGCTAAGACAAAACAGATTGACAAGATAACATGAATTTACAACATAAATGAGCAAAAAACTTACTAGCTAACTTGGAAACATAATTAGCTGGCTAGTTGAGACCAGACATGTTTTAGACTTACTGTAGCCACTCATTAATTGTGCCGCAGAGGGCCTGGAGCCTATCCAAGGAGACTTAGGGCACGAGGGAGGATACACCCTGGATAGGGTGCCAATTCATCACGGGGTACACACACATGCTCATTTATACTCTACTGGCAATTTGGAGACGCCAATTTCTGCAGGTCTTTGAACTGTGGGTCGGAGTACCTGGAGGAAGCCCACCAAGTACAGGAAGAACATGAAAACTCCATGCACACAGACTCCAAGGAGGGAATCAAACCCGGACCATAGAGGTGCAAGAGGTACGATGCCACCATGTCGACCTGTTTTAAACTGTACTGTCACATGCTGTATACTGAGGAAACCTCCCTCTGTCTTTGCCTTTCTTTCTCTCTCTCAGAGCTTGTGAATAGAGTTCAAAGCTACACAGCGGCTTTGCTGCACTGCATGACAATAACTTTTATTTATTATAAGAGATGTGCGTACTACGGGAAGAGGAGTGCAGTATGTACATTAGTACTGCAAATCCTCACAGCAGGCTAGGACACAGGGTTTATGAGTAATGAACAGAGCAGTGAACTGATGGATTGTTTCAGAGAAAGGATCTGTACTTTGTAGATTGTTGTAAATTAGTGTGCGTGTGCGCCTGAGAATTATTGAGGGAGGATCTGTATAGCATGCTGTGTAGCTCCTTAACAGCCTCAGCAGGTATCCACTTCAAGAAACCCAGACCACTCCATGTGTCAAATGTGTCAGTGGGGGTCTAAACCTCTGTCGCAACTGACTTTTTCTGCATGGTTGCCATCCCATCCAACACACACACACACACACACACACACACACACACACACACACACACAGTGTACTTGTGTATTTTGTCTTATTTCTCTGTGTGTGTGTGTGTGTGTGTGTGTGTGTGTGTGTGTGTGTAGGTGTGTTGGGTTTGCAGCATTTTGAGCTCCTGTTTGTCTAAATTAATTATTAAACACCTCAAACATAACCAAACCTCTATAAAAATAAAATAAAAAAGCAACTGTGCACGTCTCTCTCTCTCTCTCTCTCTCTCTCGTTTCTGGGTCGTTGTGGTCTGAAGTATGCGTGTGTGTGTGTGTGTGTGGCAGATGGTTCACTCTGACTATGTAACTTGTAATTCCATTAATCTCTTTTCTGAGCGCATCAGCAGATTTGGCACACATGCATTTAAACTTCCTTGAAAGTACAGTGTAAAGCGGTTTGTGTGTGTGTGTGTGCATACTTGTGCAATATTTTAGTGATTTACATTATAGCATCCAGCTATACAGTATAGCATGTATAGACAATGAGTTCTTTCTGTGTATGAGTATTTATCACTATACTCTGATCCGGGTACAGTCGTCTCATCGTGTATACTGATTCATCCTGTATACAGGGTCGCAGGGGGCCTCAGGAGACTTAGGGCACAAAGCAAGGTACACCCTGGACAGGGTGCCAATCCATCGCAGAGCACAAACACACATACACACATTTACATGCTTATTCACACGCTTACATGCCGTAATCCACATATCTTTGGACTGGAGGAGGAAACCAGAGTACCTGGAAGAAACCCACCAAGCATGGGGAGAACATGCAAGTCTCAGGCACACACACCCGAGGCGAGAATCGAACCCGGTACCTGGAGGTGCAAGGCGACAGCGCTAACCACAAAGCCACCATGCTTCCCCGGGTACAGGCTAATAAATATATTAAATAATATTTATGTAGGATATTAGGCTTAGATGCCTCCCCTGTGTCACCATGCCAAGACAGTCTCTGTGCCCTAACCACCATGATGAATAGGATATGTACTACTTTTCTAATCCCATAAACAGAAAACATGGACTTCTAGGGACTAAAGAACTGAAAGTTTCCACTTTTATGTTTTGTATAGCTTAAACACCTCTGTCTTGTTTGCAACATTTACAGTACTGTGCAAAAGTCTTTAACCACCCCACATTGATTCATATTGAATTAAATTAAATGATGTTGATTAAATTAAAGGTGGTGTAGTGATTAGCACTGTCGCCTTGCACCTCCAG
>JAQMYG010000012.1:10822237-10834057 GCA_030014215.1 Clariallabes teugelsi | reverse complement strand
TTCAAACAATTGGAAAAAGGAAAAATAAAAGTAATTTGAACATTTTTTTTTTCCTGGTAGTCAGGAGGATATATAAATAGATAGATAGATAGATAGATAGATAGATAGATAAAATCCTTCCCAGCGGTATTTAGCTAGTAATCTAGTATACCAGTGTAAGGATATATTCACAATAAACCTATTCTTTTATTTCCTTCTTTTAATATTTTTTTTTCAGAAAAACATAATTATAAAAGAACCTCAGACGATGGTGAGCTAGCACTCAGTGCAGGTGTTTCTCACTCACAAACACTACACACACACACACACACACACCGTATGCTGTGCAAGCATACCTACTGTACAAGTGCTGTGTGCCTAACAAGGGGGCGGGCCACCATAACTCACCTGGGCTGGAAGACAATCAGAGGATACCATCTTCCACCAGCGTGCAGCCCATAAAAGGACCTCTTTGCTTCCACCTGGTGAGTAGAGATTACTTGAGTATTTATTCACACTCATCTTCTGTCTCTGCAGACTCACCTCACTTGTAGTAATATTTGCCAAGAAGGAAGCGACCGGCCTTATACTCTCGTGCATGCTTTGCTGCCTCTGCTTGCCTCACCCCACCTGCTCATAGCCACTTATCTCACCTGCTTTATGCACTCCAGTGCGACAGAGAGGACACTGTGCCACCTGAACATCGAAACGTGGACCCGTGGATACAGAGAACATTGTGCCACCTGGACCCACAAGATTCACCACGGGCCTACAAAGCCACACTGCTTAAATTAAGCGTAACTTTACTAAGACTGCCTTTGTTTGATGTAACCACAGATTTGTGACAAGGGTGAAAATTGACTTACTCTTAATTTTATTTATTTATTTATTTATTTTTTTGCATTCAAAACTGGAACCATAAAACTGCATTGAGACTGGTAGCACTGTGTTGCAACTAACATGTCAAGCTGCAGGATTTATTTCCTCCCAGTATGATGGCAATTTTTTTCTTAAATTAAAATGCTCAAGAAAATGATTGAATATTGTAATTTAGCCATCCATGCCATGTCAAATTTGTTGTTTATCATAGTGGTTATGTTGCGTTATCAGTGACAAACAGAAATGTTTTGAACTTGTAAGCAAAGTGCAAAATACAAGTGGTCTTTTGATCTTTTTTTTAAAAAAAAGTAGCAGAATCTTGGCCTGTAAAAATCAGTTGTGCCAATCATCACCGTCTGCCGAAAGAAAAAAATCAGCTACGGACTAATTCAGACCTAGAATGTTCAAATTATCAGAAGTGCACTGATTTCTTTTTGATAAAAATTCTACATTTTTGTAGCTCTTTTGTACTTTTTTGCATACTACTTTTCTCTCTTTTCCAAAGCTAACCCTGATTGTCATGAATGGTGTTAACTACAACATCATTAAATATTAAATGGACACATCCATTAGGCTTCAGCTGTCACATTCTTTTTTTTGCTTTGTAACTAATGTTTGTTCAAAAAGTAAAATGGCCAAAAATGTAAATAGACTCTGCTGAAAAGGTGAGAAAAGCAGATCTTCATATTCAGAGAATGTTGTCTTTAAATAAATACTGTACAGTCTACAAACATTTTCATGTATAGTTTTAATTTGCAAAATACATTTGGCTGCTGTTAATGAACCATCTGTTTTTTGTTTTGTTTTTTTTCTTTTCAAAGAGCTCATCTTCTCAAACAACATTAAACATCCTTAATGATAAATGATTCAATGCTAATTAAACAGTTGTGCTAATATAGCTTGCTGTCTTATGTGGGATTTGCTGTACATGTGTCATCCTCGATCCAAGTCTTCCTAGACTAATGCGTATTAATTAAACCATAGTGCATCCCACCCAGAGTGATGGTGGTGGTGAAAAAAGCTAATTTCGGCTCCTGAACACAAATCATAAAGTCTTTGTGTCTGATGGCTTTGTTGGTTTTATTGGTCTGATCCATTTAAACAAATTATTTTAAGAATATAAGCACAGTATGGAGAAATATGTTTTTTTGGCTTTATATCTTCTCATGTTCCTTGGTTGCACGGTGGGCGTATATGAACAGAAGAGTTGAGCAGGTCTTTGACTCTGGGCATTATTTAAATCACAGGAGTGCATTAAAATCAGGAAAGTTTTTGCTGGAGGAGGCAGAAGGTGGAAAGCTTCCAGAACATTGTTTAGCAAAATACAGTAATTCAACAAAAGTTAAAAGAGGATAACAATGAGGCTAATGGAAAATAAAAATGCTGTTTCCTTCTTTATCTGCTATGGAGAATGGCTAGAGAGAAGAACATACACCTTAAAAGCAGGAGGTCATGCAAGCAAAGATACTCACCAGCATGCCTGGCATTATTCTAGATGCTATTTGTTGGTTGCAAAAATGCAACCCCAGTCACAACCATGAGATGACTAGAGTTCCCAATGGACATTCCCTGATGTCTTGCTTCTGGTTGGAGTTCTCTTATTCACTTATTGTCTGTACTGCTTAATCCTGTATACAGGGTTGTGGGGGCCTGGAGGGTAGGATGCCAGGGTGCCAATCCACCACACACACATACACTCATTGACACGCTATGGACAATTTATGGACCATTAGCCTAATCTTAGTCTTTGAACTGTGGGAGGAAAGCATAGTACCCGGACGAAACCCAGCAAACATGGGGAGAACATGCAAGCTCAGTTCTCGCACACACAGACAAGAATCAAACCTGGCCAGGAATCAAACCCGGACCTTGGAGGTGCAAGGCAGTCAAGTCTCCATCATTGAACAGTTGGTAACTTTAACAAAATTTCCTTAAAGTCATAACTATAAATAATTTAGAAATGACTATGATCCTCAAAATCATAGGATGCTCATAAGCTTATAATTTCCTGCTTAGACAATTGCACTTAAAAAAAAAAATACGGTATACAGTTGAAGAAGGGAAATAATTTACAATCACACTATACGGTGTCACCCAGATGAGGATGTGTTCCATTTTGAGTCTGGTTCCTCTCAAGGCTTCTTGCTCATGCCAGCTCAGGGAAAATTTCCTTGCCACCATCGCCTCAGGCTTGTTCATTAAGTGTTCAACATAATCAGGCATGTTGTTTTCTCTAAACAAACAGTCAGTACAAGCTTAAACAAAACAGAGTTGCATTCATAATGGTTGAGATTATTTATTGATGACAGGAGAGTTAAATCTTTTAGCAGTCCTCTCCAGCACATCCCAAAGACTTCCGATAGTGGCCAGTTCATGTGTGAAAATGATTCCTCATGCTTCCAGAACCAGTCTTTCACAATTTGAGCCTGCGGATATGTCCATTGTGATAAAAAAAAAAGTTTAAAAGTTATGAGCCATGTTACTTATTGAACACGATTACATTTAGCACATAAGCTCTCTTTACACGACAGTTTCAAAGTGTAACTGGAATCCAAGGCCTCAAGAATATCCATGTCAACATCCAAAAAATGGACTGCTATAAAATTTCTATATAATTATTCTTTTCTATAAGAAAATCTATGAAAAAGAAATTTTTATAAATGGTATATTATAAAATTGATTTATATAAAAAGCAACCTCAACCTTAGCTGACTTGGCCTCTTGTATTGCAAATTCCAACAATCTGAGCTTTATCTACAGTATAAAACGTACTTTTACTTTTTAAAAATCTGTCTTTACCACTCCAAATTTTCTGTTTTCTGTTTTCTGTGTTTTAGTTTATATTTTTTATAGTCACGGGGGAATACTTTGTCTTTTCGAGCACTGATCCTAGTCAAACTTCAGACTTGCCCACCTCAGTGATAAATTGGAGGGCTGGCTAAGGATAGCTTAGTTGTGGTAAAGTGGTAAAATATTTTTCAAAGATGTTCGGATGGCAGTCTGTTTTACAAGGTCATGCTCTGAAGACAAAAGCCATCAATTATACCATCATGTTGAGACAGCAATTAGTCTTCAGAACCTTGAACTCCATTTACACACACTGAACAATTTACATTGGTGTTCAGATAATGTCTGTCTCAAATATAAAGTATCTCAGATCATCTGTCAGTAAACAATGCCACATTTTCAATTTGACTGATCAAACAAGCGGAATAGAGAGAGCTCTGCTTTCTCCACATACTGTATACTCCATGTAATTACAAATCTCTGACTAATGAAGGGAAATCCGACATGGATGAATTGTTCATTAATTAACACTAATTTCCAATTGTCTCTGTTTCATTGTACTGAATGGACTCTAAACACCCATTCACCGTCTAATCACAGAACACTACAATTCTCAAGATACTGCACTCTGTGTGTGTAGCTGCATTCATGATGCTCTTAATAGAGGTGTGACATGTTAAATTAAGTTTCTCAAGCAGAGTTTAATCACAAAGTTATGAAGAACTCCCTGACAGCAAATAACTGACTGACCTGGAACAGCCCACACCTAATACATTCATACACCCACTGTGCAGTAGAGCAACCTACAGTAGATGTGACCACATTCGAGCTATGGTATGGAAATTCCATAAAAGTACTGTATTAGATACAGTACTGTGCAAACGTATGAGGCCACCCCTAATTTCTTCATATTAAAAGTAAATTAAATTGTAAATGTTAAAATGTAAATTAAATTAAAAAAAAATGGAACAAATGTTTCTGCAAAGTGCCTAAAGATACAAATGCATTTATTTATGCAACAACCTTGTTTATGCAACTACCTGAGCAGCAACCTCATTTCCCCTCTCATCTGTTCCAACCACTCAGCATTCAGTATCACCAGCATACTAATCATCTGTCATCATCTGCAACTGTTTCCCCTTCCTTTCATGCCTTAAGTTAGTTGTTTTAAAAAAATGTTTAATACTTGAGTGGTCCATAGGTCACTCAAACAATTGTTAACAAACAATAAATATTCCTCTGAACCTGGTCAGGTACAGTGACTGCACTAAAAAGGAGAGACAAAGATATTCAGATATTCTGGAAACTATTCCTACATTAAAAAAAAATTAAAATACAAAATACAAAAATACCCCTGTGATGGATTGGCACCCTGTCCAGGGTGTACCCTGCCTTGTGCCCGAAAGTCTCCAGGCCCCCCGCGACCCTAATCACAGGATAAAGCGGTATAGAAGATGAATGAATGAATACAAAAATACAAAAAAGTCTGCCTTTTTATTAGGATTCCATTTTGTCCTAGATTCTAAATGCTGTTTCTGCCTATATTCAGAGTTGCCATGTTTGCAAAAAATGTATCCCAGTGGCTAATCAGAAGCCCTTAATTACATAACTTAAAATATGCCTATAATAAACCTTATAAAAGGTTTTGGAATATGATATGAACTTTCCCATGTCTCTATGCCCATAAAATATACCTCCTTATTGTGCATCCTGATTCCTATAGCCCGTACCCATACAAATATACATTAAAAAAAACTTGTGCCTGCTGGAACACGTTCATCTACCCGGAAGATGCTAATGTGTTTCCTATAGTCTGTGTGACTCTGGGTCTCTATGACTTACATGTTAATGACTGCTTCTTTTGATGTATGGGATGTACGTGACACAGGGCACCTGGCCAAAAGCTTAAATATGCTTTCTTTGCTGATAATAAACAGAAATCTTCAGACACACGCATGCTTGCTCTTCTGTTGTGTACCTTGTAATTTCTTCTTAATTTTTCTTTATTATTATCACCTAATAACTGTAATTAATCAATGTCTTCAAAGAAGAAGAAGTATGGTCCAAAAATAAAAAGCCAGCAGCCCTCATAAGAGGATCATAAAGGCATATACACACAATGTAATTGGAAGATAATGCCATATCATCATATAAGTAAAGTGTGATCTCGAGAGGCTTTATCCCAAAATAATATCATAACCAAATACACTGTTATGTTTACAAAGTAACATTGCAGATTATGGGGAAGCAAATTTGTGTATTATTAAATAGCATTGCTGCCTCACAGCTTTATTGTCTATAGCTCAATAATGAGCTTGCGTTACTGCCTATAAATTGCCCATAGATGTGAGAGAGTGTATGAATGTGGATCTGCATGGTCCCCTGTGATGACCACTCTTGACAGAAATAGAAAAATACAGATGTGCTTCTTCATAAAAAGCGCTGCAATGAAAGGAATTCTGTACAGAGTATAATGTATTATGTAATTTGCATAAAGGCTTTCCGTAGGCATTTTCAATTTGTTTTTGTTTGATGATAATTTGACAAACACTGCATAAACAGGATTGTTTTAAACAAAGAAGTATAACCATTTTTAATTATTTTAAAAAAATGTGGATGTTGCTTAAATGAATTAATGTTTGACATGTGGAGTTAAATTTCGTAAGGCTAACAAAAATAAAACACCGAGCCCATTTTCGGCCCAAGTGAGCATAGCTGTCCTTGCTCTCTGAGTGGGTTTCGTAGTTTTGAGAAAAAAAAAAAAGTGGTCTGTACTATGAGCATTGTTGCTTAAGAGAAAATGTGCCTAAAATAGTTGCAATAGCTATTTTGTTCAGGGTAACAGCACAGTGGATCTGGTGCTTTCAGAGCATGTCAAAGACATTTCTTCCTAAAACCTCTTCAGAGACAAGTGCAGCGGAAATTTGCAGATGAGTAGATAGACGAATAAACCAAGCAACTCAAAATGGAAAATCTTTGTAAAAAAAAATCTCCAAAAATGACAAAGAATTCTTGCGTAAGAGCACTGAGCAGTGATGAGCTTCTGGTAAAATTCTATAAATATTTTTAGCCAATAGTTGATAATGAAGTACTAGAAGACATAAAGGTTAGTCTTTCCATGGTACATTATCCATCAACCTAAGACAGGTGACCTTTATGAACTCCTTTTATGTGACTGAGCAGCCATCCTGCACACAAATCAGGTCAATCTTAGTCTTTTGAGATTCTGACTATCTAAAGACTATTGTGTATGAATGCTTGTCTCATTTCTCTAGACAAAGAAAAGCCTTTAAAATGGGTGGACATATGTACAGTACAGTGCAAAAGTCACTGAAATCAGTGACTTGTAAAGCAAGGATGCCTACATCAGTATTTGGCATTACGAAGCTTTGAGGACATTTTGGAATCAGGTGAAACTTGTGCATTTTTATAAGGAAATTAGTTAGTAAGTTTTACTGAGCACCTGCAGAAGCCTCCCACAGTTCTTCCAATGACTTTTGCACATGCTTCTTTTTTGTATGCAAAACCCATCCCATTTTGATCCAGGAATCTAAAATATGACACGTATACTCAATTCAGCCAAAATATAACTTAATATCTGATTTAATTTAACAGGTCACATTTTGGAGTTCTGAGGGGAAAAGGGCAGGGTCGCTGTTTACCTGGGAAGTAATATGTAATAGCAGTAGTGCCTCTACCTAAGCTGCACACATTAAGGAATGATATTTTTAGTTTAAACTGTAATGTAAGATTATTATTATTATCTGTTTTTGATCTCATAATTCATTCATTGGTCTGTTCGTTCATTTTAATTTTGTTGATGTTACATGAGTCCACCTTAGAGCAAAAAGAACACACATACGCACCTACTGTAGGGGCAATTTACCCAATTCAGCTAATGCCATGCTTTTAAAAGGAGTAGAAAATCAGAGAATCTAAAGAATAAAGCAATATAGATACAGTGGAATTATTCACACACCTGAGCTAAGGATCAAACCACAGACCCCGGAGCTGTGAAAAAGAAATGATACTCATAGAAGAATTTCTGGCGAAAGATAGGCTGAGCTAATATACTGTGTATATACTGTGTATATATATATATATATATATATATTTTAAGACTTACTTGAAAAAATTACAGACATCCCCAGGAGAAAGACCTGAAAGCTATCATAAATGACCAAATTTTTTCCTCCCCCCACAAAATATTTTCTGGTGGGTTTTATTTGTAACAACCCGGTAGCATCCTCACTATGGCACAATTCAGCATGCCTAAATCCACCTCCATATCTACTGTCCAGCATCCAGATTTTTTTTTTCTAAGGAAGATAAAGGAAAAGGTCAAGCACTAATCACGTAGTGTTGCAGCCTTTCATCTCTGGTTCTGGCAGATACTTTTCACTAGACCAGAAAATGTAATGCTGAGGCCATTAACTCTACTTCAGAAGCTGGGAAGTCTGGATATGGATTTATCTTTGTTTTTAATGGACCTAAAAAGCATGAATTCTACCATCTTTTTTTCCTTTACTTTTTAAAGTGCTCTGTTTTTTAAAATTCAGGGGAGGAAAAACAGCCTTTCTATGCCAGCTCTTGAAAGAGCGGATAATGAAAGGGCTAAACTAGATGTGAAGTGCTAGAGCAGAATGAATCTTTTTACTTAGAGAACTCTTTGCAACGGTGGACTTAAAACTTTGAAGGACTTGGTGGACTTGGCTGACCCTAAGCTTTTTCACCTTATAACGGAACCTTGAAACCCCACACACCACCCAAGCTGTACAAAGTTATTGCACATGGCCTATCTTTTGCTTAACTTATTCAATAAAATCTTTCCCTTCTTTTTTAAGTAACAATATACCATTATGAGTACTGTGCATTGTCTTTATTCTAAAATGTATGTTAATAAATGTAAAACCACCATGCTACATATAGTATCTGCATCGACAAGGACAGAAACTTTTCTATTGTCTGCACTTAACTTCCTTTAATATAGAATAAAAATTAAGGAATCATCACTAATCAGCTGTGCAATCAAAACTTCAGGTGGGGCCCTTCTAGCAATTTGTGCTGCATTGGCTTCTATGTTAGATAGGACCAAACAGGCTGGGGTTTGGTCCCATCCTCTCACCAGATTGCTGGTGTAGTTGATATTTAATGTTGATGTGTTAAAGTTATATGGTGTTAATGTTATGGATGATGAGTGTATTTTTTGCCATCTTGTATTGTTCTGAATACACACCATACTACACAACACACAAACTCTAACTTCATTAAGAGGAGCAAAAATGTCTGGCTGTGTTCTAATACTACAGACATTATTGTTGTTTTCCATAATGCAGTGTATTATATAAATTATATTATGATCTTTGTGTGCAAGTGTGTCAGTTTTTCCCAAATCACAAGAATAGTTACAGAGAAACAGACACAGTACCACTTGTTTAATTAGATTCTTTCACAGATAACATTTTTATTCTCTCAATTGGTCTTGCTTTTATTCACCATTCTACTCTCCTCCCTTTCACCTCCCACACTCTCCAAGCCAAAGCTGATATTATGCAACTGTAGATTACAGTACTGCAATGTGCTTTGAAAAATAATGAATGTTAGTTGGTTATGTAGAATTACCAGTTGTTCATTCATTCCCTGTGCTAAGGATAGTATTACTGTATTATTATTATTATTATTATTATTATTATTATTATTGCAGATCTACCCATTGTATATTTAGAGTTTTATGATTTACGTGGTGTTCTTAACTTTATTAAATTGTTTTTATTGCTGGAAATTGCTGCAATATAAAAAGAAAAAAAAAACACTTCAGCACAATTTTGAAAAAAAAAGGGGGCCTTGAAAATGTCTTCATATACCGTGTTCCTATTTTATTGTTTAAAAAGTTTTCCTCGTTGTTCACTTTGCAGTAGTAAGCAGAAATCAACAGCAGTGGGTAAATAAGACTGAATGATGTAATGGCAAAGCTGAATATCTTAATAATTGAGCTTTGTTGCATCTGCATTTTGTTTATCGCAAATGGCAGTCTTCAGACAGCAAGGGGATGTGCTGGGGATAAAATAGCAGTATGCAGGGAGGTAAATTGTATAACTAGGCTCAGGCTAGCTCTGGAGTTTAGGCTGCTGGTGAATCGAAAATTGGCAGCACTGGGATTTGAACTCACAGGGCCATGGAATTGGACACTTAAAAATAGCTCTTGAATTCTTAACTGCTAGGATTTACACTTGGATTGAATTCTGCATTGTAAGTCGTTTTGAATGAAAGTGAATTGTAAATAAATAAATGTTCAATTATGACTTGAGAAGTTTAGAGACATGTTTGGATTGATTTTCTAAATACTAGAACAATACTGGACTTTTTTCAAAACTGTGGAGTAACACATATAGCATTAGGCAATTAGGTAGCAACAGTCAGTTGTTCTTTTAAGACACAAAAGTCAGATATTCTGGAACAGTTCTTGTAAGAACAGTATTGTCAAGTGCATTTGTAAAACCCATCAAGCACCATGATGAAATTGGTTCTCATAAAGACCATCCCAGGAAAGCAAAACAAAAACTTACCTCTGCTGCAGAGAAAGTAGTTCATTTCGAGTTATCCTGGAAAGATCATGGAACTAGAAGATGTGCCCAAACTTTTGAATGGTAGTGTATAAACATTTGCATAAAAACACAGAGTAAAAAAAAGGTCCAGTTTGATAAACAAATGGGAGCAGGATGAAAAATAGTTTGGGGGAATAAACTGAGACAAATAACCTCGTCATCTTAAAAATACTTCAATTGTCTTTGCTCTTTTCATGATCTCGCGTCCCATTTCATGAGTAATAGAACAAAAATTGGAGAAGAATATGACAGCTTTTTAAAATGGCCAAGCTTTAAACTGTACTTTTCTATTCTCAGAAATAAAAAGCAAAAGACCAGGAATGAGCTGAGAGCTCTGTACACAACAGCTGTGAACAGGGGTGTGGAAAGAAGAGTGGCTGTTTCCTCTAAGAGTAGAGGCTTCTTTACTAACCGTATTATATCTCTGAACCATGACATGGCTTCCAGCCAGGCAGAACATGGTCACAAGCAGAGAGAGATAGACTTCAGACTTTCATGCTACTCCAGTGGAATTAGAGTTCTATAAGAGCTCCTTTAGCTAAATATCTATCCAGCATGTCCAGTAAGATATGAGGACTTCATGTCCAGGCAGACAGGGACACGGTCCTTCACACTTTACAGAGATGCTTTTTCTCCAAACACATGCTTGGAACTTCAGCTTAGACTGATGTGAGGATTATGTATAATGTTTGTAGTTCACATTTGGATTGGATTTTTTGCACTTTCAGAAGACCAAAGTGTGTCAGATGTCAGTTCATTAATTTCATTGTTTTACATTATAAATCTAATTGTAATACATTAGTTACTGTACCATGACCAATAAAAAGACCAAGACCATGGAATTAGATGGTGTGTCCAAACTTTTGACTGGCAGTGTGTATGTATATACTGTATGTATGGGCCCCCAAAAAATGCATACACGCTTCAACATAAAAAATATATGCCTCTATCCTTACAGTCACATAACAGCATCAAAAATGGTGTGATTATTGACATCGTTTGAGGAAACTTAATACTACACATTGCTGCCATAACTCTATTCAAGTTTGTATGCATTTGGGCCCCTCTGTATAGTTAAACAATGACTAGCATGAACAACACCTTAATTAACATGTTTGATTTTTTTAACTGGAACGTTTAAGTATTTTCATCTGGACATATGCATTTATCATTAAGAAACCTGTTTTCATTTAATTAGTCCTAATTTATTTAGATTTTTGGTCTTGGATTGAATAAACATTTAACAAATATCCAATGTAACAGTTAACATTTACACAAGCATGTTAAGAGGTGGCAAGTCCACACTCTAATCCCAAATAAGTTCAATGAACCTAACAATTTTGAGGTAACCCATTGCCCTAAAAAAGTTAAGTTAAGCACTGTCAAACAAACAAACTATTTTAAGTCAAGATACCCTTTTTGCATTACCTTATGACTTTTAGTACAATAAACTAATTCTGTTTGTTTTGAAAACTTGAACTTATGTTCAAATGGCATATAAATGTTTGTGTATATATAACTCAAATTCATGGTACTTTAATGCAACTTTTTAAGTTAACCAAACCTAATA
>JAQMYG010000012.1:10781713-10797898 GCA_030014215.1 Clariallabes teugelsi | reverse complement strand
TGTGTGTGTGTGTGTGTGTGTGTGTGTGTGTGTGTGTGTGTGTGTGTGTGTGTGTGTGTGTGTGTGTGTGTGGCATCAGGATGGAAAGCAGTTTCAGCTAAAGGATGTAATAAGGTTTCAAGGGACATGTTCACCATTAACCGGAAACAAGCCCTCAGGATAAGAGCTTGACAAGGGTGGACGATGTTGCTTGGAAGAAAGAGAGGAAAATACAGACGTGTGTGAAGGCAAAAGTTGAAAACAACAAGCTTTTTGATTATACAGAAACAATTTTTGACTTTCTAAATGGATAAAACCTCACTTAAACTTAAAATACTGCACAAAATAGCCTTATTGCATTATTGTTCTTGTTGCTAAAACACCCATTTACTGGAAACCCATTTTTGAGTCAAATGCACTCCATAGCTTTCTTTATGTAAAAAAGAAGAATGCTAAATCCCACTGAAACGACTATCACAATATAAAGCTATAATATTTAAATAAGCTATATAATATTTGATATTGATAATTATTATAAGGCATGTCATAAAATACTACAACGTTCAAGTCAAATTGGGACTTTTGATTGTGCATAATAACAGAACACAGTTATGAGAGTAAAACTACCTTTGTGTCCCTATACAGTATAATCCCCTGCTTTATTAATGCACTTATCCCAGGGTGTCACCACCATAAATGTAGAAATATTTCTCAATATGCTGGAGCTATGATCCGACTGCCTGCTTTACTTCTGAAAAATGGCCCTACCAGAAACTCCTTTAATGGCCCAAACACATGGAAATGGCTTGGAGTGAGGCCAGCACTGTACAGAGGATGTGGCAATAACTCCTAGCCGAGTTCTTGTAATGTACAATGGTGTGGTGGGCAGTATGAGGTCGTGCATTGTCCTGCAAAAACCGAATGCTGTTGGTGATTAAAACTAGGCTGTTTTTTCCCTCCATTAAAGATAAGGTTCATTAAAAGAGTTCCTGGGAGGCCAGCATTAAGCAAGCAGTCCAATCATGGCTCCAGCATACTGGGAACTTTCTACGCTGTTGCAATTCAAGCACTAGTGAAACACTGGGATAAGTCAAGTCCCAGTTTATGTATATCATGAGTAATATTATGTTAAGATATTGATATAATGGAATATCTGGAAGCTGATTGTATTTCCTGAGAGTTCCAAAGAAGACATCCTGCACATATCCTACCTTACCATGACAACATCAAGATGATGGCACCAGATATTAAAGCAATTAGAATAAACTGGTTAATTAGTAGAACCATTAGTAGTGTAGTCTCACTTCAGTTGGTGAGAAATCAGGAGATGTGGACAAAAGAGTCAGATATGTGGTTTCTTAACAAAGCCATGTCTGTTATAGATGGAGACCAGATTCACAAACAATAACCACTTCAATTTAAGTGGCATTTGCAATGCTATGTAATGGCACTTTTTAAAAGATAGCACAGAATTTTACACACTTACACAGACTTTTATCGTCAAGCATCACTGCACATTTTCTATAAGGCGTTGGAAATCGATTCCTGATGACTAAAGCAGAACACTCACAGTAAATCAACCTTTATTGTATTCTATCATGTTCCATTTTACTACTACATCTCAATTTCAGAACTACATCTCCAGACTACATCTCCCAGAATGCATTAGGGAAATCAAAAGTTTCACATTAACAAAAGTGAAGTGAAGATGGGGTAATAAAATCCCCAATACACACATCCACAGAAGGAAATCGAAGGTCACTTGCATAAAACAGGTTAAAAGATGTGTGGGTGGACTTATGGCTAATTAAAGGTAAAATGTTTTTTTAATGAGCATTAGAGAGGTGGATAGGGATGTGTTTTTGGAGTTAAAGTGGAAGAAAAGTGCTAAAGTGCCTGTGGAATTAAAGTTGCTCAAGCCTACAGGGATGGAGAGAGAGAGAGAGAGAGAGAGAGAGAGAATCACTCATTACTGCTTGATCTCTGAACTGTGGTTAATTGCCTCCCACCATACACCGACACATGTTCCCATCAAATCCAACAACAGCACAGAGAGACTAATGCATACATACATGCCTCTAATCATATACAGTACAAATATACAGTACATTGTGTATGACTCAATTATGCTCTTACATAAGTGTTTTTTCTTTGGAAAAAAAAATAATGGTCTCGTTTAGCCTTGGTGCTTCATCTAAGCTGTAATTATAACACATCTACACTTTTATGAACAGTGCAAAAATATAAGTGGTATATTTAAAATGAAATTATATGTTTTTACTTGCTACACAAAGTTAAAACCGATTCTCTGTTACTGAACAATAATCGTTATTTAACTCAATACATCATGTGTCATTAGCCTCAACTTTTCATATAATATCACATTCTAGACAGTCTAGACTTTTAGTTTAATATCTAAAGTGAAAACCCAAGAGGCAGGGTATCAAAGGAATGCAAAGGATGAAATTTGAAAGTGTCAGAGAGATAAAGAAAAAAAATCTGTGTATGTATAATAAGCTCTGACAGGTAGCATTAGCTCTCAGAGCTTCATCAGTAATTGCTGATGGATTGAAAAAGACTTGAAGTCTAGTGGAGGAACCTGCGATGCCCTCAAGTCCCTACAGTAGAGAGCCGGATTAGTCACTCCTGATTATCAGCGTAAGCTAAGACTCTATCCTCATTCATAATATGATCTTTGAATATTGTTGCTTCGTATATTTTGGTAAACCCCAACAATAAGCAGAGGAAAGAGCCCCACTCAAGCTCATCTCACATGGTTGTAATATGTGTGTAAATAGAGGTCATCGTATGAGTGCTACTGTATATAATGAGTGATGATCATAAATGATAAGGATGATCAGGTGTGCCTTTACAAGGGGGAAGTGGTGCAACATGCCCTCCCTACATTCTCACTCAGTAAAGTAGGTTTTCAAACTCTTAAAAAAAAAAAAAAAAAAAGTAAGCTCCTACTCAATTCCCAGTTTGTTTATCAGTACTGCTGGAAAGAAGGACTAGGTCACATGGGGAATTACTGCAACAAAACAGCCTTTTTGTCTCTCATGGTGCCTTTTTTGCCTTCTTCTTGTCAGAATACTTTAATTGGGACAGTGACTGCAGCAGGCTGGCACAGATGAACAGTGCCTCCTCGAGTCTCGAACCATAGAATGTAATTTTTTATCAAGTTACCATCTTGACTCGAATGAAAATGTGCTTTGACAGCTAAACTACAGATCTTGCAATCTGACAGTCCAAGCGTTCAACGGCTCTAGTGCGACTGACATTGCTTTCACGTTTCACCAACATAAGCCTTGGGATTAATGGAAATAAGTTGGGATCAGTGGAGAGGAATAGAGATGAGTGGAAATAAATGGAGGTGAATGCAGATGAATGGAGATGAGAGGAGAGGATTAGAGATCATGAGAGATTAGAAAAGAACAATGGAGATGATGGGAGGTGTATGGTGATTAGTGTAGGCAAATGCAGATGATCAGTGGTTAGGAATGAGGGTTAATTAATATAATTGAAAATTAATGTGGATGAACAGAGATGAGTAGCAATCATTTCAGATGAATTGAGATGATAGGAGAAGAGATAGCATGACATGAATTGAGATGATTGCAAATAAGCAATGATGAAGTGGGGATGAGTGGATATTATTGGAGATGAGTGGAGATTAATGGAGGTAAGTGGACATGAATGACAGTAAACAGAGATGAGTGGAGACGTGAGGAGATAAAAGGAAATTATTGAAGATTGGTGGAGATGAATGAGTCTCAATGAAGAGGAGATAAATAAACATGGAGATGCAGGTGATTAAAGATGAACAAAGATGAGTGGACCTGATAGAAATTAGTAGAGATCAATGCTAGAGTAGTAATAGGAAGGCTCAGGAGAGGTCCCAGTGGGTTGGACATATTTTGGGCTGATTAATGTGAGCTAACAACATTACAAATAGCTGTCCACAGCCAGGCTTTGCATATCAATATGCAAACAACCTCGTAAAACTGTAAACGAAGCCTATGTTAATACTAATTTAAATGAGTAACTTGACACTTCCGTCTCTAAGTGCTATAGTTTAGATTTGCCTTGAATTGCAATTAGATAGCTAATGAGTCTCACAGGCTAGAGTGCAAAGAGATGATCAAATCTGGCACCTGCAGTCTTTTTACATCAGGTAGAAACATAGCAGAGACCAGTGAGAAAGGTGCAGAAGGCAAGAATGCAAAATGCTCTTAATGGCTTCAATATGACATAAAATGATTAAGAAAAAATTAGTCAGACCATATTTTGCATAGCAACACGAAAACTGGGATCCTAGTAAGTATTAACTGTTATACTAACTGTCATAAAAATGCCCCCTTTAACAAATTATCTTTAATTTCTAAATAATATTTTTTATATCATTAGTGAGTGTTACACTGCCCGAAAAAAGTCACCATTTCAGAAGAGTTGGGCTACATCAAGCAAAGAAAACAACTAGAGTGATTTGAAATTACTGGAACTGGGTAAAGAACCCTTAAAACCTGTAAGGATAGTGCTGAACTGACAACCATTATATTTGTGCAAGAAATGCGATCAGAAAAAAAAAATAAATGGAAATCACTTAAACATTTACACATGCATCAGAATAGAAGGGAATGTGCCCATGAAGTGATGCACTCATCTTGCATAGTGGCCACTGTACAAGCCTCAGGAAGCAGTGTTCTGATCTGGGGTTGCTTCAGTTGGTCAGGTTTACGCTCAGCAACAGTGTGTGGAAATACAATGAAGTCAGTTGATATCCTGAATTTACTGAATGACCAGGGTGTCGCATTTATATAAAAAAAAAAATCTGAACAATGTGTCTGAATCACCATTTTGAACTTTTCTGCACAGGGACAATCCATACAGAGATGAATCAAGAGGGACTCAATTATGATGCAAAAGAATGTTTTGCATTTACAGAAGAGAAAACAAGCTGAGTTTTCATTCAACAAATGGGAGTGTAGCATTAGTGCATTTTGTCTGAATGCTTATTTGAAAATCAAAAGGTTAATTTTGTGCTTTTAATATTGATGCTTTGCACCAAATTATTATAATATAAAACGAATTGCATTTTTTTAAATATGAAATTCTGTTAAAACTCGAAGGAGCATAGCCATTTACATTAGTCATGAAGTTATTAGTACAATTACATGTTTCTTTAGGAAATGGAAAAAGTTGCTGTACTTCATTTTAGCTTAAGTTTTCAACTGGCAGCAGTGTTGATAATGTTATTCTTTGTGGCTTTTCTGAGCCATTGGTTAATTCTGCTCCAAGAGAGCTGGAAGTGACATTTCCACCTCAGGCTGAAGTCACGTAACTCTGCTCTGTGGTGCAGTACACTTACATTTTAATCTGTTCCTGTTTTTTTTTTTTTTGTATGCTAGGAAGCTGCTTCACACTCTGTCAAAGGTCTGTGCATGACCTTTTTGCTTTTGGCAGGTTATTTCTTTGTGTTTAAGTGATATTAAATGTCATTATAAATGCTTGGTTGAGGGTCTACTCCATCACTTTCCTGAAGCTGTGTTGCACACCAAGCTCTAGCCAGAGTAATGAACACTATGCTTGTTTCTACATTACTAGGAAAGGAAGCAAGGAGAGCCAAATGCTATTTTTGTTAATGTTCTCAATTCCATGTTCTTTCATTGTCTGTATTTCATATTTAACCATAGTTTAATATTTGCACTCATATATGCAAGGCACTGTCAATGAGTGGATAAATGTTTGGGCCAGTTTGGGGCCGGGTCAACGACTTCCTTGCCTGCTGGGCCCCAATCACGGTGGGCTGTGGTACACTGAGTATTCTGGTGCCTTTCTATCATAGACAACACTGTGCTGCATTCCATGGGCATGGAAAAGCCTTGGGTGCCCATGATCCAGTCACCTGTTTGCTGGGGTATATCTGGGATGTATAAGCACTCTCATCTTTAAAACACCAATTGAATATTGCTGTCAGTTGAATATATATAATTTTTTTTTTTGGAAGAATGTTATTAATATCTCTACAGTGCTCCTAGAGGCTTGTAGAAATCAATATTAAGACCACATCCTGGTGTCCCGCTTCTGGTTGGAGATCTTGTTGCATTGATGCCCGCGTGGTCTGCCTGGGATGCGTGTGGTGACTGGGGACGGTTCCACATTCCGCGAAGACAGTCCTGTCGTCTGCTAATGCAGACAGCTGTTCTCTGAGGACTTGTGACTTCAGTTGCTCGATAGTTCAGGACTGGAGTTTCCTACAGTCTATCTGAGCCTCCAGGAACGAACTGGACTCCATTTTAACTTTAAGACATCTCCTGTTATACTGAACTTCCAGTCTCACACAGTATGATGCAGATCAATCCCTGCTATCCGTTATCATTCAAATGAGGATGGGTTCCCTGTTGAGTCTGGTTCCTCTCAAGGTTTCTTCCTATTATCATCTCAGGAAGTTTTTCCTTGCCACTGTCGCCGCCATCCTCGACTTGCTCTTCTTATCATTTTGATTCATACACAATTAAATCATTCTTTTGAGTGTGTAACGCTGCTTTGCAATTGTTAAAAGTGCTATGCAAATAAAATTGAATTGAATTGAATTGAATTAAGATGAACAGATTTGCAGCTGGCGGCATGGTGGTGTAGTTGTTAGCACTGTCGCCTTGCACCTCCAGGATCCGGGTTCGATTCCTGGCCAGGCTCGATTCCCGTCTCTTGTGCATGGAGTTTGCATGTTCTCCCTGTGCTTGGTGGGTTTCCTCCGGGTACTCCGGTTTCCTCCCACATTCCAAAGACATGTAGGTAAGGTTAATTGACGTTCCCAAATTGGCCGTAGTGTGTGTATATGTATGTGTGCCCTGTGATGGATTGGCACCCTGTCCAGGGTGTACCCTGCCTCGTGCCCTAAGCCTCCTGGGATAGGCTTAAGGTCCCCGCGACCCTGAATACAGGACAAAGCGGTATAGAAGATGAGTGAGTGAGTGAGATTTGCAGCTGTTTTGGTGACTCTACAGCATCTTATATTTGGCTTTTCCTTATACATAATAGATTCCTAAAATGTTTTAGTGGCATATTATTGTAGATTAGCACCATAAACTGCAACCACTGCAAATGGTTGAAGCTCAAGAAATACTTAAAGAAATTAAATTACCCAATATCCCAAATTCCAAGGCGTGTCCCCTTGTGTTCCTCTCATCACATGCAGAAGGATTAATTTGTGAATAAAATATGCACTGGTTCTAGTCTTTCTGAATTTAAATGTCAATTAAAAAACTTTAAATTGTTACAACATTTGTTCGTAAGCTGATGCATAATTATTTGTTTATTAAGGAACTTTACTGTACAGTGGTATGCCTCACTCAATAAGCTGTAAGTCAATAACCCAGCCTATCCCAGAAGATTTAGGGCATGAGGCAGTGTACATCCTGGACAGGGGGCCAATCCATCACAGGGCACACACACATACACACACTCACATGCTCATTCACACACTATGGGTAATTTGGGAACACCAACCAGCCTGACCTGCATGTCTTGACCTGCATGGATTTTGGGCGGAAACCGGATTACCCAGAGGAAGCCCTCCAAGCACAGGGAGAACTCCATGCACGCAGACCTGAGGTGGAAATCAAACGTGGATCCTGGAGGTGCAAGGCGACAGTGCTAACCACTAAACCACTGTACTTGTATTAAAAACACCAATCATATTTTATTCATAAATAACTGATTAGTCAATCAAGTCAAATTTATTTTTAAAGCAAATTTAACACAACATAGTTGACCAAAGTGTTGTACAATCTTAAAATAGCTGCAGGTACACAAAAACAGGCAATAATAATAAAATAAAATAAAATAAAATAAAATAAAATTCTAATTCTCAGCTCATTGCAAAGTTTAGGACTTGCTACTGAAAATGCACGATCATCCCGACTCTTCAATCCAGATTTAGGAAATGTATGTAAAAGCTGATTGCCAGACCTGAGCAACCATGCTGGACTTTATGGCTTTAAAAGGTCATAAGGACCATGCTATGGCCATAAATATCTGGTGGTGCTAGATTATTCAGGGTTTTGTAGGCTTTTAACCTAATAATAATAATAATAATAATACCTTATTTTCTATATTGAATAGATTTTCCTTCATTCTTCTCTATTCTATTCTGTTTCATTCTAAGATGTTTTCCTGTACATAATGTGTTACAAAATATGTTGATATACATATTAGTTTAGAATGTCATCTGACAATTCTGGTGACTTTTTGGGAATGCTTAGCTACATTCCCCTGAAAAGAGTTGAAAACACTGACAATGACAAATTACAGGCTCAGTTGGCATCAGTAGTTTGTCAGTACATCAGTAGTTGGCAACAAACACAAATCTCTTGAGTTGCGCCCCAGACAAACAAAACCCCATGATAACCCCATTGTCATGCAGTGATGGTACCCTCACAGGAGTTAACTGAAATAGAAAGGATCTCTGGAAAACTTGTGTACATAAAACATACAGTAAAAATATACAGTATAAAAGATGCAGTAAATACCTAGTAAAGGGGTACACTGATCAGCCCTAACATTATCACCACCTATGCAATATTACTACCAAAATTGTAATGCACTGTGTGTTCTGACTTCTTTCTGTTAGAACCAGCATTAACCTTTTCAGCAATTTGAGCTACAGTCGCTTTTCTACTGGATCTGACTACATGTGCCAGCCTTCATTCCCCACGTGCATGACTGAGCTCTGGCCACCCATGACCCTGTCACTGGCTCACTGGTTTTCTTTCGTTGGACCACTTTAGGTAGGTCTTGACCACTTCAGACCAGAAAATTACACAAGATCTGCAGTTGCTCTGACCCAGACGTCTAGTCATCACAATGTGGCATGCTTCCACAAAGATACCGTAAGTTTTTTTCAGAGATGAAATGTTAATGTTTTCAGCTATGGGTTTGGAATTTGCAATTGCAATTTGCCATGAGTTACATGTTTCACAAAAGCGAAGGAAATGAATTGATGTCACAACAACACTACCTGTGGTGCATTGAACCGACAGTCTCAGGCCCCTGAACAGCCAGCTGTTTCTTTGCCTGCCCATTTCAAAGGCAAGCCTACAGGCAATGAGTCTGTAGCTGCTCATTATCTGCCTCTGCTTTATACCTCTAACAGTGAGAATGCAGTCTCCCTGTTTAAAGCTTCAGCAGATGATCGCACTCATCTGACTTGTAATTTCACATTGACAAAGTTTCAGAGATTTGGATTTGACTTCATTTTGAGTTGTTTGAGTATGTTCTGGATTATACTTGATTCTTATTGCATAAAGAAATTTAATACTTTTTGTTTGTTAGTTCCTATGTTAAGTTTTTTATTTTTTTATTATATGTTTTTTTATGGAAGTGTACCTTCTGTCCCTGCTGCTCTAATTCTCTCAGTGAAATTGTCTTTCTCTGAGGAGTTCAAGTGGCCTAATCACGTCAGTTGAGAGGCACTTAATGTGATATTGGGGTGTCTGATCCCCAGGGTTAACAGGTTACCTACTCAGTACAGAGTCCTAATTATTGCTGGAGTGGGGCTCCAGTTACCATGACAACATGGCTAAAATGTGCAGAAATGCTTTTAATATGGAAACTGACATAACCAGGCTAAGTGGTCTAATGCAGAGCTGATCAGCCGTGACAATCTAAAAGGGTACTCTAGGAAACCTCAATCTCTACAAACATATTGGTACAGTCATTCCTCATGGGATTATGCCACTGTTTTTTTTTTGTTGTTGTTGTCGTTTATTAGAATTCTTTACTTTACATGGATTTTTGTGTTATGAGTATACTTGTGCCACCCGTGACTGTCTTTCTTCAATATCACTTTCTCATTTTAGGGATTCACCATTATAGCTCCTGACGGGATTCCATTTTTTTACTATACAAAGTTGTGAAAACAATGATCCTAAACAATGATCTAATTATGCTAAAATGCTAAAATGTAAAAAAAAAAAAAAAAAAAAAAACCTTGTAAATTTATAAACAGAAATAATTTCTTACTTTAACTATCAGAATCATCTACATCAGTCTCTGTCTCATCACATAAGTTAAAAGTCACTTGTTGCATTTAAACACAAGCCTCATATTAACATTAGTGTGGAAATCATTGCCGGTTTATTCAAGCAGTTCTGTTCTGTGGCTGAATCTCTTGCTGTAAATGCTTATTTAAACATTTTAAATTTTTAAATGTAATTAAAATCTGTACAGGGCTTGTAGGCAACAACTTGATCAAACTATGAGCTAACAAGGTTGTAGCCATCTTTAAGCAGATTTAAGCCAGTCTTTCAGAGTTATCTATGTGTATGGGTGTTCATCAGTTTACTATGAACATTTAATTCACTTTTAGTTATTTGTAGTGAAACATAATGCAGAACAGCATAATTACTTTCAATAGGAAAAATGAAAAAAAAAAAAATACAGCCAAGGCATTGGTACTTTTGGACTCTTGTTTTGTTTAAAATTCTACTAGTTCTGCTTTCGGAATATTGCTGAAAGATAGATGGAAATGGTTGAGTGGAGGATGTAATTGTCTGGCCCACAAATAATGAATTTTCATTCTTGGGTAAGTAAAAGCAACTGCCTTGTTTGTAATGAAGAGTTATGGATGATTTACACCGTGTTTACACTGTGTTATGTACACACTCTGTGCTATTTGAATATGTGAATTTTGTGTATTCTGAATTCTCTGCCAGCGCCTGAGCCTGTGTACTTTGTTTGAGGCTTGAAAATCTCACACCATGTGGTGAATATAAAACCAATGTGGTTTGTAAAACAAGATGCAGAGCCCAGGGATGTGAAGGCTTTTTTCTTTTCTTTTTCTTCTTCTTTTTTTTTTTTTTTTTTAATTCAGAGCAAGGGCACATACACAAACACAATTAAACATACACCCATGAGAATCCTAGTATTTACATCCAGTGACCCAGAGTTACCTGCCATCATCAGTCACCTTACTGTACAACAAGATTCCATTTGCATTTAGTGTAACTTATATTAAATATGATGAAATAAGATCATTTTTATTCGACCACTTACTTGATCAAAAAGTAGAACTCTACACTGAAAGTTTGAGTGATGATTTTCATCCTAAGAGTCATCCATGTCAGTTATTCAAAACACATTTCCTGATATAAGCAGTCATGGTATTTGCCTAACAGGAGCTACATCCTTGCCTTGCACCTCCAGGATCCATTTGATTCCCACCCCAGGGCCTGAGTGCAATCAATTAATAAATCAATTAACCAAATTTATTGATATAGTTAAAATAACAAAGTATAAATAACAAAGATATATCATTAAAGCATCATCTTTGCAGGCATGTAATATAGTATACAGTAGCAGATGTAGTAATGCACATGGACAGGATAATTTTAGAAATACTTTTGCATACTACAAGCTGCCCATTTTTATATCTCTATATTGTACACACATGAGCCTTGTGGATAACTTTGTGCAGATAATTATTTGCTAAATCTAAATTGATCAGGTTTATATCCATTTTGGATATGTTCAAACCATATCTATATGCAATTTACATAATCTTGTTGGCATTTTTTATTACCTGGGAGGAAACCAGAGAAACAGGTGATAACTTTACCCACTGTGCTGAAGAGCAGAAACACTAAGAAACACTTGTAAAAACTTTAATAGAACATTAAGTCAAATTTGAACCTATTCTTTAAGTATTTGTTTCTTGATTTGGAGAATATACAGAAAATGTCTATAAATGTCTATAATTGCATGTCATATTGGGAATAAATTTAACATGTCATATTGGGAATAAATTGCCATTTTGAGCAAAATTATCTCAATAAATTGTTAGAAAACAACAAAACATTTTTCTATGACAAAACCAAAATGCAACACTATGATCTCTCTCTCTCTCTCTGGATCTTTCTATGGTTTGTGTTTGTGCGTATGTGTGTTGCAGAGTCAGCATTAAGAAGCAGATAACAGAACAGTACCTGCTGAGTGAGCATGTGAACCATACACACTCATTATACGGTACCTTACAATGTGTTTTAGGTCACCTGGCAACACAGGGTAAATTTGCAAAGTAAAAATGCTTTTTTCCTGGCTTACCAATCACTTCTGGGACATGTACTTAATATTTCTAGTGGTTAAGAACTTTATCTATTTTTTTAATGAGTTTAATTGGTTTCCCTTCCTTCCATTGTATGCGTCATACAAATAAGATGAATTCAATTATATACTAATACTTAATAAACTTTAGATTTGATAGCACTCTTGCCCCATTCCACCTAGAGCCTACCAACACTCTAACCACCCTACATGGACTAATCCCTAGGCTGGAGTTTATCAAGCCTGTACGGTGAACAATACCGTCTTTTGTGTTAAAAAAACAAAGAAATTTTCCACATACAGTAAAAATAACTGAATTGATTTAATGTCTTTAAACCCTTTAAGCCCTTTATGTATAAATCAACATTTAATATAATCTCCTAATCTTTTAAGCCTCCTATACAACTACCTACTCAATAAGAGGAACTTAGTACTTATATAGCCCAACAAAAATATTTTTGTGAAAAATAATTAAACATAATTAAATGTAGATATGAAAACATTTTGAAAAACAAACAAACAATTGCTTATAGTACTTCCTCTTGAAATGTCACTGAACCTTGCTTACAAACTACATATCAATGACCTTTCTCCTGTACAGTGAAATATTCTGACATAGCCAACACTTTCTTGAAAGAATCCAAGTGTGTATGTCCATTAAATGAGAGGTATTATAACACAACTTATGTGATCTTTCCCAAAACTGCAGATGAATATTGATGCAACACAACAATTAGACACAAGAATTAAAATAATTTGTCATCAGCAAGGGTTAATGTCATCCTATTTGCCAATGAACCGATACCAGTCAACAAATCAATATCAGTCAATATCGATGTATGGCCCATAAATCCATGCACTGCTAAAAAGTATCAAACTGTAGTGTTATAGTGCTGTAGTGTTATAGTGCTGTAAATAAATAAATAAATAAATAAATAAATGTATAAAAGATGTACTTTGGAAGAAGTTGACTGAGAAGGAGAATTCAGTACCCTTTTGACAATTCACTTTGACATAGATAACAGGTTGCCACATGGTGAGGGAGAATATAAAGCCCTGACTGATTTCAAGAGCATCTGCTTTTATATGAAAAAGAAGGTGGGGGACATAAAAATGGACTTGGGCCATGGGGCTATTTATTCATTGTAGTTTTTAGCCTACACATATGAAACTGAATGCATAAATTTAATGTCCACAAAGTTTGATTAGCATAATATACTATGAGGTTCTTTAACCATTTCTCCTCTCTTCCTTCATATGTAGCACAAATCATGAGAACACAAATAAGACATCAAATAAGTTTCAAAACCACCCAGATCCCAAGCCAAACAAAACAAGTTCAGTTCACTGCGGCCCTTAAGAGGATTTATAAATGGATGGTCATCACTTACTGCTCCTTTTTGTATTTCAATGTAATACAATTTATTTGAGATCAGTATTTTCAAATTGAATTTATAATCACAGTTGTCCTACTGTCAACACAAATCCCTAAATCACTCTTTATAAAACAATTAACAAGTAGCTAGTAATAAGTAGTACTGTCTCTAAGCCAAAAGTTCATGATCAAGTCTCTTATCTTCTGCTAATGCTAAGACAGAAAACTCTTACAGTACCATTGAAAAGCAGTGAAATAACACAAAGCTCCACAGGACAAACAAACACTATAGAGCTTTTCTCAGCATTTTCCAATGTGGAAAATATTTCAGCAAAGTGGCATGGGACTAATAAAATAAACAAACAAACAAAATCCTGCACAGGAAGGATGTAGCAGATGGAATTGAACCAATAACCTCCAGCCCCATGAGATCATGGCTGTGTGTTTACAGTATTCCAACCACCAATCTAGCACAAGTCCACTACACGTATATACTCTACACAATACATGAACAGTAGAGTGTATATACTGTAGAGCAATACAGTAAGTCAGCCAATGCAGTAATTGTATAAATTGCATACACCTATTAGAAAGGGTTCAGCGAATGAGTTTCTAAGCTGATTCTAAACTTGAGCAGTCGACTTAATATAAACAAAACATGTACACAGACACCTGTGCCAGTGGAGCACATGGAGCTAAGTTAAAGGAAGAGGATCTCACTCATGGAGATGAGCAGTGTCAAAGGAAATTCTTAAAAAAATAAGAACAATAGAATGGTGAACCTGGTGTTGGCCAACATTGCCATATTTTTACAGGAAATAATGAAAGAAATGATTGGACATTGTAATGTTTTTGCCAACATTCTGTTTGTGCATCCCAACAATAGACATAATTTTAAGGAAAAATAGCATGCATAGCAAACAAATTTATGAGTGCCTTTTGAAAGGAATAACAAGCAAGTCGAAAAGCAGATACACAAATATGTTCAGGAAAGTGAAACAACGCTTTTTTTTCTTTGCAGTTTGCAATAAAAATACAGATTTTTTTTTTCTCTTAGATTTTATCTAAGACTTTGTGTTTTCATGTACGAGGGTACTTGAGCTGGATTCAGGTGAATCATGTGCTGACCATGTGCTGCGGGGGATATTACTGGTCAATTCTAAAAAAAATAATATTTTATATATATATATATATATAATGCAATAGGAACGTGCTATGGTGTGGTTGTTAGCATTGTGGCCTCACACTCTTAGGGTTAACAGTTCAAATATTGCCTTACTGTAGGTCTGTGTGTGGGGAGTTTGCATCTTCTCCCCATGCTTGTTGGGTTTACACCCACAGTACAAAAACATGTAGATTAGGCTAATTGCACTTCTCAAATTGTCCATAGCGTGTGTGTGTGTGTGTGTGTGTGTGCTCTGTGATTGGCACCCTTTCCAGGGTTTACTCCCTCTTGTGTCTCCCCGGATAGGTCCCAGACCTCCTGCAACTCTGTACAGAATAAGAGGTATACAAAATGAATGAATGAGTAAATGTGCTTCCATCAGCATGCATGGGCTCCCCTATTACCATAATTCATTTTGTCAATACAACCTTCTTTCTTTCTTCTTTATTTTCTTGACACATTCCATAACATTTTAATTCAAAAAGCAAAAAGATGATCTTTAGGGTCAACACCAGTTGATTCACTGCCTTACACTTTATGGATGTTAGACCACTGTTGGTATTAGGTTATTTTAAAAGGTCGAATTACTTTGATGAGATTTTGTTGAAACATTGATTACATAACATTGAATGAAATCAAAACACAGCCCTGCAAATACTACTTCAAAACAAACATTTATTAGTATAATTTATTTAAATTTCTCAATGAAAATGCATAAAATAACCCTGAATGAAAATTTTACTTAGTCAGCAGTGGCAAAAGGACAGGACCACAAGGGTGCTAGTCTTTGCACATATTTTGCTTTGTCAAACAACATAACTCCTTCAAACCAAAAAATATTAGCCCACTGTGGTTAACCAAACCAATAAATTGGGCAGCATCTAAAAGAAAAACATCTGCATTATGATTGTGTGAGGTATGTATATGCCTATATAGGCACAATAAACATACCAACAGTAATACAAAAGCCTGATATGTACATGGACACATATCTTGACTTAAAATGCAAACAAAGACAGTGCTTGGCTTTTGTTTCATCCAGCTATATTTACTTAGTGCAACTTTCAACATCTAAATGAAAGCTATACTGTAATACTAAATGTCAGAAAAAAATTTCAACAAAAAAACTGATTTGATAAAGGATCATCCTTCTCAATGGCACACAACGTTTGTATTTCTAGACCATTTATCTATGCAGAACCTCTCAAGTTGAGTTGGAGGATTTGTGATATGGTTGTCAAATGACCATTCTTTGTCATAAATTCCTGAAACTGCTTCAGAGTTGCTGTAGGCCTTTTGATAGCCTCTTTGACCAGTTTCCTCCTGGCACTTAAATCCAGTTTGGAGCAATGTCTGATCCAGTGATGGTTTGCGTTATACTACTGTATATACTGTACCTTCCACTTCTTAATAATAGACTTCACTGTACTTCTACACAGTGATAAATCCTTTAAAAAAAATTTTTTATATACAGTGGCTTGCAAAACTATTCGGCCCCCTTGAACTTTTCCACATTTTGTCACATTACAGCCACAAACATGAATCAATTTTATTGGAATTCCAC
>JAQMYG010000012.1:10771489-10781613 GCA_030014215.1 Clariallabes teugelsi | reverse complement strand
AGGGGCGTATCCCATAGTGAGACACCTCACTTAATGCTATCAGAGAACCGGGGTTACGCAAGTAACCTATTGTTATTACCCGCCACAGCCGAATTTTACCCGCATTTGGCGGGTGGGCGGGTGCCAATGTCAAGCCCTGATATATAATGAAAAACAATGGTATAGACAAGAAATAATGTATACGGACTACTTACGAAGGGAAACTTGGGGCAGGTTAAAAAATGACCTAGTCCAGGTGATGAAGGGTCAGACAATCAATGTTATGTAAGGGTTGAGACAGGAACTTGTTTCCAAGTACTAAGGCAGCGTTGGATATGCTTGTTATGAAAATATTTGTTGTGTTTAATAGCTGTAATTACCAGAGCGTATAGTATTTGCTCTATTATTTGCTCCACTGATATTTACATATAGTGTTTACTGCAACTAAAAGTTAGTTGACTTCAGTATCTTGATGTTTCTGATGGTTTAAAAATGTGTACATAACGTGCAATACCCACAATCGATATACTTTTATTGTGAGATCCATGCCATAATTCAGTCTTATGAACAAACCCTTATTCTCATTTGTTCTGTTTATATTTATTTATTTTGTACTTCATCTACTTATGAACAGTTCCATATAAAAATTGCACACTTCCTCATTTGAAATTTATTATAAATTATTAAAATTGTGATAGTCAGTGACCTCATTGTGTTTTGTAGTGTGTAATTGCTAGCAAACTGTTTTAATTGTACTCATGGGTAACTGGTGATTTACAGCCTCATTCCTTGTGTCATGTTTTGCTTTACAGGCCTCGTGTTTTGGGGACCAAATGCCATCATAATATTAGTAATATGTGACTTTTCTGAGGGGCATCAGCATTAATTATGTAAAACAAACTAACTCAAAAACAAGTGCTAGTTTTTGCAGAGTTTAGGAGTAAGGATAGATATTCCATTATTTAGCTGTGGGGATGCACAGCTCATTGGAAATATGTCAAATACTATATTGAAAAGTGTGTGTGTGTGTGTGTGTGTGTGTGTGTGCATGTGTCTCACACTGCCAGTATTCTGCTCCCACAATCTATCACACTCAGGTCTTCTTTGTCTGTCCTTTCCTCATGTGTTAAAAGAGGGCAAAACGTTTTTTGTTTGTTTCATTTCACATAATGATAGTTCTGTTGCTCCTTTTGATCCACATAGTTAACCAGACATGATTAGCATTTCATATCTCTTCTTAGGCCTGAGCTTGGGCTTATACACTTACTCTGTATTAGATGCATAGATGTTGTACAAGGTAATAAAAAAAGATGTAAAATGAAATAGAGGAGGAAATAGCTTCTTAATGACCCACTGTAAGACATAACAGATAAAACCATCAGATTTGAAAAGAAACCGCATTAAAAAGATTGAACGCTATAATAATATAGGCTTTATTTCATTAATGCATTCATGTGAAATGTGTTTTAATAGAAATAAATGTTGGATATAGGATATAACTATACCAAAAGCACAAAATTCAGAAAGGACAAATTGAACAGGCAACAAATGAAGAGGTGAGGGCCTAAAAGTCAGACCAATGAAAGAGCATGCCTGCAAACTGCTTCACTCACAAATGTTCTGCTGCTAATGAAGTCTATATATCTGCTCTCATTAAAGCAGCGAAGCTTGGGAATGTGGAGACTTTGTCCCAGATTTTTGTCTTCCCCTTAGAGGAACATGAAGTTGGTCTTAGAAGATGCTGTCATGAGAACACAGAGATGCAGTAACTCCGTATGTCAGCAACATCTAAAAATATGAGCAGGAGAAGAGCACATGAAGTAGGCTGAGAGTAACTTTATAAATATAACTGAGGAAAAATGATTGATCTTTAAGAAAATCAGAAGTTCAAACGTTGTGCTACTTTAAGAATTCAATCGTTGTTGTAATGTGTCAATTTTGGAGGTAAATAACAATTATAAATAATAATTGTTCAGCGGTTCTGTCACCTTGCACATCTATGGTCCAGGTTCAGATCCTGCCTCTGGTCTGTGTGCGTGGAGTTTGCATTTTCACCCCCTGCTTGGTGGGTTTCCTCCAGGTACTCCGGTTTCCTCCCACAGTCCATAGACATGTAGATTAGGCTAACTGGTATTCCCAAATTGCCCATAGTGTGTGTGTGTGTGTGTGTGTGTGTGTGTGTGTGTGTGTGATGGATTGGCACTCTGTCCAATGCGTTCCCCACCTCCTGCACCTCCTGGGATAGGCTCCAGGCTCCCCGTGACCTGTATAAAGGCTCACTTTATACAGGATAAAGTGGTACAGATGATGACTGAGTGAATAAGAATGCTTTGTTTGAGGTGAGAGTTTATTAGGGACACCTACCATATATTTACACCTTTTGAAGTCATATGCTAAGTTCACCTTACAAGCCACATCATTCACCAGATCAGATTTGCATGTCTTGACAGTTCACATTCATAATTACAAGTGACTTTTATTTGACTCTAATGTTGACAAGTCTGTCCTCTGAGAGTACTGTATATGTATGCAAGTTTTGCATTCAGACAGCTGGAGAAAATCAGATCTGTGTTAAATTATTTAAGAAAAAATATGAATTTATTTAGTCACTTGAGGCTGGTAACGTGAAGGGAGCCATAGAATCAAATAAGTTTAGCAACTGAAAAAAGAAAATAATCCTACTCTGACTTTAGCAAAATGAAAAGTTTTCTTTTGTTTGTACAGTAAGTTTAAAAAATAAATAATTTCATGATGATGCTACTTTCTTTTTAGAATGGCATTACTTTCCTTTTGACTTGCTCACAAAATGCTGAATCTATTTAAAATCATTGTGTATTTGCATAAATTTGCTTTTCTTGCCTGTAGAAAATATACATGAAGAAACCATTTTTTCCTTTCAGGTCTTTTTTTCAGTGAACTAAGGGTGTCTGAGGGTGCCAAAATTGCCAAACAAAGAATGGATGTAAGCTTCCACATACTGTACATTTTCTTAAAGATCTCATTCTTTTACTATGATTGAGCAAGACAAATTCATGCAAAAGAAACCTTAATTTCTATGAGAGCGAAACAAATCTGTGTGAAAGTAAATAAAAGTGTACTTTTACACTGATTTTTGGCACAAAAAAAAGTACACAATATCTTGCTGCCTGCTGCTCTAAACGCATTAGTTGAAGTGAGACCCAGTTGGAAGTGGAATTGTTTTTTCACTATGAGGAATAATTAGCATATGGAGGACAGATTTAAATTATGACCAACTAGGTATGTGGAAACAATGAGAATAGAAGCAAATTAAAATCAATTGCACGTTTGCTAACGATTATTAGTACACCCAGTCACTTCCTGGTTAAGGGTTTTAAAAGAGAGAATAAAAACCAAATATGAATATCTAATGAGTGATTCTGGGACTGAACAGCACATCTCATTAATTGCAGCCCATCTGTTGCAATGAACAGCTTGCCCCCCCCCCACTACCCTGTCCATCAATAGAAGGTGTTATATGTTGAAAATGGGTGTTGGGGAAGGTGTGCAGTTATAGGTTTCAGTGCCGGTTCTGTCTGACACCTGTGGTCCATAAAATTCATTGTATGATCATAGAACTGTGCTGTAGTTCACTGGTCATTAGATGGGATATGGAATGATGGATAAAGCTAGAGGATCTTGCTAGGTGTTTGATAACCCCATTCATAATCATAACATCTGTGATATATCATCAGCAATGACTGATAAGGTGCATGTGAAATAGAGTCACAGGTGTAACGAACTCATACAAGGTGATTTATTTACTCTGTCATGCTTTTCTCCTAGAATGCTTTTCGAGAACCAACCAATCAAACTGCACTTTTTTGGGGAGGTTTGAATAAAAGGGTTACAGATTTTCATCTTGAAGCCTTATGGACTTGAAAAACAAAATTAGAAATCATGAATGCTGCAATATTAGTTTTTGCCCCATCATCCTTATTTTGTTGTAAATGACACCTGTAATGCATTGATGTAGTTTAATGGCTGAACAATTGGTAAATATTGGATTTCAGGATGCAATCTAAAATTACAACCAGTCCTCATTGTGTACTATATCTTGGTCTAGTCAAGTCAAGTTTCATACATGCATAACCAGCAAAAATATTAATTTATTTTATTCATTCACCTTCTATACCATTTATTCTGGGGAAGGTCACAGGGGTCTGGCACCTTTAAGTCCATCGCAGGTCCCCACACACCAGGCAATTTGTAAAAACCAATTAATCTAATCTGATATTTAGATCTAAATAATCTAGTCTTTGGACTTTGGGAAGAAACACGGGTTCCCAGATGAAACCCATCAAGCACAGGATATTACATATCATATAAACATTCCTTTCACAAGCTTGCCAATTGGGTTTGGATTAAGTCAGTGGTTGGTAGTCCTTGGTGTCAGTACAATCACTTCTTCCTTTTAAAATTCATATATTAGAGGTCGTTATAATGTGGCTTTAATTTTTCAGCAGTTACTGTAACTGCCATCTGTTACCTTTTTGCCAAATTACATAAATGTAAAAATCCGGGTCGGTTGTTTAAACTCTAGCTAGGAATGTATTTTTTCTTAGGTTCTTGTGAGTTCATTCAGACTGGATAACTAAGTCAAACTTCAAACACCTGTTACAATATTAGGCATGTCGTAAAAATAAAGACAAATCACACATTTATGCATAATATAGCAGGTGGCAAAATTCCTGCTTCACATTCTACATATCAGAAATGTAATGAAGTAAAAGTACTAATATTGGCTGTAAGATGTAGTGGAATCAAAGTAAATGTACTCAGTTACCTTCCAACTCTGCAAGCAGACTCTAACATATAAAATACAGTAAAATTGGGTTAAAATACAGTAAAATTCATCTGACTTCATTAAATAAATAGTGTTAGCATATGTAAATTTTTTAAATTCAACACACATACTGTATGAATGCAAATTAAGTTAACTAGACCTCATGTTTAGGTGATAATTTTCTACGACAGAACCAAGGACTATAGCAGCAGGAATTAGTGAATAAGTACAGTATGAATATGTATGGTAGCTTAAAGTACCTCATAATTTCACAGTGGACCATTTTTTCAGTGGCTGCTATGCAGTATTAGCAAACACACTAGCATGGCACTCTGTGTTAAGACAGAGAGTCAGTGGCATTAGTAAATCTGAGAATATTCCACTTTATGACCATATTTTCCATTTTATGACCAAAAGAATAACATGGCAAATATTGTCAGCAGTTTGGTAACCCAAGACATACCCTATCTTTGGCAAAGCATGCATTTTGTTTTGGCCTTGGCATGTTTGCCACGTAAGTGTCTGTTCAGTCACTGCTACGGAATTTTGCAACTCTGATTGGTCTTTCTGTCAGTACTTAAACATTTTCCCATTCCTTCCTTCCTTTCAGTTAATTTCATATTAAAAAGATATTTAATAAGAATCGATTCAATCATGTTGGTATCTAATTGGGCAGAGCTACAGTAATTAAAGTTTTTCAGAATTTTCATTCATCCATGCATTCATTTAGATGACGAGTAAAATTCTACTGGGGTAAACTTGTCTCAGGTGTGTCAGTGTGAGAGTGGTGTCATCTACAGAAAGCTCTTGTTAGAACAACACTGGATACTTTCAATCAGATCTGTTACTTACTGTAAATGATATCACACACACACACACACACACAGACACACACACACACACACACACACACACAATTCATGAGGGAATTCTATCATGTTTCCTGTCTACAACCTTTATCTTTTTGTTTTCTCATAGCCATCTTTCTTTCTTTTGGATCCTCTGACTGCCTGGACAAAAAAAAGTCATAAACTCTAAAGAAGCGGTCACAAATATGCATAAGAATGGGTGCTAACACTGTACGAACAATGTTTCAAGAATTTTCTACAGTCTTCTTAAGGCGGCCTTAAGAAATAAGGCAGCGTTTGTAGCCTGGTCGTATTGTGGCCTGTTCGATTGACTGGTACCTTCACGTACAACGTACGATGTCCGTAGATCCTTTAAAATCAGAAGACATTTTCAGAAGCCTTTATTCCTACAGTGGCTGTAGGTATGCCGCACATTAAGAACACATTAAGTTGTTCACGGGTCAAATGACATCCACCCACTTTCTGTGCATCAGTCAATTTTCTAGCACCACAGAGAGAGACTTTATATACCATGACAAAATGTGCTGACAGAGAGGAGATGTTCCTACCAATTACTTGAAAGTGCCATAAGATGCACATACTGTATGGGTGCTGTACGACCACCTTAAGCCAAATTCTTTGTATGATTGACTTGTGTCCATGTTTTTGTTATTGGCACACAGCTGTTTAGCTCCAATCCTGTGAGTTCTCATCTTACTGTGAGCATATGGACTTCTACTTTTATTATTAAACATAGCTGTGGTTTTTACTGTTGATTTTTCTTTTACTATGCAACTTCAGCAAGTGTTTAAGTGATCTACGTTTATAATTTTTTTCTGACCACATTTCTTCCACATAGTGTTGCGCAGTTGGTAGTTCAGAACTCTGCTTCTAGGATTTGATAATGTTTTGAAAGGTTCTTAACCAGTTCCAGTAATTTTAAATATCCCCAAATTTTCTTTGCTTGATGCAGCCCTATAATTTGACCCTTCTGAAATAGTTTTTGGCCAGGCAGTATATACAGTACAAGCATCATGCAACATTTGCCTACTGTACCTGTTCCTATTTATTGTGTCCTGCCAATACCAGACAAATAGACAAATAAAATCATAATAATCATAATATAGTTAAACCATAAAATGAATTTCCCCCATAAGAAATAATGGAAACGCAGATGATTCGTTCCACAACCCAAAAATATTCATATAAAAATAATTAATACAAAATGTAATTTAAAAATAAAATAAATTAACCTGTGGAGACAGAGCAGTGTTGCAAAACGCTTGCAGACCAAGTTACTTGCAATCCAAGGTTCCACTGTAATAATAAGAGTAATGCATGTATAGAATCCATTACTTCATAGAGTGGGAATCATGTGGGTGAAATATCAAGTGAAAAATGTGACAACAAAAGAGAACCATAAAGAATGAAAAATCCGGATCAAATTTAGGCCCCATAAGTTAACCTTGAAAACTTTACAATGAACAACAGAGAGCAAACTGCATAAATAGCTAGGTATAATTAGTGGACTGGATGTCAAATTGAAAACACCTAATCACTAATGCAGCTCTATCTGTATTTGACAAATGGTCCATGATCCTGTTGCAGGAGTGTACGTCTCCTGTTTGAACCTGTTCTAAAGGTCTCTTCACAAACACGGTGTCCATTTAATGATATAAGGGTCAATTTATCCCTGGGGAAGTGGCGAGACCTCTTGCACATTCAAACACACATTGATTTAATTCCCTGCTGCTATAAATGTCCCATATACACACTAATAATGGCTCCAAGGAATGAGAGCAGGGAGGAGACATAGAAGACAATGAAGAAGAAAGGCATGAACATGCAGCAAGGTTAAACAAAATGAAGTTTTTAACATAGGACACTTACAACGTGAAGGTCTGGGGGAGGGTCTGGGCATATAGGAGCCACCATAAAAAATAAAATGTATGGTGCCTCTAAAAAGCCAAAGCTAGAGCTCACCCTGAGCACTAATCAGCTCAGACCAGCATGTATAATAAAAGGCTCAATAACCTTGACAACAATGAAACAAATACTGTAGCACTCACTTCCTTTTCATCTATGAAAAAGAGTGTTATAAAATGTTGGTTGTTATAAATCTAAACCAAATGCTGATATAAATGGCCTTGACATTTCTTCCATTTCTTATTTAAACTCCTACCGGATTTAGGGAAATCAAGTAATAGCAGGGTTTTTTCTGTTTATTTCAGTGTTTTTACAGGTTTCCTAATTATTTCAATCAAGTTATATGCCTGAAGTTCCTTAAGAGACTTCAATCATTAGGCAGGTGGTAATTAACCACCACCATTATAACATAAAGGTTGCTTTCTTTAGTTATACATGTGTGATGTTGACTGACACAATACTGATCTGCAACAATTAGCACAAATTGTCTTACAGTTTTCCTCAATCGCTTAAACACATTTCTTGACACAGTGCCAGTACAATACAAATGCTTGCAAATTTCTTTAAACTGTATACACATTTAGTATATCTTCATGCATTGCGAGCTAAATAAAAATGCTGACTTTAAAACCATAGAGACTCTTCCAAATGTAACATCTTTATCGTCTTCTATACCATTTGTACCTGTACAGTGTTGCGGGGGGTCTGGTTCCCCTCAATGCGGAGTACATTCTGGACAGGGTGCCAATCCATCACAGGACACATACACACACAATGGGCAATTTGGGAATGCCAATTAACCTAATTAACCAACATAGGTTTTCAATCCTTGTTTACAGGAAATTGACTACAGGTATCACAGAAATTGGACTTGCAAATCATAATGGCGTTCGGTCACATTTTAAGTCCCCCCCCAAAAAAAACCATTGAGGACAATATTATATTATCTGTATTATAAAACAGTTAGTTTCGGCCAAGTTATTTGTTTTTTGAGAGTAGTGATAATGGACAGTAACACCACTGGGATATTTAATTATATGTATCACTCTGCATCCCAGGTGTTCTAATAGTCATTATTTAAACTAACTGTCAGTCAGATCATGGGTGAAAGTAGGTCTGTACGGTCCACCATACTAAGAAGACCAGTCACAGGAGTACTTTCAGCAGGAAACCATATCAGATATCGCTGTGCCAAATATGGCACACTTTTAGTCCTTAATAGTTACTTCAAATTGTTCCAGATCACATCCCAACTATTTATTGTCTTTTATTCATGGCTGCAACACTAAGTAGCTCCTAACACAAGGCTGAATTAATTAATCCAAATTAATTTCTAATCGTTTTTTTACTGGTCATACTTAATGTGTGTCTGAGACGATAGTTTGTACACACTACCGCAACTTTCCATTTAACGCTTTTTGGGAATGTCACCACTAATAACCCTCATTGCTTGCAGTAAATATAAGTTAGTATGTCCTAATAAAGGTTTTGATCATATACCTAGCCGATCTCCGACCAATTCAAACTTTGCTATTTTTGGTCAGTCAGTTGGGCAATTATAACCTGACCAACAGCAACCCCAAACCCAATCCAATCCATTGCCATTAACAGCAAGCACAAGTATACAATGTATTCATCTGCATATGACAAAATAAGAAAACCAAATACCATGATAAACAGTTCCAGCATCAACTGTACCAACAGTTTTTAGAACGAACACCATCATACTATGAAGTAGAAATCAACACACACTTAGTTAACATGGAGGCAAAAGTATTGCTGTGGGTTTTCATAGTTTTTCCATATAGGCTTGATTTGTGCAATCTATCTTTCTTTATCAATACTGTAAAAATGGTAATATTGGAAGTCCTATATTGGATTAGATAGATTGATAGATGTCCTATAATAAATGCAGGACAATCTTTGTGAACCCCTAGCCATATTTTAAGTTCTTCCACCAATAGGTCACATGAATAGTTTACTTGATGTGGTTTTTAATGTATACAGTTTATGCAAATATTGATAGTTTATTTACATATACAGTCGGTATAGAAAAGAGTCACGTCCTCCCCTTTAAAATAATCAAATTTTGTTGCTTTGCAGCCTGAAATGAAGACAGACGCTGTTTTTGTTTTATCCATCTGTATTTACTCAGTTCAACTTTTAACATCCAAGTGAAAGATATATAAAAATAGAAAAGAAAAAAAAAACAATAGAATTACTGATATGGAAAAATATTACCCCTCCTAAAATGACTTGTAAATTTAACCATGGGAAGCTAATTACCCTCTCAAAGGTACACAAAGTTGTGGTTATTTTGATTAGCTGAAGCATTTCAGTCTCTGGTAGTCCAACTGTGGGTGACAAGGCACTGTCAAAAGATCTCCACGATAAAATTGTCATGGATAAAGTCAAAGTCAGGAGATAGATACAGTGGCTTGCAAAAGTGTTCGGCCCCCTTGAACTTTTCCACATTTTGTCACATTACAGCCACAAACATGAATGAATTTTATTGGAATTCCACGTGAAAGACCAATACAAAGTGGTGTACACGTGAGAAGTGGAAC
>JAQMYG010000012.1:10634168-10653009 GCA_030014215.1 Clariallabes teugelsi | reverse complement strand
AAATGTCACTTTGCGCCACCTGGCGGCCATTTTACGAATGACTTTGAAATGCAACTGATTTATTTTGGCCGCTGTCGCCTTTAAACGGCGGTGAGCGCGACGGTAATAACCATTCCGATTTGGTGACCACTGTATGCCCACGGTGACAACAACAGCCGCAATAACACCCAGTTCGTGACAGAATGAACCTCAGAGCCTCAGTGAGGGGCCCCAACTTCATCCGAGAGCCTCAGTGAGGGGCCCCACCTTCGTCCAAGAGCCTCAGTGAGGGGCCCCACCTTCGTCCGAGAGCCTGAATGACGGGCCCCACCTTCATCCGAGAGCCTCAGTGAGGAGTTATTGTTGCTGTGTCTGATTGGTAAAACATGCGGTCATGCGGTAGATCTACGGGCGGCATGTGTAGAATAAATAGTTAGAAAAGTAACTAGTCGAGTGTTGACGAATGTAGCGGAGTAAGAGTAGCGTTTCTTCTTCACAAATCTACTCAAGTAAAAGTAAAAAGTATGGTGAAATAAAACTACTCATAGAAGTTTTTTTTTTTTAAGTTACTCAAGTTAATGTAACAGAGTAAGTGTAACTCGTTACTACCCACCTCTGATTCTACAACTGTATACAGTAAAGCAGACATCACTACATGGTGCACTAGGCCTGAACATCCACTACAAATAAGAATTTACTTGTGCCAAAAAAAGGAATATCTTATTGTAGAAGATGTGGAAAAAACTGATCTAATGATGCTAATGGCAATCACCAAACTGGCACTATGGTAGAAACATGACTATTCATGTTTCTAACATAGTGCCAGTTTAGTGACTTGCATTAGCATTGATCACTTAGTAATACACATATGACTCATATCTTTATTTAGTATCAAATTGTATAATTGTAGCATAGTAAGCCAAATTCATTCTGCTCTTTCAATTAATGCAATTTCATGGCAGCAATGTGCCTTAAAATATTGATTATTTTCAAGATTCAAGATTCAAAGAACTATCAATCCCAGAGGGAAATTGCTTTGTCTTGATTACAGTTGCTTTCCATTTTTTCAAATGAGTAATAAAAGAGTAATAAATTAGACAAGGCGGAGTGAAAATCTTTAATTAAATTAAATAAAATTAGAAAATGGGGAGGGGGAAAAAACCTACTTAAAAACTGTATAAAAAAAAAACAAAAAAAAATTGCATATTGTACTAATAGGAAGGCACAGCACTTGAGTCATGACTGAATTCACACATATTGCAAAAGATATGTATTATTTCAGTAATTTATAATAACTGTGTCTTTACTAAGAATTGCATATAAATGTTCATAATGTAGATGATGGCAAGAAATGGCATAAGGTCATTATGTCATAAAAAAAAACTCAGTTCTTAAATTTTTAATTTAAATATCACATTCTTTTTGGCATGTTATGATCTGCTGAGTATGATGTAATAAAATGCTTTCTTGCCCTTAGGCATAATTTCTAAGTTGCTAAGTAGAATTTTAAAAATGCCTTAGTGCCTCTGCAATTTGTAGGACATTTACTGCAGTGACTCTTGGGACATAAGCCTTATACCCTGTATCTTGATTATATCATTATTTTTAACAACTTGAGAATGTCATTAAATAGTGAATCTCAATATTTTTGACTACCACTGTTGATGTGTAACAGGATTTACTATATACATTCACCATAACAAAAAGTACAGTATAATCTGTGCAAACATTATAGTAATTCCAAATATAAGAACCAGGGCTTTGCTGCAACCTCTGCAGTCCAGTGATCAGTTGAGGACAGAAACAATTTTACAAATTCATTTTAAATGCAAACACACAATCGTAGTTACACTCAGAAATCTGTTTGTGTGTTATTTTGATCACTTACTGTATGTGTGTGGAAGGGGTTAGCATTGCCTTCATTGTGTTGCCCTGGATAAATGGATTGCTCTAGGTCACATTGCCCAGCTTATTAAAGGTCAGGAGGCTTTAACAAGGCAATTGCAAGTCCACAAAGCTCTCAGTATCATCAGCATAGTGGTATTTGAGGACAACTGAATGGCAGCCAACATTTTCTGAGTTGCTCTGTGACAAATACAGCAAATGAAGCTAAGGCAAAATGGCAGGCCTGTCTGCAAATACTGACTCATGCAAGCTTGTAGCCAACAATGTGTATAGGCACACTCACACAGTGAAATCTTACATCAACTTTTGTGCAGACATTTGGATTTCCACCCTAATCTGAGAATCATATATTATTAAGACAAATAGTGATTTAAAGCTAAACTAAGACACTTGGGTTTGTCAGGGGGGAAAAAACAACATACACAGGTAGAAACAAGACCCGATATAATCAGGCAAGCATTATATGGACGAGAGCATGAAACAAAGCTGCTCTAGCATGACGAAGATTACAAGGAGTGCAAGAAATCAGGACATCTTCTCACATAATGGAGGTACAATCAGACAAGCGATCAATGCTCAGCTGATAGCAATAGCAACCTCCACAGCATGTTAGACAAAAATGGTACACTGCCTAGCCACCTATAATTCATACATACTAACAATATGTTTGATTGAATATAACATTCTTTTGCAATACGAGTCCTGAAATAGGAAATATGCAATCAGGGTAGAAAAATGTGTAATAACCTGGTTAAGTACATTCGGGTCATCGGCTGACTATATTTTATTGCCACATGATGTTACTGAGACTAGACCTGCTCAACTGAAGCAAGCCCAGATCTGTGCCTCCAGGGGCTTGTTCAGTGGCCACTATGAATGATTGATGTATCGTTTCATGCTTTTCCCTCTTTATCCTGGCATGCCATCGCTCTCTAATATTCAAACTGGACTAATCAAACCACCTGACCTTTTTTCCATTAGCAACCTGAAGCATTGTTTTCCAATTAGTCTCACTAAGAAGTGGTCCTTAAGAGGCTGTTTAGTCCCAATCATGTGAATTCCTATTGAATTCTGCAAGTGGAAATGCTCTTACTTTCACTTTTAAACATAGCTGATATTAATTTCCATTTTTTTATGATGCAATTTCCTCAACCAATTAATCACTGATGCCATCAAAGAATTTATTTGTTCCAATTACATTTCTTCCACAAAGCTGATGGTTCTCCCAAAACTTTCAGTTCATACAGACATTGAAGCAGAAATAAGGTCAGTATATTTCATCACTGTGTGGAACACTGTAAAATGCCTTATACAGAGGGTGGAGGCAAATCTGCTAAAATGGCCAAATCCAACCCTTTACATTGAACTATTTAACATTATGTTCTAATAGATATTACACTTCATATTTAATATGGAAGCACCTAACAGGATCTTAGCTTCGGGTATCTAAAATACAGGTATTCAGGTGTTAGTCACTTTGTGATGGTTTGCCATGAGTTTGGCACAATTTGTAGTGGAGTGGTAGGCAATTACAGCTTAATCATACATCATTCTATATCATATATAATGCATCGCCTATTTGTGGGTGATTTAAGGCCTGTGAGTTAAAAATGACCAAGAATGATTAAGAATTTAAATTTGAGAAAATTCACCATGGTCTAGCATTTCTTTCTAGCAAAAAAAGGGTGGGAATGTGAAAACGCCTCTTTTATGCTTGTGGTAGCACCATACTCTGGGGATGCTTTTCAACAAGTGGAAATATAAATCTTGTTGTTGCCATCAAGGGTAACAGGGATGGAGCCTAATACAAGGAAATCCACTAGGAGAACCTGTAATATCAGCAAGGAATCTTTGTGTCTCAAAAGCTTACATTTTAACAGTGTTACCAGAGCAAAACCATAAAGCAAAAATAAAAGCTTTGTAATAGTATATTTAATAATGAGACTACTGGAAAGTATGATACAGTGAAATCTGCAAGTGATTTTTTTACAGAGACAAATGAAATTAATGTAACCATACCTGGTGAATAAAACTGGATAACCGACAGTTTTTCCTAAAGCTTTTAATGACACATCTAAGGCAGAAAGTGCAGGCACGTATCATAACTCAGACAGAGTGTGGCATTAAAGTGATTCACTCAATCTGTCCACTTTTCACTATAATCACAGTCAGTCATAGATAAGTAACTTCATCTTGTTAGTCACGGTATCTACACAGGACCGTTATTGCACTGACTAATTACCCCCTTTACACACTCTGAAAAGAGGAAGAAAAAAATCACAGACAATGCAGAATAATTGCACCAATTATACTGAAGTTGCCCATCCATTACACTGCCTTTTTGTGAGTGTGGAAAAGGTGAGATTATAAGAGATAAGAGAATGGACCTCGTTCTCTATAACAAAAAAAAAAGCACAACATATGATTCCTTTTTCATCAAGTTGAATGTCATCTCGAGTAACCTTGTACTGTATCTCAGCCGATGTGAAAAACATAATTACATAATAACTTCAGTGTTTACCACTTGGTTCATTTACAGCTGAAACAAAATAATCAGACTTTTGTTTTGGTAAGCATACTGGTTTGAAATCATGCAAACATTAAAACAAACAATTAGAGAAAAGTAACAAAAATATTCGTATCATTATTTTAAGCATGAGCAATGTTTGTTGAGTTATCTGGGAATTTGCACATCAGCTTCTGCTTCAAACTCGAAAAAAGCCATCAGCCTACTACAGGGGACACGAGGATCAACTCTGGAATCACTTTTTAGTTCTTGTGTCTGACAGCTTTGCGGGTTACACGACAATTGTTCAAAGTAGATTCCACTAAGTGGTCGATAACCACAAAAATGGTACATCACTATTTCTGACAACTAATAGGTAAATCATTACTTCTAATAAATAATAGTTCAAACACTACTTTTAATAAATATTAGTTAAATAAAATGTAAACAAATACACCAAAATTATTTAACCAAGCTTAACACATACTTTTCCATAAACCGTTTAGCAAACATGTACAGTAATACACATCATATTACATTCTTTGTGAAAATATGGAAACACTTAAATAACAATCATAACATAACATGAGTTACTCTTTCTCTCTTGTATTGAGCACAATAGCAATTAAATCAAATATCAAATAAAATAAAATAAAATATCAAGTAACTCGGATTCAAGTGATCAGTCCTTCGTATAAGTAAAGAGCGATATTATCATACCATCAGTGTCCTTGACCAACAGCCGATTCGCTTCCCTGTCTCACATGTTACTGACTGCAGTCTCACACATACACACTTCCATAAATTTTCTTTTCAAAATTTTTTTTTCATTTTTGTGAAGCTGCTTTGAGACAATGGCCATTGTTAAAAAGTGCTATATAAATACAATTGAATTGAATTGAATTACATCATAGTTACATCATAGTAGAGGCTGTGAGGTGGCAATTCTCTGTCACAGATGGTGCATGTATGTCGAGTCTGTACATTTGCTCCATTAGTGACTGTGAGGTGGTGCATACTGTGATGTCATACTCTGATAGTATCACAGTTGTTCCTTGTCGAATTACTTCAGCTCCATCATTTCACTTATTTTAGCTTGACAGTGTTCAAGAGCATAATGGCCTTGTCTAAATACTTATGTTATTTTAAACCTTTAAACTGTATTGAAAAAAAAAACCCTTACTGTTCAGAGAGTACTCCTTTAATTAAACAGTGCTGTTAAATAATTTAATATGAGTGGTCCAAATTCTATTACAGAATTTTTGACAGTAACTCTGGCCTAAAAAATACTAGCACTTCTTTTTTTTTCTTTTTTAACTTAAACAGAGATGTTTCAGAGGTCATGACACTTAAATAGAAAAAAACGTGTAATTGATGATATGGTGATGTTTTCTCTAAAGAGATGTTTAGTTAAAATTTATGGAAGGAGTCTCCAGTGTCAGCACTGATTATCAATCACATAGGGTATGTTTTTTTCCTCTCTTTTTCTCTCTTTCTCTCTCTCTCTCTTTTAAACATTAACAATATTCTTGTAATATACAGTATATTGTAATATTTATTGTATTTTTTTTTCATTATAAAACATTCATTCATTCATGCATCAACCAAGCACGTATTCATCAGTTGGCCCTTAAGTTTTACAGTATATCAGTACACTGATCACATGACAGTAGAAGAGATGTAATTGAGTGTCAGCTTTTGATTAAAAACAGGGCGGCTACCTGTCAGGTTTTGCTTAAAATATGAAAGTTTAAAGCTACCAGAATGAGGTTACATATTGTTTAAATCTGATGTGTTAGACTTGTGTGTCAGAGAAAAATAATTTGCTAAAATGTCTGAAAATGGTGTTTATTGCATTTTTGTCAAACTGTTTAAATTAAGTGAAAAGTTCCATTAAGTAGCATTCAGATTAACAGTTGTAAAACATTATTTCATGACACATACATCCATTGTTAAAAAATGTACAGTATATGCTGATATGATATTCACAGTCAGTAGATAAGGATAAGAAGCAGCCATGTTGCATAGCAAATTTTTGTGTAACAAAGCAGGAAAAGTTTCTTTGATGTACAAAAAGCCCTGCGATGTAGATGATTATGTTTTTACAATACATCTGCTGGTCCTCCTCCTACACATACTTAACCAATTACAAAGAAATAACTTACTGCAAACCTCTTCTGTTTCCAGACATGCACAACTGCCCCCCCCCCGCCTCGCGCTCTCTCTCTCTCGCTCTTTCTCTCTCTCACTGTAAGCTGCTTGACAAAAGCTGCCTGAATGATGTCAACTCGTTTCACACACCACTTATTACTGATGAAGCTCTACTCATACAGAATGACCCCCCACACACAATCTTCTCTTTTTTCTAACTCTTTCACCACAGTGTCCATCAATAAAGCATGAGCATATGTGTGAGATGACTCGACACTGGACAGGCGAGAAATCTCCTCACGTCTAAACCTCTGTCAGATCCATGGAGAAGAGGTGAGTTTCTGAAAGCTGATTATCCAGACCATAAACTCTTCATATTTCATTTCCAATCCACTTACCCCTTCCTCTTCAGAGTGAGAATAAAATTGCACTCAGATGCCGAGTGTGTGTTGATGAATCTCTGGAATTGTGTGGTTGGACAGCAGAAAAGGAAATCAGCCCATGAGCACGTCTCTGCAGACCGGCGCCTCTATCAGTGGACACATCGGCCTTGTGCCTCCGGCAGGAATGATGGAACAAACAGCCTGCTTTATGGCGACCACAGTTATTAGATTGTTGTGATGGCCTGCATTTCAGGAAGCAATGATAGAACAGAAGAAGGGAATAACAGGACAGCGGTAGGTGACATGGTGGTATTTACAATGACTTATTTGTCAATGACAAAATTGCCAATTAAATGGAGTGAAAAAGTGAAAAGTCTGTATTTTTTCATTTTTTCATAGAGTTTAAATCAGCATTGTTCTGTGTCCACTGGCCAGCTCTATGGAAGACATTGAATATTGTGCATGTGCACGCAGAAAATCATTTCCCCTCTCCAGCTGTGTACAGATGCAAAAGAACTCATCCATAGAATTTATCATCCAAATGAGAATCCATCAAAGAGATGCCAACCCCCCCCTCTCGCGCGCTTTGATATTGTGATTATGAGGAAGGTATTTCAGTTCAGTCAGTTTCGGAACTCATATTTCAGTATGGGTTCTTAATGAATTTAATAATAATAATAATAGTAATACATTTAATACATTTAATTTATAATATATTTGAAACAAATCTCAAAGTGCTACAAAATTAATTCGACCCGAAAGCTCTGATAAAAAGATAAGTTTTAAGACCAGATTTCTGTGGTGTCCTCAGATACTCAGGGAGAGCATTCCACAGTCTAGGTGCAGCTGAGCAAAAAGCTCGATCTCCCATGGTATGAAGTTTAGTCTTAGGAGTTTTCAAAAGATTAAAAAAATTTAACGTTTGTTTTGACAACAGTGGTATATTTGTAGATTCTGGTGCCACTGATATCCTTTACCACTACAGTATATTTATTGTTATGCTCATGTGGTATAACAATGAACACAGAAAAGGCTGTTTATAGATCATTGATTAACCTTCAACTCAACAGTGTTTCAATTCAACAGCTCAATGAATTCCAATATTTGGTATTCCTGGTTCAGGAGAGAAAAAAAAGCAGCATCCTCTGCTGAAATCCACATTAGAAATATTCAAACAAAATAACATTTGTATCACTCAAGTGGTGCCTCTGGATAAAAGCAAACATCTCTCTCAAGACCAAATCCAACACTTTTATATTGATTGGAAACATGGACAGTCCTCAAGTCTGACCTCAACAGACTCAAGGTCTTTCAAATGAGATGACTATGTCAACTATTGGGTGCCTTTTTTCACGGCTGCATCGCAAATTAAACCTTCCCAGGAAGTTGTGAAGACCAGCCAACAATTGAACATGAAGTTCATATCATGGGTTGACCTCATTTACAGTACTGACTTTGGTCTTTGTAACATCCTTCACATTTTCAATCTCTCAGCTTTTTGTTGTTTCATCATAAATTTCACTATGGAATCTGCGATGCTGTTTTGGCCTGTTTCATATCTCAAAATACTGACAGACTATATTTTATTGTAAGTGACAGGCACAAGTCCTATTACAATTTATCAAGGTGTTCCACAGGGTAGTGTACTGGGCCCACCTCTATTCATTAACTACATCATTAATAATGGGTTGTTTACTCATCAGTAGTGTTTACAGATTCATTACTTTTATGATGTTGAGAAGATAAATAGCTCACTAAAATTTAGTAGTTAATAGAATTTTGACACATTCCTGACTAAAATGTGTACAGACATAAACATTGTTGGAGCATGCGTTTTAGTCCTGACAAACTATCAGTCTTTATGAACCAAAAGAGCAAAAATTTGCTCTAAAAGGTCGGAGGGATGGCATACTGCTTTCCACCGTCAATCACAGTGACACTGGTTTCTGTATGTGAAAATAAATGGATTGAATAACCTGTTCCCTGAGGGTTTTATGTGTGGGATTTAAAAGGATGAAGTGACCAAACAAAGTAGGAGAGGGGGAAACTTTGAATGGCAGCAGATTGTCAACTGGACCTTTAAAAAAGGAAGGGGTCTGTTCTAAAGGACTTATGCTAGTAGGGATTAAGGATATTCTTACACCAGCTGTATAATTATCTAAATGTTTAAATAACCAAAGAACACATAACGTATCCAGCAGCAATTTGACATCACATTACCAGTATACAGTAGAATCCACTATTGTCTATAATCACAATATCCAGCAGTTTTGTCAAGATGCAAAACTCCCAGAAAGAAAGAAAGACAGAAAGAAGGAAGGAAAGAGGAAATTTACTGGGCGAAATATTTTGTCCCCACTGAAGAATTTTGTTTAAAAAATACCTTTCAAATTTATATAATGCTCCTAAATTATTTTTTGCTGGGAAGCTTGATGACATGCAATTCACTGATGCGCGCGCGCACACACACACACACACACACACACACACACAAATATACATTATACACTGCTATTCATTTAGCAGTCAGCCTGGGTCAGTCTTGTGTATCAGAGGCCATCATTAGAGACAATTTTAGGGTTATCCAAACAAAAACGGAGAGAGAGAGAGAGAGACTCCACACAGTGCTGAAATCAGAATAATGTTTATCCATGTGTGATCATACAGTATAATACATTATTTACAATTAAAGGTCAGGAAAGCATATGAGAACATAGTATGTATATAGTGTGAATATACTATGAATATAGTATGAATATATAGTGTGTACATGTATACATATTTGAGGGGGGGGGAATTTTTTTTATTGATAGTAAGTAAAAGAGAAGGAAAGAGGGAAAAAATATGTTGCAGGGGAATTGTCAACATTGTTTTAGTGAAGGCATACACTTAACAATATTACAGTTGTATCAAGACAATGATTAGCAATTACTGTATGCAGTATAACATATATGAGCATTCACAGATTTCTTCTGATGTGTAAGCCATCAAACGTCTTAGTTGGGTTTGCTACCAGAAACCGCTACCATGCATATCCGTTTGGGCAGGTGCCCAGTTAAGTCTGATTTATGCTTCTGCATCAAGTCTATGCCGTAGATCTCACAGAGGTACCATGTAACCACGTAACTTAAGCCATAGCCTACATCATAGCTTGATGTGCACTTTTTCCAGAAATGTAACTATACATTTCTGTGACACAGACCTAGATATTTTAGACCTGGGTGTAACCAATAAACAGCTGAGCTTTTGCAAAGAAATGAGAGGATGGTAAAAATATATAAGCATGTAACTTATATTAAAGAAAAGTGTAGAATTTTTTTTTTCTTTGATCACATTTAGCATTTGCTATGAGATCCTGAACCCCATGGATACTTGACTCTATTCCAAGTTACTGCAATAAAGTTAACTGAAAAGTGCAAGCAGCTATCAGGAGGGCAGACAGTTGTTCACTAACCACAGACTTTAATAGCCATACGTGTCCATCAGCGCTCATTTAATAAACCCCCGGTGGACACTGCAGTTGAAGGGCCTCCCAAGCTTAGTTGACTCATCAAATTCATAAGTGACCTATCATCAAATTCTTTATTAGAGGATTGGGCTGCAGGAATTTTATATCCTTCAGTTTGACTTTCAGCAACCCATTAAAAATAAAAAAGGGAAATTATTCAGCCCAACCATATAGCCAAATTATTAGAAACAGGATTTTAAAGAGTAATAATGTAAGGAAAAGTATGTTTTTTTGTTTTGTTTTGTTTTTTTCAAATGATTGCTTCAAATCCAGAGATCCTAATCTAATAAACTACTTGCAGTTTTTTTTTTTTTTTTTTTTTCCAAATTCAGGGTCTAAATAATGATGAAAGGGCATGTGATATTAGTATAATATGAGTTATGAGTCTCTAATGTCAATGCCAGTCAGTTTTCTGCCATGGGAAAATCCTAAGGACAGAGCACTTTTTAGTTTGATATGAGAAGCATTTTTTTCCCCATCCATTTTTTTCATCTTATCATTACAATACTTAATGTAATAATAAATGCTGATATTTTTAATCAGTGAAAAATTAATGGAAAATTGCTTATTATTGCTATATTATTGGGAAAACAGTAAACGTTGTCTAGGACTGCACCATACTACTGTGTCACTCATTAATAGCATGCTGCATCAGGTTTGATAACTTATTTGTGCAATACTAGTCTTTGAGAGACAGCAGTGCAATGAGAAAGAAAGTGACATAGACTCAGATAGAGAGACCAAAAAAGCCAGGGGACTAGAAAGAGATATAAATTGACAGGCAGAAACTAGCTAGAACCACAGAGACAGACATTGGAACAGAAAGATGAAGTCCAGGAGACAGATATAGAAAAAGAGGCAGGACAAGGAGACAGAAAAGAAAAATAGAAAAGATAGGGTAGAGATTACAATGGAGTCAAGCAATAGAAGGGCAGTGATTCTCAAGCAGTTGAAGCTCGGCATTGCTGATCCGAGGGTTAGGGGTTAAAGTCTCACCACTGCTGGGTTGCTACTGTTGGGCCAATTGAGCACTGTTGAGAAAGGGGTCAAATTATTGGTGTTTGGCTAGTAAGGAAGCCCTTCAAAAACCTTCACTGTTTTAGATATGTTGCCCGATGTGTTTAACAGCATGGAGGAACAAATTGTCCTTTGTCATAAAAAATAAATAAATAAATCATGTGAGGTGTAGCCCTATCACCTACGGGTCTTTTAAAATTTCAGAAATGAAAATGTTTTACCTAAAAGCTTTAGCATTTTACCTGATTCACACAGTGAAGCATGGTAGTGGTAGCCTACCCTGAGTATCTGAGGACGCCACAGGCTGTTGATGCTTTTATATCTTGTCTTAAAACTTGTCTTTTTATCAGAGCTTTCGGGTCGAATTAACTTGTAGCACTTTGATATTTGCTTCAAATATAAAGTGCATTATAAATAAAATGTATTATTACTATTATTATTATTAGTGGTAACATCACATTAAAAGTTACCCTGTATACAAGTGACCAACCTTAAGATGGCTACAGTAAAGCCCAACATAAGCTAATGATAAAAAAAAAAAGGGTAATTTTAAATGTATTTAGCTTAGTTACATGATACAAAAGGATCTGCAGGCACGAGTGCTTCTGAAACCCACAACTACAGTAGTGTATGCCCTAGCTCATCTTTTTACTTATTTAAAATATAAATTTCTATAAAAATAAGCACTTTTTGTTTACAAATTAATTGTACAGACTTGAAAATAGTTTAAAAATGCAGAAATAGAAAGTAAAATGTTCATCTTTGTTCTATATGTCCATAAAACAACCCCTTTCTGTGTCTTCTCATTCTTATTCTCATGGTAGTACACTGCCGATCAAAAAAAAAAAAGTTGGTATTTCAAAGGGGTCAAATTATTGTGCTGCAAAAAACAACAAAAAAAAAGGACATTTGATAATATGTTGAAGGGGTAAGAACCCTTTAACACATTATCAAAACCTGGAAAGGTAGTGCTGAGCTGGCAACAAGAAGTGTGGTCAGAAAACATTATCAAGAGAGACCACTTAAACACTTAGTAAATTCTAGTCATTTTCATGGTAAGAAAAATGAACAGTGAAAAACATTCTGGGTTAACCGTAGTTCTGAAAGTATGAGGAATCATTTTCACACATTAAATAACCACATCGTGTCCTGTAATCAAAGCTAAAGGTGAGTGAATGGAATCTTAGAGTGTGCCTTTTTGTCTACTTAGTATATACTAATGTGCTTCCTATCATCTGTCGCTTATTCTCTTTGTTTTACCCAGAACATGCTTATTACTGTACCTTTGTATACTGGTAACATGCGCTACGCTACCTGACATAAGGCAAATGACTTCTTCCTTTAATTCTAACTTAGTGGATGATTTAGGTCAATAAACACAAAAGCATAGAAAGAACTCCATCACACAGCGCAGTGCAGCATGTGCAGGTAAAACAACAAAACCTGATTTGTGCTAACGAGCCTTTCTACATAATAATAAAGAGGGAGAATCTTATTAGTGGAGTTGGGGGATGGGATGCATGGTTTCAACAAACAGAGCTCAACACTGCAGTTTATCATGGTGCAGCTGGGAATAAACTGATAAAAATAACATGCATATATTTCTGTTAAAAATGGGTACCAATATTATTGTCATTAATGATCCCACTGCATTTAAACACACACATTTTAATGCAGAACTAAAGTAATACTAAAGTAATATACAGTACCAGTCAAAAGGTTTGACAAACCTTCTAATTCAATGTTTTTGTTCAGTGATTTTCAGTTCTAGATTCCATTTCAGAACAATACAGGCGATTACAAAATGATGAAATATGGCACATATTGCATTAGGCAATTAAGTAACAACAAAAACAACAACACTCATTTTACTCATCATCTACATCGCTTCATCCTGTGTACAGGGTCGCGGGGGCCTGAAGTCTGGGTGCCAATCCATCGCAGGGCACACACATACACACACCAACACTCATTCACACACTATGGAAGATTTGGGAATGCCAATTAGTCTAATCTGCATATCTTTTGACTGTTGGAGGTAACCAGGGTACCCGGAGTAAACCCACCAAGCATAAGGAGGACATGCAAACTCCACGCACACAGACCTGAGGTAGGAGTTGGACCTGGACCCTCGAGGTACAAGGTGAGAGTGCAAACTACTAAAACCCAAAACTTACCTCTTCTGCAGAGGAGAAGTTCAAGTGGAGTTACCTGCCTGAAAAATCATCAGTTAACAGCACCTCAGATTAGAGCTGTTATGAAGGCTTTTACAATGTGAATTTTTTATTCTGCTGGAAATATAACAGAAAAAAGTATTTGTCTCCAAGGTTTTGAGGTTAGGTTAGGCTTCCCATCTTTTCCAATAAATTCCACCTTATACATCATGATTGGCTACAGAAATTCAGTCTCATCTATGACTGGTTAGATGCTTTATTACATGTGACATGGTGAGCCAATCAGTGCTCCTTCCACAGCCAGAGACAGAGTAGATGAAACTAAAAACAGATGGGAGAGAGTTGTTCTCACTGAGTTTACTGCACAGGAACCGAAGCAAAACATTCCTCCTGGAAACATGTCAAGTCACCTAATGTTCCCAACATATGCACAGAAAAAATATATTTATTCTGACAAGAGAGAAATTATCAGACCAAGTGTTTATAAGAACAGATTATCAAAGGTTCACTCCACCCATCTCATTCCATTTAAAAATAATTCTGAATGAGCCCGATCACACCAGATTGTTCCAATTGACGTATTTATATGATGCATTTTATTCTGATTGAGCTGTTTATTTGTGTTTGAATATTAGTGGAATATTAGTGCCCATGTTAACACACCTAGTGATGCAACGTGTTTACATTAATTACCATCACAACACTGAACACTACAGCATCGCTCACATGTGCATGCATGTGAGAGAAAACAGACAGATAAAAAATCTGAGACCAAAAAAATAGGAGAAAACAAAGAGGGGAAAAAAACATCTACATGTTCTTGGTTTCGGAGAGGAGACAACCTGACAGGAGACATCAAGAGAGACAGAGAAAGGCAACAGACTTTGCCCAATGAGAGGAAGTCAGTTTAGCTTTGAAGGCAAACAAATAAAGTTGAACGACAGAGAAAAAGTTGCTCCCTCCCTAAAGCATCAGAGGGGGAAAAGAGACATCGACATATGGAGAGACAGAGCAAGGAGCCAAGGTAAGAGACAGACAGGCAGAGTCCAAGACAGATGGAGTTAAAGAGATGGGAATGTAATGTCAAACATAGAGACAGACAGAGAGCGAGAGAGAGACAGCAGATCGAGAGGTGAAGAGAAAGACCCTAGAGATTCCAAGAGAATTTTCATCAGCAGTGAGTGAGATACTGTATTCCCTCTCACACATCAAGTCTCAAGTACATAAGTAAGCTCTTAAACACTCAGGGGGGAGTTTGTTGAAATTGAGTTTATTCACTAGTATGTTTCCAGTTCCTTCAGATAGCGGGATAAAGTGTACTTTATCAGTTTACTCACTTATCCTATAAGGGTCAGGGGAGGCCTAGGGCATATCCCAGGGCACTTGAGGCACAGGGGAGGGTTCACCCTGGATGGGGTGCCAATCTGTCGCAGGGCACACAACTCACTCACTCACTCACACCTACAGGGAATTTGGAAATGCCAATTTCATTCAGCCTACCCTGAATGTTTTTGGTGGGAAGAAACCCGCCAAGCACAGTGAGAACATGCAAACTGCAAGCACACAGACCCAAGAGAGGAATTGAACCCTTGACACTGGTGTTGCAAATCCACAGTGCAAACCCTCAACTCTAAAGGTGCGAACCCACAATACTAAACACTACACCACTGTGCCACCATTATCATATTAGTCTTAATTTAGCTACTGTAGTTAGAGCTCAGAAAGCTGTACCTTGAAGATATATTAGATAGTCCAGCGGCATCACTGGAATGCATCATGAATTGTTTTCAAGGAACACGTGCAAACACACTGATCAACAACCATCTAACAACTGTACATGCCAACCTGTAATTTTTCTTTTGCACAGTATTTATTACTTGTTATTTGCACAAAAATTATTTTATATCTTTGCTGCTACCTACAAGAAAATGTTTACTGTTTACACATTTGCACATGCACTTTATGGTGTCTTTTTTCATATAGAACTTAGATAGGACCTTTTTTGTCATTTTATAATGTTAATTTGTTTTGTCTTCGCTAGTCATCTAATTAAGTTTTTTAGTTAGCTAGTTAGTTAGGGTTTTTTTTCTTCACGTTGTTAATTTATGTTGTATGTAGCACCTTGGTCCTGGACATATGTTGTTTCGTTTCACTGTGTACTGAACTGTATATGGTTTAAATGACAATAAAAGCCTACATGACTTGACTTGACTTGACTTGACATGACATGACATGATGTTCATGCTAAAAAAAACTTTTTGAGCTCATACAGCTCATTTCTTTTACCGTTTAACCAATGTAACATTTGGGTTGGCGGCACAGTGTGGATTAGTGTTTACAGTAGCACTTGGACTTCCAGGTTCAATTCCCACCACGGGGTCCTTGTGCATGGAGTTTGCATGTTCTCCCCATGCTTGGAGGGTTTTTCTCCCACAGTTCAAAGACATTTTGTAATTGCCTGTAGTGTGAGAATGTTGAAAGGAGATCTTACCACAGTTGTAAAATGGGAATAAATACAATGGTAATCACCACTTGCCTTCACGGTTCCTAGTTGGACTACAGAGGTTCCTAGATGGATGTATGAAACACCTGGGTTACATGAGGCCTTTACTATCCTTCCTTTCTTCTTCTTCTTCTTGGAGTTTACTGGCGGTTGGCATCCACTATGTTGCATTACTGCCACCTTCTGGTCTTGGTCTCATCTCATCTCAGCATTGTCATTTTCCTTTCAGTCAAAATCCTCTTTTCTAGTCCTGTCACCCATAAGAAACCCATCAAATACTTTCTTCCCTGTCCTTTTTCTCCATTTACTAAAATACAACGTACCCAACCGTTCCAAATTCCCATTGCTCCTCACTAAAACTGACTCATTGTTTCTAATCTACATGTACAATGCAAGCTCTTCTCTCTACTATTATTAGTTCATGTATGACTAGACAGTAGCTGTACAACTAGACTTGGTAAAGTTGATGAGTTGTTGCCTAATAAATGACTATTACTGTGGGAATCCCCAGCCCCTGAGCCATTGTCAGTTCTTCTGTTACTCTTTCCCAGCAGCCTTGATGAGGGACATGAAAACAACTGTTACAATGCAACAGGCCAGGAGACCCATGGGAGGGAATACTATTGCCTAGGCTTGTCTGATGTTAGTCTAGGTGGTGTTACAAGTTTTTTAAAACACTAATAGAAGTCTTAAACCAACCACACAAACATTGCAATGATAACATTGCACTGATAGCAGTATGATCTAATTAAATAAAAAGAATCAGTTTAAATAAATGATTCATCTGTGAGTTATTACAAAAAGTAAGTTGTGTGCAGATGCTGCAGAACCCAGTGGCTGTAGGATTCGATTTCTCTCCTGTTAGGAAAATAGTTAAAACTTAGACGAATGCTAGACTAACTGTCTCAGTCTCTCACTTTTTATGTACATCTCTCTCCGCATTGCCGTGTGTGACAGGGTCAAACTGGGGTCAGCGTGGGTTGTCTGCTGCTGAGGAAAGGGAATGTGATGGCACTTGATTTTGCTTGCCTAACGCACTGAAATAATGAAATAGGAAAGGAAGAATCATCAAGCATGTGCAAACACACACCATAAGCAGGAGCATGGATCACACAGGTAGCTTTCCCTTCTTACTGAAGTGAATGAGGACAGATACTGTAGGACACCATGTCCATCCTATTTGGAGAAAATTGACGCTGTGATGATGCTTACATCAGACTTACAAACAGATTAGGTATTACAGAATATGACCATCTAACATAAAAACATCTATTATTCATCCACTAACACACAAACAACTGATTTCTTCTTAATGCTGAACGATTTTATTGCAGAAGACTTTGTGGAGAACTCACACTCACACAGATACATCTGAAGTCAGCTCTACAGCATATGAAAGGGAAAACAGCAGCGTATTTAAACAGAAGTCTGTGTAAGTGTTTTTTTGTGTGTGTATTTGTGTGTGAGAGAGTATTTAACAACTGACAGAGAACTAATAGAGGTACAGCCAAAAGCCAAAAGATGGAGCAGTGAAACTTCTGCAAATTAGAGGGGAAAGAAAAAAAATTCAAAGACTGATGCTGTGAATGGGATGAAGACATGCAGGGAGGAGACGAGAGGGCATGGAGGGTGTGAAAGGTCCTGACACTATGCTGGAGTTTAAAGACCCTTCATGGTGTTTCACTAACACGCCTCTTCACTCAAGGATAGAACACAATAAAACACCAAAACAGAGAGCCAAATGGCACAGACCTTTCCTCACTGCTCATCTGCTCCTCTGCTCTCTCTCTCTCGCTCTCGCTCTCTTACTCTCGTCTCTCAGTTTCTCATTAACCAGCGTGCAAGTACAAGATGCCCAGAGGACACAACACACATGCAGTAAACACAAACACACAGAGTAAGAAGGAGAACAAAACAAAGGTGAGTTACTAACAGTACACATTTTCTAATTATCAGGTGCACACAGTAGGTTCTTTCTGCAGCCAACACACACACACACACACACACACACACACACACAAACACACAAACACACACTTTACTTCATTCCAGCCACTTGAAGCTTATTGTGAACAGTTACCCAGAATGCCTTATTGCTCTGATTAATAAAAGCCTTTACACACTGTTTAGTGCTCACACACAGCATGTTTAAATTCATAATTATATTTAAAGCTATAATTTCCCCAAATCTCCTGGTCCTGCTCATAAACAGAGTAATAAAGGCCAAATTATTGACACAGATCTTAGCTTTCTAAGCTTTCTTTTGGCTTTTCCCATGAAGAGATTGCCACCCTCAACTCGGCACAGGTTTTACACCAGATGCCCTTCCTGACAAAACCCACCCATTTTCTAACAGCGCTTGGCAGTATGGGGTGGGCCAACCCACCAAAGGCAGATCCTCAGATCAACAAACCTAGGAGTTTAGCCACCTGAGCCACCACTGACCCAGATCCTTATCCCAAAACTCTAGATCAACAAATACATGCATTTAATCAGTATATATAATCAGTAATAGTTACTTCTTGTTAACTATTTAGATTTACAGTGGTGTGAAAAAGTGTTTGCCCCTTTACTGATTTCTTATGATTTTTAAGTAAATACATCGTGCAGTTTTTAAATGAAGGTTTTTATTAATAACAATAATAATAATAATAAGTTTATTTTATATAGCGCCTTTCAAGAGACTCAAGGCCGCTTTACAATAACAAAAATGTT
>JAQMYG010000012.1:10619562-10634068 GCA_030014215.1 Clariallabes teugelsi | reverse complement strand
AGAGGTCCTTTTATGGTGAGAATAACGTCCATTATGTTTCCTAAATGGATCTGTTGTGGTAATTTGAAATAACTCTGTTTGCAGTAGTGAGATTACAGTGGTCACAGTCTATTGGCTGCATTGAGCAGTGCTCAGTGTCTTAGTATAGTCCAATGATACATGGACCACAGTATTTTTGACTGTACCATAGTACCATTGAATCATGGTACATACTTTGCTACAAGTACATGTACTATAGTATGGTACATGGTTCTGTGGTATTATGGAAAGGATACCAGGATACTGTCAAAAACATGTTATACACGTTCATGTAGCATAAAGGTAATATTTATATACTAACATCAACAATGCCATTTTATAGGTTACTACAGTACACAACATTTTTTTGGACACTGTAGTACTTATTATGTAGCAAAGTAGGTACCAAAGAAAACAAAGAAAGTTCAACAGGTGTCTAACATGGTACAGTACTGACTGCACTATACCATACCTGTGGTATGTACGTAGATATCTCCTGATGATAACCAATAAGTATCATAGCATTTATCAAAGCACTGTGTAATGGTAGAGCATATTATAAAATATTATCATTACGGTACATAAATATGTATAGCATATTTTTATACATGTACGGAATATCAGATTTATTAGATTTCTTTTGGTATTCGTTCTGTGGATGCTAGTGACATGAGGTCGTGAACGCATATTGAAAACAGCTCTGTGCTCGCCTCTCAGACCAACGCACGCCTAAAAGCTGTTAAAAATACCATTAGTCGCAGCTCAGTGATTTTGCTATAGTATAGGCACAGGATTCACACCATTTGCTGGTCAGCATCTACACTAATGACTCTGAAGAGCCTTCCACACCATGAGAACTGTTTTAAAGCAGATCATTTAAGAGTGAATATTTACATAAAGGAACAGAATCCTTGTACATAGCGGAATCACGTTAGTCAGAGGGGTGTTTAAAGAAACCATTCAGTTGTGTGTTGAATAAATAGGTAAGGACTGGGGATTTGGTTGTGGTAGAGAGATTTGTGTGAGGGTGCTGCATTTATTCATCCAAATGCAGCTTGTGTAAAGTCTAAAATCCAACATGTCTCCCTGGTGCAGCTGTGTGGAGCTTGTTACGTTCCAGAGGATTTCTCACCATCCAAGCTCTGCTCCGTATGTACACAATCTGATTACACAACAGCAGCATGCTGGCTTAAGACAAGGCCAAGTGTGTGTGTGTGTCTGTTTGCAGTCAGATTTGTTAAATCAGAATGGGTGGTACTTGTTGTTGTTGATGTCGGCTAACACCTCCAAGTTCCTCAGGAACGCAGTGAGAGGTAACAGCGTCACGCACAGAGGTAAACAGAAGACACGGACGTCTGACAGAGAACAAAGGAGCGTTTGGACACGAGGACAGAATGGAGTGTGCACACATACCAACGAAGATGCCGCTGTGCTAATATGAATTGAGAAAGATTGCGTCTGGAATGTGGGCTGCATAGAGAGTGTGGCACTACAGAAGTGCGTGCTTTTATTGCAAATTCAAAAATTGTAACCAAAGTCTCTAGCAAAGATGAAAAAAAGCAAACAAAATTGAAACAAATTACACAATGATTGTGTTTTTTTCTTTCTTTTGTTTTTCTTTATATTTGACAGGAAAAATGGGCAGAAAATTCGACAATATAAACTGAGCTGAAGGCAGTTTATGTCATCTGACAGAGTTATAACAGAGATGTCAAGGATAGTTAGGTGTGAATATTGCAGCCGAGAGGATCCTAAATATCTTCTCAAAAGATAAAGTTACAAAATGAACAAAGATACGGTTGAAAGGAAAAAGTAAGGCAGAGGAGTGCAGTTTAACTGATCCGGTTCATGCTCAGAATTGCATACTTTTGTCCCTGAAACTTTACTGATTTGTACTATGCCTGGGTATGATTACCTCCTCCCCTCCCGGCCTGTTTTTATTTATTAATATAATTCGCACCCGAGTACACTAATGTACTAGGTCTCTGATACAGCAGGTGGCAGGACACACCTACTGTAAGTGCTTGTGAGCCACCATTAAAAACAAACAGAAAAATAGTACAATAAAGTCAACATTTATGCTATGCCTGATACTACTGATAAGTTAAGCGCCCTTCTTGCCTGCCTTCCTTCCTTCCTTCCTTATCGGCTATGGCTATGGAGTTCAGAGGATGAAATTGGCATTTGCTGGACACAAACAGTTATCTGAGGCGACAAACTGCATTGACAACGTTGCATAAACAGAGGTCCATTTATGTTTTTAGGTATGTTGAGAATAACTTCCATTATGTTTCCTAAATGGATCTCTTGTTGTAATTCGAAAAAACCCTGTTTGCAGTAGTGAGATTACTGTACAGTGGTCACAGTCTATTGGCTGCATTGAGCAGTGCTCAGTGTCTTAGTGTAGTCCAATGATACATACAGTAGACCACAGTATTTTTGACTGTACCATAGTACATGGTACGTACTTACGAGGCTGGGTACACCCTGGACAGGGTGGCAATCCATCACACTCATTTACACAATACGGCCAATTTGCAAACACCAGTTATCCTTGTCTGCATGTCTTTGGACTGTGGGTGGAAACCAGAGTACCTGGAGGGAACCCACTAAGCATGGGCACCAAGTTGCAAACTATACACGCAGGCTCGACGTGGGAATTGAACCCGAGACCTGGAGTTGCATGGCGACAATGGTAACCAACATGTATTTAGTAAACTTGGTATATACACATATACCATTGTAAACTTTCATCTTGCTTTATTAAAGTGCACTATTTGGATGTCAGAGATTTTAGAGTGCTGTCTGAATTATCTAATTAAATTCCCTGAATAGTTACACACAGTGAGCCTGGTGTCCAATCATTGCATGCTGATTCTCCATAATGTCTTTTTTTTAGCCTTGAATTTACCTGTCAGGAATATGTCCTTATATAGAAATGTTTATATAAAAATGTAAATTCATAAATCTTGTTTATTTTAAGTATTTTTCAATATTTCTCCATTTTTTGTTCCATTGTAATTTATGAAATATATGATTTATTTAGTTGTTTGTTTGTATGTTTGTTTGGTTTGATTGCTTAGCCCTCAGATTGCAGTTCCTACAGGTCGCCGCCGACCACCACCACACTCACACATCATCTTCTTCTCAGTTTGGTCAATTTCCACCCATCAGTCATCTCTCGTCTAGCACATCACCTACCAACCAGCGATAACGAAAGCTAAACTGATCGCGATCAGCCAAGCACATCTTTCTGATCCACGTCATGTTGTGTCACACTCCGAGCCGTTTTCACATCCAAGATCTCACAGATATCCACAACTGTCTAGTGTTAGTGTGATTGACAGTGTAGAATGAGTATGGCATCCTTCCAGCACAGAGAGCACAGTCATTTCTGCTCCTTTGGCCCTCAGTCACAGATGGATCTGAACTTGTGGTCTCTTGATAATAGGGCAAATGTTTTCCTGTTGTGTTGCTTGAGAGCCTCTAGTGTTTTGTTGTCTCTGTTCGTTACTACTGGGTTTTGACTTCTAACTTCTACCCTTCGTTTTCATTTTGATTGCCCTGTGTTGCTCTGTTTGCCTGACATTCGACCTCAGCCTCTTTTTGACCACAAGCTCATCTTCAGTGCATCAACAGAACAGTGTGTTCTCTTTTTCTCTTGCTGCTGCTTAGTACAGAACAGGCTGTACTGTAAATTATGAATGATGAGTGAAAAGGCGATTTCAGAGGCAGCATCTGAGTCTAGAGAGATTTGTGTTTTATTTGTATTTACATATCAAATTAAGCCCACGTTCACCCATTACATCTGGTCATGAGCTAAAACTGTGATTCATGTGTGTCGGTGTGTTTAATCAGGTACAGCTTGTTTCACACACACACACACACACACACACACACACACACACACACACACACACACACGCCTAGAGAGACATGTCTCAATGCTGGCAGAGAGCAAAGAACAATTACAATCATAACACACATAAGATATTCAGTACTGTAATAGTGAGTGTGTCAGTAAGGCAGATCTGTTCAAAATCTCTGTGGGATTTTGACACCAATGCTGTTTTTGTTGCTCATTAAATGAGAAATGCACTAATCTAGTCTGCATCTTCACTTCTTAAGGCTTGACATAAGTCATCACAGCACTAGTAGTAATAAACCGGACCATAATAATGTTTTTTTTTTGTGTGGAAAAGCTGTCTGTACCTGATGGCACTCACCGAGGCATGGAAAGAAATAAGGCAGAGCCATGGCTGAGCTTATCATTAATTTTGAAAAAAAAAAAAAAAAAAATACATCTCCAGACTCACATTCATTATGACAGACACAATATGAAAATAGAGTGTGAGTGAGGTTTGAAAAACTGGGATAGCAAGTCCCACTGGGTTTCTGTGGCTGACGATGATTTGAAGAAGGGTTGTGAGTGAAAATGATTCCCCAGCCCTACAGTATGCTGAAGAATGGATGCAGTATTTAACAACTCTGCTGGGCCCAGTTTATAAAAATAATGGACAGGTTGAGAGGTTCCTGAAGTAGCTATTTAACAAACTTTCCTTCTCTTTTTAACCTTGTGCTATTTACTTTGAAAGTGATATACTGTATTTAAATCTTAAATTCAAAAACCAAAATGTGCATTCATTCTTGGAGTCTTTCCCACATTAGTTACTTCTTCTCCAACATCAATGGGTTTGTTCCAATTAATGCCATTTACTGCCTATGATATTCAAATGAAAATTCTGATAAAGGCGCAAATAGGACCGAACGTGGTGTAACGCTGAGTCAGTCATCATTCTGGAAAGCTTGTGACATCATATACCTGTAAGAAAACCAAACGCATGCTAAGGAAGAATGATTCCTATGCGCCGGCACAGAAATCCATGCCAAAATTCTAATGGCTAAATAATGACAAAAGGAACATAACATTTTATCCCTTAAGTTGGTGAAGATCTGTATTTCAAAATTTTTTTGTAGAAAATAAATATTTGTGTATTTTTGCACAGTTTTATGTTCTGTGCATACAACCCGAATTGCAGGAAAAGTTATGTTTTTTAAGTGCGAATAAAATGAAAACTAACAGACTTTACCCATCTTTACTTCTGAGAGATTCTGCCTCTCTAAGACATCCCTTTTACTGTATAGCTAATCATGTTACAAACCTGATGCTAGATGTTGTCCCAGCTGAAATTTCTGGCTTTTTCAGTCCTTTGTTACCTCCGTCCCAACTTTTATGAGACCTGCAGGCATCAAATTCGAAATTAACTCACTTAGTGGATAAAAGTGTCAAATTAAACATTTCTTATGTTCTCTATGTTCTATTGTAAATAAAATATGTGATTTGAAACTCTTTTAGTTTTCATTTTATTCAATTATAAAACGTCCCATCTTTTGTAAGTTGGGAAAAAGTACTACCCTAGATGGACAAGGAACCATGAATGGTAAATTCAATGACCTTGTTTGCAATGTAAAATTTACAACAATGGAAAAAATTAAAAATCACAAAGGTATACAATCTTTTTTTTTTTTTTTTTTTTTTTACTTCTACTGTAAGTGCCCTATAAAGGGTTAAAACAAGAAAAGAATAAAGTAGCATTGATCAATCAGATTTTTTTAAATCGCTATGTTTCTTTCTCTTTTTGTCTTACTATTTTTTATTTGTTTCGTTATTTGTTTGGGCCTTTCACCATCATTTTTGTTAGCTTAATACCAAATTATATCAAAATAATTATTTGCTTTTATGTCATTTTAAAATATTATTTGTTTGTTGCTTATGTCAGTTATGTACATAAATTGGTTGGGACAAATAAGATCAATTGTCAAAATAAAGAAGACATGGAGAAGTTATCAGTCATAACTTCAAAACCATTAACATTAAAACCACCTACTATAGGTTTTAATTCCCCCTTGTGCCACCAGGGCAGCTCTGGCCTCTCATGACATGGCTCCACACAGCATCTGGGGTGTGTTATGGTGTTACTGGGATGTTAGCAGGGGATCCTTAGGGTGCTATGGGTTGCAAGGTCAGGCCTCCATGGATTGGACTTGTTTGTCCAGAACATCCTATGAGAACTCGGCTTGGGATCCAGGTAGTTTGGAGGCTGGGTTAGTGGCCTTGGGCTCTTTTGCCTGCTGGGCTCTGAGCTCAGCAGGCTATGGGGCACTGAGTGCTCTGACACCATTTTGTCATGGTCAGTTTTGATGGTTTTTGGCAGTTTATTTCTGCAATGGCTTTTCTGTGGGATCAGACTGAACAAGCAGGCCTTAATACATGGGCATAGATGAGCCTTGGGTCCCAATCACCCTGTCACCAGTTTACTAGTATTTCATTTATAAACAATGTAATTCATTTCACCAGGTGGTCATGTGAATGTTATGGCTGATCGGTGTATAATTGAGGATAAAACATTCCAGCACAATTAGAAATGACTATTTTTGTTATTGTACAAATACAACTAGATTAAGTGGCCAGTTTTCCTTCTTCAGTTAATGAACCTACATTCAGATTAAGAGATAAAGCTTCACCTTAGTGAAGACCCATCAACCAATCAAGCAACCCTATATGATAATTACTTAACCAGATGTGAGACAGTCTGAACTCTAAAGCTTATTCTCATGTCATTCTACATCATATCCTTTCGACTCGCTTGGTTTGCCTAAAGACCTACATGCATAATTAGCCTGACTTAAACAGAATTGGCCTGATGAATCATAAGCTACGCTCCACCAAACATGTCTTTCACTTAAGAGGGCATAGCAGAAAAGGAGAAAACTAAACCCTTTCCCCACGGGAAGGGTGAAACCCATCCTCTTATATTAATAGTTATGTTTTTGTCTGGTGGACTGCAATGATCTTCAGAAACTCTGCTCTATTTTACTACTCTAATTAATGATGTGTAATATTTCATTTATCAGAGCATTTTTTAAATTCAACAATAGGTTGTGCTAAATCAACATTACTAGCGACAGGCTTTTTCAACACAATATAATTATTTGCGTCATTGGCTTTTCTGTGAAAATGATTTCCAGCCACAATTGTGTGGAATGTCACAGATGAGAAATGATGCACCTGAAAAGGAGGAATGAGCACATGGTGCTGTGGTGTCCCCTAGTGGATGAGCAGCAAACTACAAATAGGCATTGGTTGTAGACCAAAAGCTAAACATTCATTATGTATCTATGAGTGTTACTTAAAGGATCTATGTAGAACCCTATCAATATCACATACAGCCATCTTTGGTAATCTAAGAAATCCCTAATAATCTGAGGAACCCTTGAGGAAGAATTTGAAATAGAGTGTGGAGAGGGTCTTTGAGAGAGGAGATAACATCTACAAAAATATTTATTTCAGCATTTTTTTCCCCTTAATTAAATACAAGGTCAAAAATAGAGGCATCCTTATGAATTAGATTCAGAGTAATCTTGTTCTCTACTTAAATTTCTTGACTAGTTCAGGGGTCTCCCGTTACTCTAGAGCCACACCCTTGTTTTGACAACTATCCCTAAACTCCTCGCTGCAGACTACCTAGATCTAGGGCTATGGCTCTCGAGGACCAGGGTTCTCCACCTCTGTACTAGTACAAAAATTATAGGTTTAATTTCGGTCATGTAATTATGGGTAACCATACAAGAAAGCGTTATACATTATTTCAACCGCAACACTCACTATTACATACATGGTATAGGCTGTTACTGTATGTTTATTTATTTATTTACTGTTGATTCATAAATAGAATTTAGTACTACTAATGAATTAAATTTTAATTAACCTGTTATTAAATGGGTGGTTGATGATGATAAACTAGAAATGCTGCATATCAGAATATGTTTATCCTTATTTATTAAAGTGAGTCAATAATGTATTTCTCCTCATTTGTTTTCTCCCATCTCATCTCATACCACAGTTTCACTTGTTCAGTGGGTGCAACAACTGAATGCGTGTCTTCTACACAGTGATGAGAGGCGGCGGTACCGAATCAACACTGTTTAACCAGCAAGCATTGTTTAAGCAAAAAAGAAAAAAGGATTTAATATAGGATGTCTAATTAAGCAGTTGCATTAAGAGTTGCAATGAGATCTTTTCTTTCCTAATAATGTTCACAATACATTCTTTTATTTGCACAGTGTTTCATGGTAATGCACATAAATGATTACAGAGCACAGAAAGAAAAGACCAGGCAGAATTACAAGAAACAAAGTAAAAGGACAAGAAAAGAAAGGCAAGGCCATAGGTGTTTGCATATTAAACATTGGCAGTTGCAGGACAGTCAATCCAAAGTGAAGGTCAGTTCTTCTCGCACATGTCCTCTGAGAGTTATATCACATCTGTCCACTCTGTTGCCCATCTGTAATCAATCTTAATAGCCAGTCCTTTATTTAATTTTCATTTATCGGTCACTTGTCTGACACGTCACTAGTCAGGAAGCACAGCCTCTACATCACTGTAGTGTCGATAACACAGTCTAGTTTACTGCCAGTTCCATTTTTCTCACCAGCGGTTACTCTGAGCAGCCACATCCTCGTCCATAATTCGTGGAAGGCGACCACTGGCTCCACCCTCTAGATAACCAGATTTAACTGCAGGAGCCTCAAGGACTTTCATCTTATTTTTATTCAGCTCTGGAAATAAAGAGCAATATGAGATATGCAAACTGGCATAGAGGTAGGCAGAGGAGGAATCAAATGCTTATACTTTAAAATGTGAACTCAGGTGAAATCATGTGGATAATATGGTATTATAAGTGAAGATATAATGTATAATAGTGTGATTTTTCTCACATGTGAAAGATAAAACCAACTTTTTATACCAAATTTGAAAAATGTGTGAAACATATACTGAGAAGTGTAAAAATATGTGAATGTCAAATCAATTGATTATTCACACTTTTGATTTAACTGTAAGACCTACTTTCTGTTGTTGAAGATGGATTGGTGGAACACAGTCGTCTCAATATTTCACAAGTCATCATGTGAATCAAGCACCTGTCATTTTTGGGAGTGCGAAAATGGTGGCTAATCTTGGACTAAGTGTTAAATGTAGTCCCATAAAATACAATAAAACACTCATAAAGTTCAGTTTGGTTGGATGCTGAGAAGAAAAACCTCCATAAAACAGTGGACTCAGTGCCAACTAAATTCCAGCCTACAAATTGAGTAATTTTCCAATAAAGAAATACTTTTCATCCAGATTAAGGTTATGGATAACATTATTGTATTATTAAAACATATCATGGCAAACATTTGAATAAGTCTGTATTTTGCAGTAGGTGTCTATTAAAGCTAATTATGATTATATTTAATTTTGCCAAGCTATTCAGATCCTACTGAGAGATCTATGAAAAGCCCAAGCAGTGCTGCCAAATTCTTACCCGAAATAGCCATTAGCATCTTCCTCCTGGCCCCGAATGTGGATACACCCACTTCCTTCAGATCCTCTTCAGAAAGAGTAAGGAACGTTTGGTAATCAATCTGATGGAAAATTACGAAAAGTAATAGAGAGATAATGAGTGAGAAAGGCAGAGTAGCTATCATGTTTTCAGTACAAACCAAGTCACTGGTTATCAAACATATGAGATACAATGTATTAAATACATTTTTATACCGTTTGAGTATCTCTTTCATTAATGTTCCTAGATTATTTATACAGTGTAATACAGTGTTGACCATAGTGGCTTTGAAATGGAAAAAGATATAGCCTATGTGAAAAATTTAACATGTGAAATTTGTGATATTTGTAACTGCAAATTGGACGCTGTATGATGCATTGCTGAAGTTTATTTAAATGTGTGAATTTTTTAAACACAAAATAGTGTACATATTTGTTTAAAAACTAAACAGATTTCAAATGTTTCGTATATTCATTATCTAATTTGAGCAGATCAACAATCATTTAGTTTTTTATGTTGAAAACTATTTTTCCACAGTAATGGAATATTTACTGTATACAGGTAGTCCCTGACTTACGAACTAGTTTTTCTGTGACCATGTTCATAAGTCGGATTTGTTCTTAAGTCCGACAAAGTGAGTCTTATACATCTTTGACAAGAGTATACAATGTAAAGCATACCAATCCACTTGACTAAATCTCTGTCCCCTTTCCCCACACTGCCATCATGTGGCTGAAAATTGTAACCACACCTAAGGAAATTAATCTCACATGTAAAATTTAGGTGTTTTCTTTGTGTCTTTAAATCGTGGCGGAAATCCTGGATGCCATTTTGGAATTTTTTTTTATTTTATTTTTTTTTTTTGGGGGGGGGGGATTTTTACACACATTTATGTATTTGTGTATTTGTTTATTTATGGTTTATAAGCATTTCACGTTGTCTTTTTTTGTCATGGCTGTGAATAATTCTGAAATGCTGAGATATAATTTATACTCTTTTAGAAAAAGTAAGCAAACAGATGAGTTAGATGAAAGAGCTCCTTCAAGGTGGCCACACATAATTGGTTGAGATAACTGAGGAGCAGATTTGATGATGTAAAGTAGAACAGCTGGAGCTGGGAATAATAAGTGGCTGACCTGTCCTGTGCCAGAGAAAATTAAAGTAATCAATTGAGACAGCCATAAAAAAAAAAACAGCTGGAAAAAACTACAGTGGGAAATAAAAGGTCATTAAAACAATATCCATTGTGTCCTACACATTTGACTGTTTTCCCTGCTCTATCATACACACTTCAATTAAGGAAAGTCTGTTAAATAGCCGATTAGTTAAATCAGGTGTGCTTTGAGCTGAAAAAAACACAAACATGTCCAAGACGAGTTTTCTTCAGGACCTGGGGAGAGAACCACTGATCTAAACCTTGCCTCTTTATCTAAAAGCAATACCTCTACTTATCAGTTTAATTAAAAAACATAATAATAATAATAAACTGAAATACTTTGTGATTGGACCAACATGCAGAGGCAACAGTGTGAGTGTTTATATGAATGTACCTCTTGCTCCTGGAAAACAATGGTATATTTCTCCATGCCCAGCTGAATCAGTAGCTCCAGCAAATCATCTATGGGCTGAGGAGGAGGACTTGGAGATCCACCGATCAGTGGTCTGGATATACCTTCATAGTAGCTGTTACCACTGAATCCATCAGCTGCAAAGGAAATGAGATATACAAAAAGTGTAATTTATTCATAGCTTCTTCAAGATAGACATTTGCTTGTGCATAGTATAGAACCTCTGTTTGATGATAAATCTAATAATTAATTTAATTTACACTAACACTACATTACTGTTAAATGCCTACTTCAGATTTTATTAATGTTTCATAAGAGCAACTTTTAAAGTAGTGCCAAATACATAATAAAATTTTTGTAACAATCAGAGATAAATTATTTAATCACTTTCTACCATGTAAAGTCATTAGAATAGATGAGATTTGACGGTAATATAGTAACCTATCGATCCATCCATCCATCCATTCATCTATCCATCTATCCATTTTCCCTACTGCTTATCTTGTGTAGGATCATGGGAGGCTTGGAGTGTATCCCGTGGGCCATGTGATACAAGGAAGAAAACACCTTGGATGAGGTGCTAACTATTGAACGCTAACCCTCATTGCATCATTTATTATGGGCAATATGGAAACACCAATCAGTCAACACTGCATGCCTTTGGAAAGTGTAAAGAAATTGCAGTGCCTGGAAGAAACTAACCAAGCACCTGCGAGATCATACAAACTCCAAGCACACAGACCTGCAGTGAGATTTGACCCCCAGCCCTCGTGGTGAGGGTTGACCTGGCTAACCACTAAGCCACTATGCTGTCTATGGACACCGATATTTTTAAACATTTTGCTATATTAAAGGAAGTAAAAACTAAAGGCTGATGCTGTAAAGAGTTCATATTCTGTATAAAAACCGCTATGGGTAAGACTGGAAATCAATACCTATGTATGAAAAGTTTACATTGGACTGCCCACTTTACCCAACTACACCTGTTTCAGCTTTAAGACACATGTATACCAGGGCTGTTGCTTGGCTCTGGCCTCTTGAATCATTCAGGGGTTTTGCACTTTCAGAGCCCTGAGCAACAAGAACATGGCAGCATCATAAACTCATTTTGAAATCAACATGTTTTTTTTTTTTTCTCTGTTTCAATTTGTGTCTCATGAAAATTGTAGGTGGGAGCTGAGTGAAAATCGATCAGATCACTTTTGGATAAACAGTCATTGCAGTTCGATTTCTGGCACAGCTGCCTCCCACAGCAGGTATTAACTGATATCAACTCTGTATCCACTAGATAGAGCTGATTATCGGAGTTAGGAGCCAGGGGCAGTTGCTGGTTCTAAAAAATTTGTCCAACTTGGAACTGCCAATACATGCAGTTCCTCAAATGATCACTAGGCTCCAAAAGTGAGTCAATCCCCATAGAACACCATGTTAAAATGTCCAACTTTACAACAGAAATAAACGTTTGCCTCCTCGTCCAAAAATGGTTTTGGTCTCCATAGCTAAAACTCCCATACATGACAACTGTATGGTGTGAATGTTTATGTAACTCTCAGTTAAAATTGTATCAAGCTGCATAATAAGGATGCATTAGCAATTTGTGAAACAGCTTCATTGCTATGGAATTATAGTTTAATTAACCAGAAGAAATGTAGGAGTTCAAAAATAGGGCACGGATTTCAAGCAAATGCAACGTAATGTAATAATAACATATTAATTAACATTTGCTACCTTAGCATTTTAGCTAAGCTAAACTAAGCTAGTTACTGCAGCTTGTGGTAACTGAGATAAGTAGGCATTTTAAAACAAACAGCCTGTTCTGTTCGTCCCACAGTTGAGCTTCACAAGTGCTTTTTGGAAAACCTATAGGTGATGTCACAGAAGGTCTGTTCAGTTATTTCACACAGTCACTGGTTAGAAAACATAAAAAGAAGTCAGTTTTCTATTGAGGATGCCAAAATACTGTAAATCTAAATCTAAATCTTATGCACAGGCTGAATGTTTGAACCAAACTTCATGGACTAAGCTTAATGTACTAATCCTAAAATTCCTGAACTTACAATGTGGTAATTAGTTTAGGGTACTAGTTACAGATCTTTCTTCTTTTCTCCAAAGTCAATCACCAAAAAATATCAATAATGCTACGTATAAAGGAAAAACAACCCTAACTAAGTATTAACATTTTTAATGACCCTGTATAAAAACAGGTTCATGTACAGCACTATAGATGGTTGGAGATGCAATTTCATACAAAATGGTCCTGTATAAAGGAGTGAAATGCTTCAGGTGTGTTCAGTTCTTCCACTGTGACCTGAACATGAACATGAAGAGTCGACACTATCCAAGACACTTGCCTTTTTAATTCTTCCACTTTGACAACAAAACCACTTGGGAGGCCTACAATTCCCGGATGGATAATGCAGATAAAATCACCTCTGTTGAAGCCTATCACGTTCTGTTCTGTTTCACAGAGTATTACTTACAGTTTACTAGATGCTCAGTGAAGACATAAAAATCTCATGCCCAGCTTTTCGAAGATTGTTTCCAGTGGTTGTCTGTTTGCATTTCTTTTCTAGGATGTATTACAACATGAAAGACTTTCTATCAGTCCCAATTGCATCTGTTAACACTACAGAAATATTGTTTGCCCTGCTGTTGAGAGATTAGGAGTTTAAATCAGCTTCTGTATCATAGGCTCCGTAAGTCTGAGACCATAATGAAAATCTACTGTAGTTCGTTTTTTGAAGTGGAAATGAACAGAAAGTTTAAAGAATTCAGAAAACAAAAAGGAGGAAGTATTATCTGAACTACTCAGTAATTACATGATTGCACAAATTCTACTGTTGGTTAAAGAAGATGTGAAATATTGAGTGTTTTAACTCCTTTTCCCCAAGTGTTACCCTTCCAATGAAGTACTGTATGTGTTCAGATGATATGATCTTATCTAGTATGCATCATCAGATTTGACATGAAATGGAGAATCATTAATGCAAAATGTTTAAAGCGTACGAATGAATTCCAAAATGCATATGCTGTATGTGTTTCAGAATGTCTATTTTTCACTCAAGTGATAATATCTGTTAACATAATTTGTAAACAAACCTTATTTTCACTATTGTTTTTATATCACTAACAATAGCAAAAAATTAAATTTATTTAATGAGATAAATCTTTCTTTTTGTCTTTCTTACACACACACCCACACACACACACACACACACACTATGTCGTTTAGACTCACATGTTTTCTCTGTGTTGGTGTGTCCTGAACAACAACTATAGACCATCATGCCTGATGATGATGACGATGAGGAGGAGGAGTTGGGCGGAGATGAAGAGCAGGAGGGCACAGATGTTGACGATGCAGACCCTCGTCTCTCTCGCCAGTTCTCTGAATCGCTGCCATTACACACTCTGTCCTTGATACTCTGAGAGCTCCATGACTACAGTGAGAGAGAGAACACACACACACACGCGCGCACACACACACACACACACACACACACACACACACACACACACACACACACACACACA
>JAQMYG010000012.1:10606971-10619462 GCA_030014215.1 Clariallabes teugelsi | reverse complement strand
CCCGCGCGCCCCCACACACACACACACACACACACACACACACACACACACACACACACACACACACACACACACACAGGTCATGTGAATTCTTTCTGAATGTGACATAATTCATTACTACCAATTTGATGCCCTTTAGGCATCACTGCTGCTGAAAGAATGAAAAACTAAATCTGTTGAGTAGAAGAACAGAACCCTACAATTTTAAGTGTCCTTCAAAAGTAATTTAGTGTTATTATATTATTATGTTATACATTATTATAATCATAACCATTAGAATGACAAGCTTGTATTCTAGTAGTCGTGTCATGGATAAGGTCAGGTATTTATGCGTTGGAAGGACATGATGTGCAAAAAACAGTGGAATAAATGTGACAATAATACATCTCTCTCTCTCTTTCTCTCTCTCTCTTAACTTGTAATTGGACTTCAGAGCTGCACAGGAGATTTGCTGCACCACATGACAGTAATCACATTTTCATTTATTATTGCTGTGCCTGAGTGTGTGTACGTGTGTGTATGCGTGTATTCAGGTCATTAACTCAAAATGGTTTCTTTCCAGGTAGAGAGCCATGGCCTCTCACAAACCAAAAACAAATCACCGGTGTCTAAATCTGGGTATTTGTTCCTAAATCTCCACAAAACTAGCACCTAGATGTTTTTTTTTTTTTTGGCCCAGAAAAACATCCCCACCAAGCGTATAACAAGTCAAAACCAGTTCACACGCTTTCTAAAACATCACTGACCAGTAGCACAATTATAGAGTGCCTTACTGCAAATCATCCATCATTCTGTATTTGCCAGAAGCTTGGGGGGAAAAAAGCTATGCTAAACATGTAGCGTTGTGAAGGTGGGTTTAGTGCTGTTCAGGGTTTCATAGGTTCTGTATTATAATTCTAAATCAAAGCGTAAGTAACTCCATGCACAGCAGGAGTGTTAGTTTGACCCTAATCACATACAGTATCCAGCACCGCCAAATTGTGCTGGCCCTTGAGCAAGGCCCTTAACCCTATCTGCTCCAGGAGTGCTGTATCCTGGTTGACCCTGTGCTCTGACCCCCTTTCTAACTGGGATATGCAAAAACACCATTTCACTGTGCTGTAAGGTACATGTGACAAATAATTGAATATTATATTACTGTATCAAGGTTACACAATGATATCATTAGTAGATTTTCTAATGGAATTTCAGTCGTTGGCCTCTAGCTTTTATAAATGTGATTGTTTGCATATTTGATTAGAGTCACATCATTGCTATTTGTGTGGGTTATAAATAAAATAAAAAAAACTCAACCAGACTTAGGACAGAACCTTGAGGGATGCCTACTAAAACAAAAACAGTCATATGTAGGTCATTCGCAGAGTGCTTCAGCAGTGTGTAACTAGTATATTGCCAAATTGAGCACTTTATAATGGCACAGTGGTTTAGTGATTAACACTCTTGCCTCACACCCCAAGGGTGGGGAGGGTTTCCCTCGGTATTTTGGTTTCCTCCATCCAGAAGAGAAAGAGATCCATCCAAAGACATGCAGTCTAGTTTAACTTGCATTTGCAAATTGCCTGTAGTGTGTAACAGGGTGTGTGAGGGTGCATGTGCTATATGATGGGTTAGCACCCCATCTAGGATGAGAGCCCAGCAACCCTACACAAGATAAGCAGTATACTGTAGATAGGGATTGGAGGGATTGAGTTCATTCAGGGACATAAGATGATTAATCCTGAAATGAAAGGGGAAAATAAACCCATGAAACCATTACAGTTAAAACATTATTCCTGATTCATTGCTTAAATATATTTCTTATGTACCACAGCACTGCTGAATGGTTGATTTTAATTAGTTGGAGATAACCGATCACTTTTCTTACTAATACAATACTAAATAAAATAACATCTCATAACATGAAATTCAAAAGGACTTGTACAGCAGACTGATTCAAGATGAAATATCAGTAATAATCTTCTGTTATATAATGACAAAAAAGGAGCCATTTATTTAACATTGATGGAAGGAGTCACCGGCATCTGTGCTTTATAACAGTGAGTGATAACAGCATTCGGTTTTTCTCCTAAAATCCACTTTGTTCATATTTTCTTATATTGAATACTTAGTTGTCCTCTGGGCAGTGCATGGTTGATGTGCTCTGTGTGTGTGTGTGTGTGTGTGTGTGTGTGTGTGTGTGTGTGTGTGTGTATGTGTGTGTGTGTGTGTGTGTGTGTGTGCATGTGTATGTGTGTGTGCATACCTGTTGATTATTGAGGTAGGATCTGTAGCATCGTCGACTCACGCTGCGCAGCTCCTTAACAGCCTCAGCAGGCATCGACTTGGAGAAACCCAGACCACTCCATGTGTCAGTGGGGGTCCGGACCTCCGTCACTACCGGCTTTTTCAGCATGGCTGCCACACACACACACAAACTAAAATGAAATCACCTACAGTGAAGCTGAGGAGTGTGTATATTGCTGTGTGTCAATATTTTGTATGTATATGTAAGTATGGGTTTATCAGATCTGTAACCATTCGAGCACTTGCTGTTAAAATGTATTATTATAATGTACCTAATCAACATCTCAATAAAAAAAAATTGCTGTGCTCTCTCTCACTCTCACTCTCTCTCTCGCAGATGTTAATGAGTTTGTAGGTATATTGCGTGTGTGTGTGTGTGTGTGTGTGTGTCTGTGTGTGTGTGTGTGTGTGTGCGCACATGTAGCAGATGGTTCATTCAGACTCATAATTCCTTTAAGCACTTCTGTGGGAGCACTAGCACATTTGGCACACACCAGCATTTAAACGACTTAGCCAGAATCTGATTGATGGATAAACATTTATGCTCCAATAAGAAGGCACATGTGTATGAGAGAGAGAGTCAGGGGGAAGCAAGAAAGAAAGCAAATTGATTAGATGGTGTTATTGCAGTTTATTAAAAATCTGGCAGCATGTCACTCTGAAACGTTGCCTCAATCACTCTTTAATTTGTTTTGTGGCCGAGTCATATAATAGAATGAAAACCATATTTCATCTCTAATCATAGACTTAGATGCTGCAGACAAACCATCCACTGAATATCGATTTTACAGAGGATGAAAAATAAAACTTTCATAACTCAAGGAAAAGTTAAATGCCTATGTCATGCATGTTTAAACCTAACTGGCATTGCTGTAGAAAATAATCAAATCTGATTAAAAGACCCTCAAACACACACACACATACTGCACCCAGAAGGCAGGAATTAAAATGTTAAATCTATAGGCTCTGAAAACTACTTTGATATCGTAGTAAAGCAGCTATAGGAGGAGACCAGATATTAAACCCAGCCAGAGAACAGAACAGACAGATAGAAAGACCGATATGGAAGAGGAGAACGGAATGCTGATTGGTTCTGTAGCTTGTCCTGGAGCCTCAGTGTCGTTTCTTTAAAACACGGTCACCCATGAGTCAGCAGAACTCATGTTTTATGAAAAAGTAATTTCTGTCATAATCTTACTGTTGTGAGGACAGATCTCCTATCAGCTGGATGCTACTATTTCATCAGATCAATATCCAAATAAAATATACTGAAATGCATTTATTGAGTAGAAATGTCAGGGAGAAAAGAAAAGAAAGAGAAGTATACAGAGGGGAAAGGAATAGTACGGAAGGCAAGGGAAACTGAAGAAAAAAGGAAAGGGAAGGCTAGGGAGAACTGAAAGAAATGAAAAGAAGGGTGAGTGGAATGATATGATGAATATGAAGGGGAAAAGAAGGAAGGAGAGTAAAGAAAATTGTGTAGGGTTGGTGTAGTAAACCAGATGATGGGAAGAAGGGATGGAAAAGAGGAGAAAAGCAAGAATGGTAGAAAGCAAAAGGAGATAAAAGAGTGTAAAGAAATCGCAGAACGAAGAAAAGAAGGAAAGAAGAAGAAAAGGAAGCGAACAAGGAAGGAAGAAAGGAAGCAGAGGTAGAGAAAAAAATAAAGGGGAGCTATAAAAAAAAATAGGGATGAAATGGGGGAATAAAAGAAAAGAATGTAGAATAAAAAGAACATAAGGAATGTACAAGGAAAGGAAGAAGAAAGGAAGGTATAAGAAAAAAAGATAGAATGAAAGGTATACAGAACAAAGGAGATGGGAGAAAGGAAGAAAAAACAGTTGGAAGAGTTCGAAGGAAGAACTGAGCAGTATCAAAGAGGAGGGAAAGCAAGAAAGGTGTAAAGGAAGAAAACAAAGCAGTAAAGGTAAAAAAATATATATAATTTTAAGGAAGAAGGTGTTCTGGAACATATGGTAAGAGGTGGACACCTGAGTCTCTTTAAAGGAAGACAATGAAATATTTGTTTCTTCAATATTTGGGTTGATCTCATCTCCCCCCTCCAAAATAAAAACCCTTTGCAACAGTGTTTGACTGATGGTACTTGGTTAGTAACCCAGTGTAAGGATCTATCCAGATCCAGAGGGAAACTTCAAAGCATTTTCGTAAGTCATTCTGCATAAAGGTGTCTCCCAAATGCCTAAATGTAAAAGTAAATAACAAAGTGAGGTAGAAAAAAGAGAAGGAAAACTTAGTGGTATAAAAACTATAATAAGAAATAGGATTTAATGGAAGTAATGTCAGAAGGAAGGCGAAAGGGACAGAAGGAAGGAATGTGAGGTATAAGGGAAAAAAACAAAGGAGAGATAAAAGGGATAATACAAAGGAACGAATCAAGTAAAAGGAGGGAGATAATGAAGAAATGACACAAACCTTGATTTGCTAGAAGCTTCTTTCTCTCATACTCTTGTTTCTGTAATAAATCCAACTTCTGTCAGTTCCAGAATTCATGGCACCCTTGGTAAAGATGTGTAATGCTCATTTTACCTCATTATTTGAGTAGGACTCATGAGATGGAAATATCCTAAGACTACAGCGTCTGTCTCTGTTAAAATGCACACCATCCACCTCCATCCTTACAGACCTATGTACACACACACACACACACACACACACACACACACACACGCACACGCACGCACGCACACACATTGTTTGCATTATAAGTTATAAAGTCAAGCTACACACTGTAAAGTCAAAGACAATGCACTCAAATTAAAGTCCAGCCATAAATGAGCTGAGTCTGAATTATTCCCTAATCATTAAAGTAAGAAAACATTATTCAATGCATACAAGTACTGTAATTCCACAAAGATTTCTTTTTAAAGAAGAAAATCCCTATAGAGAAGTTGTGATAGCAATTAATAAAGAAGGCAATTGCTGGAAAAAAGTCACAGGAAAGCCTTCGCATGGCCTGAGCAAAAAGTTTTCTCATGCACTTATGGGTACAAAGTGTCCTTTTGTAGATCAGAGCCAAAACATAGGGGATACAGAAATTATTCAATATATACCAAGAATAAGATATGCATGCATTTATTGTTTGCTTTGTCATAACTCTTCCAAGAGAAAGATAAAGAAATACTAAATAAAACACATTAAACTCATCTTCAGAAACTGAGTTAGGTCTTCTCAACCCTGAGGTGAGAGTCAACCTCTGTATCTTAATCCCGGGGCCACATGCTTCGAAGGACGCATTTGAAGGCGAGTTACATCATAGTATCATGAGTAAGCCTGTCCCATTTTTACAACAACAGTGTATATTTTGTGGCGCAACCTATCCCGAGATTCTTTGCAAGCTGGGGAAGAGACCAGAAGAGACGATGGTGGACCCAAGGAAATCAAAAATACATATATTAATAAAATAAAATCTATAATATATAAGGATATAAATAATAAAAAAGGGTGACTAAGCTGTTCTCTTGTCAGAGTTAGCTAACTAGTTTTTATTCTGCATTATTCTTGCACTATAACTGAGTCAATCTCTTTATTACAGTGCACCTTATCACTTGCTAAAGATAAATAATGGCTCCGTAGCAGCACTAGAATTTGAACTCATGCCATACAGTCAGTAAACCAGAACCCTCTGAGAGCCCTGGTTGGATGTAAGGGTATGGTACCTCATTGCATCCGAATGACTGTTTCTCCTGACTGGTCCTGCAGTCTTTAGAGTGATCTCTTTGACCTCAGTGACCTCTGGAGCCGGCTTTCCTGAGTGCTCACTTGCTAGATTCGTCGACTGATCCTCGTTCTCCAGGATCTGAAATCATGACACAGTCACTATTCTCTGCAATTAGCTGTCCAGGCATTAGATAGAATGTGCATAATGTGCATAATTATTGCTTGATTGCTCACAAAATGACCGGACTGTGAATATCCAAAAGGAATTATCTACACAATTTGGGTTTTTACAGATGGCCAAATTTTGTCCGCTGATGTATCCACATTAAATTCCAATTAAGGCTTTAGTGTAGATAAGTGTGTCGAATTATTCACCTTCTCTAATTTAGTGTCTGTTCCTCTCAGTCCCATGCGGCTCTCTTCTGCAGGAGCAGTCAGTCCAGGTGGCGGGGACGGGCGTGGCTTCACAGGCACAGGGTTAGAAATTGAATCTGGTGTGTTGACAGTGCCTGAGCACCAAAGGTAAAATTAAGTAAGTTCAACAGATAAAATACTGTTCTCTAACATGATATATATACACACATGAACATTCAAAACACACACACACACACACCTGTTTCTGTGACATGCAGCTGCTGCATTAGCATGTTGAGCCAGTAGTTTGTCATTCCACCATTGACCAGCAGGGGATCCATTGCAGGCTTTGGTACTATAGACACCTCACATGAGTTCTTTGTTGCCACGGACACCTCACAGGAGTCAAGGCCCAGCAGGAGTCTTCTGGCTTCATACAGATTTACTATGTTCCTCTCCAAACTCTTTACCACCACAGACTGAGCGACACACAAATCATTTTTATGAGTAGCTGAGACTTGTGATTTCTTGGAACTAGAGCACCAGACATACATTTACTGTATATGTTATACTTTAATCTAATGGAGAAGATATTATTTAAAGATAATGTAGAAAAATCCACCCACCCTCCATCTGGGAACCTCTGTAGTCCAATTAGGGACCATGAAGGCCAATGGTGACTATTGTCTTTATTCCCATTTTTTATGACCATGGTAGAGCCTCTGGTCAACATTCATACATGCATTCAAACACTCTGGGCAATTTTCCGGGAGCACAAATTAGCCTAGTCTGCATGTCTTTGGACTGTGGAAGGATAAGTACCAAGAGGAAACCCACCTAGCATGGGGAGAACATGCAAATTCCATGCACACAGACAACGAGACAGTAATCAAACCCAGACTCGGGGGGGGGTTGGGGGGGGGGGTTGCAAGGCAACAGTGCTAACTGCTAAGCCACCAACGTAGAAAAATATACACAGTATACTGTAGAAAAATGTGCAGTGTTCTTTATTTTACTTCACTGAAACTGACATTTTGTTTTTAAAACTCCTTCCAGAGTAAAGATATTTAGAAACTTCAGTGTTTCTTAGAGCATGAACTTGCTTTATCAATTCTCCTGGGTTTGAGATCAGAGTGTGAAAAACTTTTTTTCTGCTTTTGATTAACCAACATGCTTTTACAGTTAGGGTTATATCGCCACCTGCTGGTTTGGCATGCTTTGAAACTATGTTTTTGTGTTTCCTGTAGACCTTTTTTTTTTTTTTTTTTTTAAGAAGAAAGGAAGATAAGCCTGTTTTAAAAACTTCCCCTGTACATGTGGTCAAGGTCTAAATGCAGCGCTTAAAATATGTTGAGTTTCTTTTTGTATGGGTTATTTTGATTCTGAATTTTAATTTCTAATGCTTTAATGCTTTTTTTTTTTTTATCATGGTAGATTCACTGCTATTTAAAAAAAACTAACTTTTTTTAACCAAACTTCATTGTGTACATTATACGGTACATTGTGAAATTTGTTAAAACTGTTCAACAAATAATCGAATTGAACTAATGAATAATTTTTGTGCAATATAAATACAGTATCAAATAAATAAAATTGGTGTATACTAAAGTGCATAACTGAAGTCCAAATCTAAGATTATTTTTTTAATATATTTATAACGGTTCATCATGTTAACAGAACCTCTAGAGCATCTGAATCAGGCGATTCTGGACTTGGCAAATGCTAGTAGTAGTCATCATAAATCATGCACTTTGATGTACTGTCTTTTTATAGATATTTATTAAGTAGAATAAGGGAAACAGGTCCTGTATTATTAAATCAGACTGACCTACAGTATAGTACACTAAGATGGTGCAATACCTTAGCAGCTTGTTTGGCCTTTGGTTTGACGCTGATAAACACCCCAAGACTCTGCATCATCTGTGCGAGTTTGCGAGGGTCTGATTCACCCTCATCCTTCATCTCAAACATCAGACACACCGGCAGGCATTCCTACACGAACACAGAGACACATAGAGAATCAGGACAGAACCTAATGAGCACCCAGGACAGGACTGAACTCCCACTGTTACTGTGTGCAAAAGGAGCTGATTTAAAAGGAAGCCATAATATTAAAGGCAAATTAGTCACAGAGGAATACATTATGCAAATTAGAATACACATAAGATCTAAAATGGATAACCTATTTTATTTCAGAATAATGACCTTTACGTGCAAAATAATAGAAAACAAATCTTTTGTGGTTTTATCTCATAACTAATACAAAAATCATTGTAATACTAATACTCTTAAATCTACACAAAATATTTTATTAGCAATAAAATCACTAAGATGTACAGTATATACACTAAAGAGTCCAAATAACATATTTAAAAGTTTCCAAGTTTACAATGAATGTAAAAGACAATAAACATATAATAATAGCACTACTAATCTTAAAAACAATTACACATTTATTTATATATTTATATCCATCCATCCATCCATCAAGGAACCTCTAATCCAACTAGTGTCCGTGGAGGCCAATGGTGACTGTACCATTGTATTTATTCCCATTTTACGACTAAGGTGTGACCTCTGGTCAACATTCATGCACTCATTCACACATTACAGGCAATTTGGGAACGCCCTAATCTGAATGTCTTGTGGACTGTGGGAGGAAACTGGAGGTAACCGGAGGAAACCCACCCAGCACTGGAAGAACATGCACACAGACTCCGAGGCGTGAATCGAACCCCAACCCTGGAGGTGCTAACCACTAAGTTGCTATCCACTAAGCCACCATGCTGCCATATATTTGTATATTTTTTCATTACTCACTTTCTTTTTCATTTTTTGGATGTACAGACAGCCCCATTTCATACATCATACAGCCATATTGAGCTTTTCACAAACAACACACCTCACTAAAAGACAAAGCTGTTCACATCTGTTTCACACATGAAAACACACACAGATGCACACACTCACCATGAGCTGTTGTCTTGCAAGACACACTCCATCAGCGGTGCCCTGGATGAGTAGGGAGGGTGTGTGCTGTGGGGCGGTGAGGTCCGGCAGTACGATCTGTGTGTGTGTTTGGTGCATGACGTTAAGGAAGTTGGCTCCGTTCTGGCCCAGTAGAAAGAGATGCTGCTGAGAAGTCACATCCAGCTGAGTGCTCACCATGACGCCCGTTACCCCGGTAACCGCTGCCGCTTCCTGACCCAGGAGCAGCTCCATGAGGAGGCATGTAGCTTTCTATAGGGGTCAAAGGGAAGGGTAAAAGGTTACAATACCAGGGCAGTTATCACGTATCATGTTTGTTTGTTTAAGGCATTGCATTGTATGGGGTTTACAGTTCTAATGTCAAAGTGCTTGTGTGTGTTACCTTCACAGAAGCAGAGTTTCCCTGCAGGCCTCGCACCACGCAGGTGGAACAGTACAGTTTGGGTTGTGTTCTGAACGTCACACTCACTCCAAACGCCTGTGCTACATGCTGAATCACCGGTGAGCTCGCATCTGTAACAACCCCGCCCACCAGGGTCAGAGGCAGGTCGAAGGTCAAAGCCAGAGGTTGCAGATCCTAAAGGTCACAGAAAGAGAAGAAATTTGAAGATATTTTATTGTTATGTTTGGAACAATGTATTATTTCCATGAATGGGCAACAGAAAGGAATAATACATGACTTGGGAAATGCTAACTATTTTATTACTAAGAATCTAGATTTAATATGAACAGATGAATATGAAACTGTGTAAATCTATAACTTGACAGTTCAGTGCTCCTGGTGTAATATAGTGTCCCCTGCATCTCATCAGGTGAGTTTTTACTATAAACTCTTCACAAGTGTAAAGAGATATTCTACTTTTTTATTTTATTTTGCATGTTGCCCAGATGATCCGGACTTTCGGCTGGCAATAAAGAGGGGCCCAAACAATGCATACACATTTCAACATGAAAAATATGATAGCACGCACGTATGATAGCAACAATGATGGTTCGATTATTGATATCCTTAGAGGAAACATAATACTACACATTGCTGCCACAATTCAATCAGAGTTTTAAAAAATGGCATAGACAACAACTGTTGAAGTGTGTTTATTTTTTTTTGTGTGTGAAAAAATTTATTTTAGGAGAGGAAAAAATTGTCTGCCAAAAAGTTTATGAAATCATCAATGCATGATACTAACTCTGATGTGTCTTCTAGCTGATTCCACACCCTGCACTGGTCCAGCAATTGACACCTATTGAGAAAGATAACAGAAAGAACAAGTCACTTTAGATATACAATAGAAGTTCCCTGTCTATAGATATCTATCTATCTATCTATCTATCTATCTATCTATCTATCTATCTCTTGGTGTTTCATCATCTATACCGCTTTATCTGTATTCAGGGTCGCGGGGGGCCTGGAGCTTATCCCAGGAGACTTAGGGCATGAGCCGGGGTACACCCTGAACAGGGTGGCAATCCATTGCAGGGCACACACAAACACCAATACATACTCACACACTACGGGCAATTTGGAATATTCCAATTAGCATAATCTGCATATCTTTGGATTGTGGGAGGAAACAGGAGTACCCAGAGGAATGTGTGCATGCAAACACCAAGCACACAGACTCGAGGCAAGAATCAAACCCAGACCCAAGAGGTGCAAGGCACCACTAAGCCACTAAGCCACCGTGTGATCCTCTTCCTTAATGTCTGTGTATCTTAAATATGTACATATCGTAAATTCCTTAATTATCCATGAAATTTAATATTCTGCTATTGCAAAATTTTTATTTTACCCAGAAGTTCTTTGTCCAGATGAAAACTTATAACATCATATTTTTACTTTTTTCTGATACAAAAAGTAATCCTCTCATACCTGGTTCTAATTTTTTTTTCTCTGAAAACAAGTGAAGCACTGATACCTGGTTGCTTTTCTCTCCGTTCACACTGTGGCGATTTGAGTCAGGGAAGTGAATGTGACAGGAAGTTTCCTCCATGACTTTTTTGATATTTCCTCCCCCTTTACCGATCACGTGAGAATGCTCAGTATGAGTGACATCCATCTTCAGAGTGACTTTATTAACCTGAAGCCAATTAAAGAACAAGAAACGGTGACATAAATCAGTGTAAAAGCCATGAGGGGAAAAATAAACTTGAAAGGCACACATCTCATTTACCTTGGTCTCTAAAAGTTCCAGAATTTTTCGTTTGGCCTCCAGAACGTCATCTCTCTTTCCTTCCACTTTTACATGTGGATCTCAAAATGTAGAGAAAAGCATCAAGTCAAAATAGTGGAATTAATGACAACTGTATTTATTCTAACATAGCTTGTGTAATTATTTTTTAAATAAGTTTTTGTTCTAATATTGATTGTTTCCCAGCATAAGTAGAAGATTTTTTTTTTTAATTAAAACATGGTATCACTATGTAAATATATGTACCAAAATATGAGTTACTAAAACAAGAGGGATCATGAAACAATTTTCCCCAAGCTCAACAGCAACAAACATATAAAAAGATTTGCAATAAAAAAGTTTATACTTTCATGAAATCTGTGAAATGCTTTTGGAAAAAAATTAATGATACAGGTAAGTAAAGATATCTCAAATAAAGTTAAATAAGCATTTCTCATTATGAGATTATTATATAGCAACTATATAACATTTTATGTTTTATTTTATTAATACTAATATTTAGTTTAAAATTGCAATTTGTTTTGAGGAAGCAAAATTATCTGCCATTAGAATAAAACCATTTCAAGCTTAAAATGTGTAATCTCTCAAAATAGGGTTAATAAGTCTATTATTTTTAAAATTAGTTTTTATGTTTAATATGCAGTATTTTTAACTGTTTTTAGTGCATGTATAACATTTTAATTAAATTGTTGATCATTTATCAAAATTGTGTTTCAATTGAATAAAAACTTGACAAATAAAATTAATAAAAATTATTTACAGCATTGAAAACTTACACCTTAAATATTTAGTCTGTTTATTTTCATGAAGAAAATATGCCAACATGATGTTGATCTGTTGATCTGCATATTAACAGTCTGCAGCAAAATGAGATAAATCCATTTAGCAGTTTTAAGAAAGACTTGGTTTTAAAAGGAAGTAAGAAGAATTGCAAACTGATAGAGAATATTTTTTTGTATTTTTTTCTTTGAGTCACAAGGCAGTTAAAAAGCACAAATG
>JAQMYG010000012.1:10594940-10606945 GCA_030014215.1 Clariallabes teugelsi | reverse complement strand
GATCTTATATATATACATTTAAAGAGACACTTGCACCATGTAATTCTGTAATTTTGCAAGTCTGTTTATAACTGATTTAGCATATTTAGTCTTTTTCTGTTTTGTTTTGTTTTTTTTTTTTAGTTGTTTTTTTTTAATTCTTTGCATGTTCTTAATTTTTTTTTGCAAGGTTTATCACTTATATATGTATTGTGAAATGTATTGTGGACATAAAGCAGTACACTTTTATTCCATTAATGCTAGAGTACTGCAATGGCAGTAACAGAGCATAAACAGTTTTTCTCTCAGCTTCAACATTCTCCAAAAATCCATTTAGTTCACTCAATAAATTTATTTTTAGAAAAGAAAAGAATTGATGTTTTTGATAAAATGTGTAAGTTCAAAGCTTCTGCAATAAGAATATAGTGATTTTTCTAATTATGTTTTGTTGTAAACAACCTTGTGTGCCAATAATAATAATAAGAAGAAGAAGAAGATGAAGAAGAAGAATTTAGACTTATTATGCTTACCTAACCTACCTACGTGTATCTGTAAATCTTGGCATGTAAAATATCTTAATTGTAGATAATTGTGTACTAATAGAAGATTACAATAAACCAAGATAAGATAATTATATATATTTTTTTACTATTTTATACATTTAGATGTTTTACTATTTTTTTTTAGAGTTAAAATTTTCTTGTTCTGTTGGCAGATAATTTTGCTGAAAAAAATAAGTATTGATTTCTTGAAAAAAATAAACATTATCTGCCAGTGGAATAAAAAACAGTAATATAAAGGCTAGAAATGTGTTTACTGTAATAATCTTAAATTTGGATTTATTGTATCTTATAACAAGAAACATTTTTTTGTTGCAGGATATCACACATCTCTTTTTTGCTGTACATTGCAAAAAATACTATAGTATGTCAGCAAGTAAAAGAATCTAGTCAAATGTATCTAATTTCATCAATCTAGTCGAATTTATCTAATCCAAATTGACCAGATTTATATGACTCATCTCTGAAATCCAGGATTTTCAGGATAAACCTTTCCTCTCACCTTTCTTTGACTTGGCTCCGATCTTCAGCTTTGATGGCCATTTCACCTGAGTGTTAGTTTCCTTCATTACCTGCCAAGATAGATGTGTGAGTGTGGCAATGTGTGTTTATAAATGTGTGTACTCATAAAACGACAGAGCATGTCACAAAGAGAGATGTGTGAGAAAAGGAAAGACAAAAAGGCAGGTAGCTGGGAAAGGAAGACACATTGTAAATACTGACAATACTCCATTAGCATCTCACATTACACCCTGAGAAGACAAATAGAAATAAAACCAGCATAGTCATTTGCACAGAATTACATGATGCAGCAAGTGGACTACTGCGATGCTATCTGCTCTTCAACTGGGACTCCAGATTCTCTTACCTTCTCAAAGAACTCCTCTCCTGTCAGGCCTGTTCCATCTGAAGGACCTGCAAGAAATGTAAATAAGAAAAAGACATCAGTGAGACATGTGTCATTAAATTAAAAAAAAAGAAACAAATAAATACCTTTTAATCAGAGCAAGTTTTTTTTTTTCTTCAGATGAATGGCATGATGTATTTTCAATTGAGTGTAATCACTTTTTCAGCATTAACCAAAGGGTTCTTTGGAGGGACATATTCTAAAGTGTGAGCTATTTGAATGTTTTTGTTGAAGAGAAGATATCTGTTGAAATGTTTCCCCAAGAACCATTAAGGGTTTCAACCACACAATTTTTATAGACTTTTTTGGCGAAATTACAAAGATTTTACATGATCACTAAATTATCTGAGTAATATGTGCTTGCATATGAGAAACACATGAAGCAGCATTTCAATTTCCCTGAAGTTTTACCACATACTGTATAGTGTAATGTCAATACTGTTTACTGTATAATTTTGGAATGAACAAAATTTCTGCACAATAATAAGCACATTTTAAAATAATGCACAGTGCTATCTGTTAAATTTTGAAATGAACTAATGATTTTTAAGGTCAATTATTTATGATATGAGGGTGTTTTCCATTGAAATTTTAAAGTAGTATCTCTTTTCATGGGCTGATAGTGATGAAACAAAGCTTATATGTTACCACAAGCTCGGCCAAATACACCTGTGAAAATCCCATTAAAATTTGTTTAGTAGTTTTTACATGATGTATGCACAAACAAACAGATGAACAGACAGACAAACCTTCCAAAAACCATCTTGATGTGTTCCGCTACTCATCTAACGTCCCACCAAAATAATTTATTTTCTATATGGTATATCTTCAATGTACTGTATAGACATGCCAACTTTACAGTTGTAATATATGTACAGATATATAAACTCAAACTACTGCATATTTTACTATTTAACCTTTTTCCTAAGAACTACATTATTCTTTGGTTAAGCATATATCAAAAAGCATATATCAAAGCATATATCAAAATAATATAAAGTTTATACTGTATGTATTATAATTGTTTTGCTTATTTTTTTCCCTTTTTGTCCCTGTGTGTTTACTTTATTGTTTTTTTTTCTTATAATGGAAAATTGGAGTTTAAATAGTTACATTTAGCTTAATACACATATACAAACTACATTGTTCCTGACCATCTTTAGACATCACATCATATTTTTTGCCATTTCATCTATCCTTACTTGTAATAATTAAACATTATGCTTGTTTTCTCTCACAATATAAGCTAAATAAAATTAAAACATAAAAACAACAAAATGTTTACTGTAGTAAAATAACTTGAATCCAACTGTTTACGTTAAAAGTTACATTTTAAAAAGAAAAAAAGAAGAAGAAGAATTAGTGAAATCGACATCCTAAAAATAACTTTATAAAAGTTAAACAAAAAAATGTAAGTTAACATTAAATGGATTTTTTATTATTAGCAATAAATACATAAATAAATACATTTAGGTGTGCACTGAATCTGATTGGTTTATGCTAAAGGGGTCTCAAAAAGAGTATCACCTAGGACCTGTCTCAAGACCTTTTTTTCCCCTCCAAATGTGTGACCCGTGTTCTTGGATACAGTAAACTCATTTATCTAAGTTCAGGTTAGTGATGTATAGGAGGACAGAGGCAACACTCAGAGTTTAAATAGATGGACAGGCAGAACAAGTGTGTGTGTGTGTGTGTGTGTGTGTGTGTGTAGAGGTTAAACACAATGAAAGGCCATGGCTATGTGGTGACATTTACAGGGTTAGAGTGAACATCCCTCTCTTTTCTTCTCTTCAGCTCTTATTGCCATGGGTTACGCTGCCCTGCCAGTAGGAATGGCCTGACTTCCATCTTGTGTGTGTGTGTTTGTGTGTGTGTGAGCCAAAAGCCATTTCTGAGAAACAGCATCTAGCAGCAAAGGCATTTAACTCACAACACTGCTGACGCAAGCCCACCCCCCCCCCCCCATATCCCCCCCCAGAAAGCACACACTCGCTCACCGAGTTTAAGAAAAAGAAAACAGCTGATAAACCACAACGCCCAGTAAAGATGCTGGTTCTCATCCCCGCCCTCCTGTCAGAGAGTCACAGCGGCCAAGATAACATTCCTCCACCGGTCCTGCTCAACATTCTGGTGATCAGCTTCACTCAGACTTTCATTGTTCTGGCAGGAACGCTGCTTTCCTCTCTGAATATCAAAGAGCAGCAGGGACGAGCGAATCACAGCACGCAAGACCGAGCACTTCTGCAAAGCAAACAGTCAGCAAGCTGCGTCTCAGCGATAACATACTCTCTTTCTGAGAAAAAAAAGAGAGAGAAAGTCCTGCCATCGCTGCTTCTGCGCATGCCACGTGCTGGAGTGTGTAAACATCAGCATGAGCACTGAGCAGCCAGCAGCGTGTCTGAGGACTCTCTCCTCCTCATCCTCAGCAGCGTCTCTGGCCCAGAACTTCTCTCTGACTCAGAATGTAAATCCGGTCACTCGGTTTACACACATACTGTATGGGTTTAGACTCATCCATCCATTCCTTTTTTTTACTTTCACTTCTTTTCTTAATGTCATACTTTTTCCTTTTGTTATTCCTTCTCATTTTCTCTATTCTCCTTTATTTCTTTACTTGTTTTTTTTTACTTTTTGCTTTACTTCTGTTTTTCATTTGTTTTACCTTTCACTTTACACTTTTTTACTATTCTCACTATTCTTCACTTTTAATTCATTCATTATTTCTTCATTACTTTTCAATTTGAATATTTTTTTATATAGCTAATAGAGTTGTAGTTTTCCCTTCTTTGTTTTGTTGCATATGTCACATATTCTTGCTTTATATTCCTCCCTTCTTGTTTGTTTTCTTTCTTATGTCTCATTTCTTTTTTTTCTTCTTTTTTTTACTTTTATTTTGTTGTCATTTCCGTGTATTTATTTGGAATTTATTATTCATTTTTTCTGTCTGGCTGCCTAAAAGTATGTCTGTTTTTTTTTCTTTCTTTCTTAGAAAGTCAATTTAAAGTATTTCATTAACATACATTGCTACAGAGAAAACTTAAAACATCTCTCTCCTTATTTCTCTCTCTCTCTCTCTCTCTCTCTCTCTCACACACACACACACACACACACACACACACACACACACTCACCATAAAGCATGGTCTCCAGTTTCTTCCTGTCGATGCGGAATCTCTCCTCTATCCAGTCCGTGTCAGATTCCTCACAGATCCTGGTCTCTGTCTCCATCCTGGAATTTCCTCCTTCCTCCTCATCTTCCTCCTCTTCCTCTTCCTCCTCCTCAGTTTTGTCCTGAATCAGCACTTTCTGCTCTTGCTCAGCCTCCGAGCCCATGTTTTGATCCTGTTCAGGCCCGAAGCAGGACTCAGATTCAAGTTCCACAGGGTCCACAGAAGTGCCCTCCATGCTGTCTGCCGGGGCTGAAGTGTGTGTGCTGGAGAAACGGTGTGTGTGTATACGATGATGTTGCCATAGAAACAGGCAAAGGGAGGTGTCGGGGAGGGGGGGGTGCCAGAGCAGGAGAAGTGTAGACCCCTAACCCTTTAATGCATCATATACAAACTTGCCTTTTCACTGAAAGAGAGAGAGAGAGAGTGAGAGAGAGAGAGAGAGAGAGAGAGAGAGAGAGAGAGAGAGAGAGAGAGAGAGAGAGAGTGAGAGAGAGGGACAGAGAGACGGAGAGAGAGGGACAGAGAGAGAGAGAGAGAGAGAGAGTGTACATGAGACTCCACAAGATTCCAACACAGCACCTGAGTCGAATATAATATGTCTCAGTTGACAGAGATGAGTGATAAAAATGTGAAAGAGTTCTGCTGACTGTGAGACTGAGACATTCTTATGCTGTATATATATTTAATAAACAAACACACCGTGTCATAAATACGTTCAATCTCGCTCTGAGCCTGGAGAAAGCATGAGGCTCCAAACCAAACTGTAGACTGGAGCTTATTCTACAAGCACACTCGCTTTACCTGGCCTTGTATCCACTTTTTTTCTCTCACACACTCACACACACACTCACACTTCTCTTCACTTCCTCTGCCCTCCGGTCTTTCATTTCTTCGCACTCCTTGACATTCCACAATTCTTTTCCTTTTTCTTTCAACTGTTACCTCAATTCTTTTGTGTTTTAACTTTTCAGTCCTATCATTTATTTTTCTTCCATTGTTTCTTCCCATGATCCCCCCCCCCCCACCCCCTTCTTTAGAGTTCATATACATTTTTTCTCATATTTTCCCTCCCATGCTTGTCCTTGTCTTTTTTTCATTCATTGCATTACTGTATTTCCACATTTTCTATGTTGTTCCATCATTCAATGTTGTAGTTCATTATGGAAATCTTTATGATTTTTTATTTTATTTTACCATTGACCCTATTAAACTTGAACTATTTTGATACTATCCTTCTTCCGTCCTTTCTGACTTTGTTTCTTCTGTTATTTATTTCTATCTTCCTTCTGTTCATCCTTGAATTCTTCCTTCCTTTACCTCCTGTCTTCCTTTAATTTTTAACATTTTTATTTCCTTTTTAAATTTATTTCTTCCTTCCTTCCTTCCCTACATCATTTTATCCCTTCCCTTTATCCCGCCTTCTTCGTTCCTTTCTTCCTAATTTAATTTTTTTTCAGTTGTTTCCTTCCTTTCTTCTTTCCTTCCTTCTTTCCATTCTTTCTATCATTTTAGTTCTTTCTTTTTCTGTTTTATTCTTTCTTTCTTCGTTGTTAATTTCTTTCTTCCTTCTTCCTTCCTTCCTGCTTTCCTTTAATTATTAACATTCTTTCTTTGTTTTTGTTTCTTTTTTGTTTTTTATTTCTTTATTTCCCTCTTCCTTCTGTCTCTTTCCTTTTATCTTGATTCCTTCCTTCCTTATTCCTTTGTTAATTGTGAATTTCCTTTCTTTCTTTCTTTCTCTTTCTTTCTATCTTTCTTAGGATGTAGACAGTAATGTCCTTGCTACTAATCTAAAATGGCCATTAAAAATAGTTTTAAATGACACTGGAACACTTTCAGATGCAGATAATGCAGTGAGGAGACTTTTTGACTTTGTGGCTGTGTCAGATAGTAAGGCAGATCTCTCACTTCCCTTCACATTACTGCATTCCCGACTAAAGCAATCCAAACAAATTCCTGCACCTGCTGCTGCACTCGGAGCTGATCACAGGAATGCGCTGTTTTCATTTCTTCCCAAAAGTGAGGTGGTGAACTCGGGTTTTTAATAAAAAGAACTACCCCACACCCCCTCACTGCTTCATCACAGCCCCCTCACTGCCCCCGCATAATGCCCCTCTCCACCTCCACCAGCTTTCTGCAGAAGGAGAAGAGAGGCTGCTAGTCCTAGTTGACGAGAGGGGAGGAGGAGTGGGCCTTTACACAGAGACCACTGAAATAATTACAAACTGACAATAAGAATAGAAAAGAGAGAGAGAGAGACAAACACCCCACTGTTTGTTTGTTACCTGGCAACCTGATTTAATAGCAAAAACGACAAGAAAGTCATAAAACTCAAGCACCAAAAAGGACAGAAAGTGGGAAAAACTTTCTCCTGTTACATTTGACCTTTCTTCAATCTACATATGACAAGTTTCACTGGCATTAAGGTAATGAATAAATACATCAAACACACTAGCTATTGCTACATAAATTTGCACTGATAATGCAATCCTTTTTATAATCTAATATAATCTATAATCATAAAAATCATATTAAAATAACAAACCATATATATATATATTTATTTTTTTTGAATAACCTTCATTTCCTTTCCAGAGGATGCCAATACTTATGGACCATACTGTACAGTATATTCCAAAAACACTTATCAATTAAAAAAAAGGAGGCATCAATGATTTTAAAGTTTTGTAATTATGTTAAATTTCAGGACTGCGGCAAATTGCTGGATGGTTGAACAAACCATTGCCTGATAACTCCCTTTTTTTTCTATATATAATCCTCCGCTATATTAATGCAGAGTTATCCCAGTGTTTCACAAGTGCTTGGATACCAACAAGGTAGAAAGTTTTCTCAGTATACCAGAGCCATGATCAGACTTCCTGCTCCATGTCTGAAACGGTGGCCTTCCAGGAACTCCTTTAACGGCCCAAACATGTGAAAATGGCTTGGAGCAAAGTCCAGCCTGTATGAGGGATGTGGTACTGTAATAACTCCCAGCCAAGTTCCTGTAACATACAAGAGGTGATGGTGAATGATTGATTGTTCAAATCCCACAGACAAATGCATTTCTTCGGAAGGTTGGCAAAAAGTTCTGTCGATTTTCAAAGTTTAGTTGTTCCACTCATTGAATGTCAATGGGAACAACTGCAGCGGGCTTCTAACCACCTCGGCTGGGTTCATCATTTTTGCATGTATGGCTTTTATTTTTTTATGTTTGCACCATTCAAATTTTTACTTCATCTTACAGTAACATCACCGTACTGTGCTTGAAGTCTTCTGTAAATGTCAATCGGTTTTACGACTTCTTCTTAATGTTTATGAGACGACAATTTCCAGTTTGACTTAAACAGATTTTTCAATAGAATTTAACAAAAAAAATGAAAAACAACACAATCCAATAAAAAAAAAAGACTCATATTGATGTTTCTTTTATGTAATTGACTTTAATGAGAATTTGCTTAACACATTCCATCAATTCTCTAAAGTTGTCCATTAAAGATTATGTGATTAAAAATGTACAGTTAAATAAATCGAGTGAAGTACATAAAGTTATGCTATGGTCTCTTGACTAGACCTGGGCTGTGTGGTCAGATGAGGTAGAAAAAAAAATAAAGCACGGTTGTACAGAAAACCCTACAATTTACTATAAAGTACTAGGAAACATCTTTGACATTATGTACTGTAAATCATGGTCTTCATCACAAGGCTCTGAGAACCATGCTATGACTGGCTATGACTGGGTCATGGTTGGAGCTTCCAGCAAGACATGTGGGTTGAAAAAGAGAGTCCACCAGAGAGAACCATGAGCCCTTGGAGAATCTGAATTATGTATTGAAGAGCCATTTCAGATTCCTTGCTTCGTGGTTTTTTTTTTTCAACCATAGGTTTGTTTGAGCTGTAGCTGTGTATAGTAGTACATCTTCTGTTTCTTGGATTATAAACTAGTGTGGAGTTCCACAAAACAAAACAACAACAAAAAAAACATTATGTTCTGGATTATCGACTATCCTCTATATCCCAGTGAGTTTGTGTGTCTCAGTGACGGATTGCTATCCTAGAACATTTTCTTGCACCTTTCTAGGGTACAAGCAGATGGTTTAGTAATGTTCCTTTTTACACTTCAGACAATTGAAACAACACAAAAGCTGAGATTACAGGGTGATGGAGTTTATGCACATTTTTCATTAGAGCTCAGAGAATTCGAGCAATAGTGCCATAATTATAGCAATTATTTATTCCCTACTAGCAAAAAATGATTAAGCTGTTAATTGCCACTGTTGCAGGAAAACATGATTTATTATGAGCAGTGAGTAAAATGCCATACCAAAATTAAGAAAAGCTGAGAGTGGGGAGGAAAAAAACTGCATTGGGAAAAAGTGCAATGTTCATTGTAGAAATGTGCTTATAAAACATCCTTTGTACAGATGTTTATAAATGAAGAAATGGTGTGCAGGGATAATGTTTCAAAGCAGCATCAATAATGTATAGTCACTGTACACTTTAGGATCGCTGCATGAATACTGAACACATTGTTTTTTTTTTTTTTTAACCTTTTTTTTTTTATCAGCTACACAAGCCAATCTGTTTATGCCAAGAACCTTTCAGCAGGCTTTCTTAGACCTGCCTTCACATTTTTATTAATTCATTTGGCAGAATAATTGATTCATATTGATGCACAAGGGAAGTAAATTTGAGTTTGGGGAAAATAAATGAAGCAATTTAGGCTTTAGATCCTTTTTTAAAAGACAGACCACATTTATATTCAGAACATAGATCGGTAATGTTGCTTCATTTACCTTCAGCCTGTCACTCGAACACTGGGTGTGACCATGAAGCCTTGTCAACAGTCACAATGTGGCAATATAACCCTGGATGGAACATCAATCCTTCACAAGTCACAAGGTCACATAGTAACCAATGAAGGGGTAGCTGCTGGGATATTTTGGAGAGTTGAGAGAAATCCACAAAGCCCAGAAGAAACCCTTGTGGAAGATGTGAAACTCCACACAGATCTTAACCTGTGCTCTAGATCGAAGCCTGGAGCTGTGAGGTGACGACACCATTCGCTGCACCCACTTTAGGACGTGGGAACGGGACACTATTTCGTGGTCACAATGTACTAAGGCATGGAAATAAGATACAATGTTATGGCAGCAACTTACAAAGATGTGGGAACAAAATAGTACATATATAAGGTATGGCGACGAGATAGTGTGGCCACAACTTAATAACACAAGAGAAGGAAATAGTGTATGTACTGGCTGAGTGAAAATGAAGTAGGCAATATTTAATGGCTATAGAACTTGTAGTATCACTGGAGCACCACCCCATGGTGTATTACCCCATTTTGCTCTTACTGTGCAGGCGTGATTAGAGCAGCCTTTTCCAGGACGTTGGCTGGGACGACTTAGACCTCATGATTTTTTCCCTGTAAAGCTATGCAAAATAGGAAATTCTCAGCAAAATATCCCAAACAACTTCCTTCAGAAGACTATGCATTCCATCCCTAGCTGTTTGAGGAATTTGGTTGACGCCACCAGTACCTTTGTTGAAATGTAAAGATTTGCTTTTATTTTCCCATGTAATAAAGTATTTGTACAATTTGTTTTAATAAATTTGTATTATAAATATAGACTTTATTACCAATTCTTAATGCCTAGTTACTCTTCACCCACCCTGTATAAGTGGATTAGTCCATAGTTTGCAAGAGGCTAAATGCAATGCAGTTAAGTTGAAGCCACAACAGTATCCAGTGGCCGTACCTTATATATACACTATGTCATTCCCTTGTGTTATTAAGTTGTGGCCACAACATAGTATCTCATGGCCACGCCCTATACCATTCCGTTCCCACATCTTAGTAAGTCATGGTCACAGATTTTTTTTCTTCCCCAAATGCCTTGCCCCATGCTCATGTTTCATATTTTTCATACATACAATATTAAGCTCTCCAACATGTTAGGCTTATTCTTAATTCATGACATAGTGATCTAGCATGGGGATGTGAGGATTTTGAATAAAGTCACACTGGATAAGAGCGTCTACCAAGAGCAGCTGTCATGTCAACATTTTATCAAACCCTTAAAATGAAATCTACCATATTTCACGTTCTTGAAAATCTCGCCTGAGATGAGATAGGGTAAAGTTGGAGATCAGTGCAGAACATCTCTTTTGCCACTTGAGGGCAGGACAGTCACAGATATCTCTGAAAAGCCACTTTTGACATATCCACATACCGCAGTGAACATTTAACAGGCATAGCCATGCTGGCATTTTGGATTGTGGGAGTGTAACGTCCCAGTTTTCAGGTCCCAGTAAGAAACAGTAGGTTTTAGGCCAGGAACTCGAAATGTAAAATTAATTAATAATATATCTAACCTCCAAAATCAGCAAATCAAGCACAGAAATATTAGCTTTAAAAACCCAGGTTGTGATTGAGATTTTTATGTTTTGTACCACCGTAACACAATGATGAAAATCACAGGCTTATGCTGCAGTTCAAAAAATGCCTCGCCCCATATTATAACTGAAACTCCTGTGCTCTGTTCACTATTACCCAATGCTGTGTTTAAGGAAATCTTTAAAAATTATATAAAAATATTCATTCCTTCAGGTTCAGTAACTACTATATAATTGTAAAGCTATAATAAGTGAAATGATGGAGCTGAAGTCATTCGACAAGGAACAACTGTAACACTATCAGAGTATGACATCACAGTATGCATCACCTCACAGTCACGAATGGAGCAAAGGTATAGACACAACATATAAACACCATCAGAGAATCACCACCTCACAGTCTCTACTATGATGTAGATGTATAATTAAAAAGGCGATTACAGAGTTGATCCTCATGTCCCCTATAGTTGGCTAATGGCTTTTTTTGAGTTTGAAGTAGAAGTTGATGTGTAAATTCCAAGATAACCCGACAATAACGATCAGGGTTTGGAAGGTTATTCAGTGGGGCAAAAAAGTATTCAGTCAGCCACCAATTGTTCAAGTTCCTCCCATTAAAAAAGATGAGAGAGGCCTGTAATTTACATCATGGGTATACCTCAACTATGAAAGACAAAATAAGAAAAAAAAAATCCAGAAAATCACATTGTAGGATTTTTAATGAATTAATTTGTAAATTCCTCAGTAAAATAAGTATTTGGTCACCGACAAACAAGCAAGATTTCTGGCTCTCACAGACCTGTAACTTCTTCTTTAAGAGGCTCCTCCGTCCTCCACTCATTACCTGTATTAATGGCATCTGTCTGAACTCGTTATCAGTATAAAAGACACCTGTCCACAACCTCAAACAGTCACGCTCCAAACTCCACTATGGCCAAGACCAAAGAGCTGTCAAACGACACCAGAAACAAAATTGTAGACCTGCACCAGGCT
>JAQMYG010000012.1:10555750-10583218 GCA_030014215.1 Clariallabes teugelsi | reverse complement strand
AATGGCTAGTGACTCCGGAAATCCACTAGCCACATTGGCCAGTGAGCAAAAAAGTTAATGTCAAGCCCTGGTGCAAACGTAATAACTTTTAAAATCTGTTTAAAACCAGTTTAATACCTATTCACAGTACACAAAACATAATAGATATTCTAGTACGTACAGCCAAACTGGTGATAGCAGTGAATGACATGATGGGAAAAGTACTTGTTCTTTTCAGATTACATGTGAGACTCCAGCGCTATAAACGTCCCCATCGCAAGTTTAAATGTTTTGTGAAAAGGTTCATGTTGGACCTCAAACTAATCCCTGGATGGTTTCAGACAGCCACGATATTTGTCGTCCTCCAATCACTTCTCCCTGGATCTGCATTTACACATGGCTTAGACTGTATTGCTTGCTTCCAGTCGCAGCCCTCAAATCAGACGCTGGATTAACATGTTCTTCTTCAAGGTTAACACAAAGAGCATAGCCACGCAGGTATACTACTGCCACCTATCACCTACTTGTTTTATGTACAAGAGGCGTTTAAGTCAAACCAGGACTTTTGATTGTATAGAATAACAGAGCATAGTTATGAGAGTAAACACTCGCTTTATCTATATAAATAAAAGAAAGGTTTTTGACTGTACATTGGTCAGAACTGTACGGGGGTTCATACATTGGACGACTAATAATGCCTTAAAATGTCTTAAAGTGTGATTAAATTTGGGCATTAAATCTGGAGCTGAATTATATTTATGAGCTTTGGAGGACCGGAAACCGGTCTCAGAAAAGTTTCTGTCTGTTTGTCTGTCCAGCCAAATTCGTCATAGCATCACGCAAAACTGATTCGACAGAACTGAACAAAACTTTGATAATCCTTTGGTATTTGCCCGAAGTTAAATCTCTGCCATAAATTGCGAAGGATTGTTATGAGAAGTTCTGTGCCAGATTATCTCACAGCAGCCTCGCGCTCGAAGTGGGCAAGGCTATACACGTCACTCACCAAAGCCAATCAACACGACAGTTTACCGGAAATACACCAGAGTATGCGGAGGACACAGAAACGACAGGAACGCCCCTACAAAGCTCATAAATCCTCACAAACATGAACGTGCGACGCAGCATGGCTTACGCCGAAAAAAAGACATGTACCTTTTGAAAACTGAATCTTCAAAGATGAATAGACAGATCATTTTATGCTTAATCAACATACTTCAACATTCTCACTGTTCAAATGTTTTACGAAGAATTTCATCATGTATGGCGCCTAAAGTCTGTTAATGACAATCAGAGAAATTTTTTTCCCAGTTTGACTCGAACGCTTCTTGAACAAACAAACAGGTCTTGTAAATTAAGGCTACCCTCATTATAATTCAGCTTCAGATTTAATGCCCAAATTTCATCACACTTTAAGACATTTTAAGGCATTATTAGACCACGAATATCAAAAACAACATTTTAAGACAATATAAGAGTTTTTAAGGATCGGCAGGAAGCCTGCTATTGTTCATAAACAAAAAACAGCAAAACTGTACTGACAATTACACCTTTTCATCTAAATATTATAAAGAACCGACACTGGAGACTCCTTCCATAAATAATAAATAAACCTTGCTTTAGAAAAAAGCTCCTCCACTGCAACCATTACAGTTTTTTCTTTGTTCAGTAAATCATTTTTTTTATTTAAACATAACTCAGCTGATAAAACAGAAACGGTCTCGGCTGCTGTTTCAGAAAAAATGAACCTGACTGATCATATAAATGAGAACAGAAAAAGTATAAAATGTACAAAAGTGCATAAAGGTATACTACATAAAGTCTAAAAACTTTAGAGAAGGAGTTATGTTAGGTGACTACTGCAAGGAGAACAAGGTAGCTGAAATATTCAAAATGTGAATATCTCGCTTTTATATTCGTAGGTATCGTAAAAATTTTAATATTACTTGTACGGTGAAATTCGTTTTGACAGCACCACAACAACACACACACAAACGCACACAGACACACACACAGCACACTGAATTGAGACAATCGAGCACTTGTGCACTGGGTGACAGTGAGAAAGGCTCAGCTGGAGGTGATACGTGTGCAGGCACAAACGCTTGCACACACAAAGACTCCACAAGAACCTTAATGCGAGAGGCTTTGAGTACAAATGACATGAGCAAGAAAGGAGATCAGAGCTAGAAGAACAAAGAGTGTTCACACACACACACACACACACAAAGAGCAAAGTAGAACACAGTAAGTGGTGAGATGAGAACGAGGAGAACAGAAGCACACTGAACCACATTACAGTGAGTCGAGCGTGGAAAAGAAAAGCTGTGAATAACAAGCACTACATTCTCTGATGAGGAGTTGCTGACCACAGAGCCTCACCACACTGTACACTAATGCTTTTCTTCTCCTCAGTCCCTCTCTCACGCTCTCTCAATCCTCACCCGCCTGGGTCTCTTTTAACTTCTCAATCATCAGATGCCCTCAGTCCCACACTCCCTCAGGCACAACAACCTACACGCACTTGGTATACAAGAACACCACTTAACGGCAATCCTGGGAACACTCAAGAACTGTGAAAACAGAAAGGGGGGAAAAAAAGAAGAAAGGAAACCATGCCAAGACGACTGACTCAGCTCACTGCGGATTTTGATAATTAGCAGAATCAAATGAGTCAGAACTGGAAAAAAAAAAAACACGCACACACGCATATAGCATTCAACACACAGACAGATTCAACGCACCTGCCAGAGCGGCTCTCTGTCCGAGGGGAAGAGGCTGAAGTATCTGTGGGCCAGCTGGACAGGGGGCAGGGTCTGCAGCCTCAGGTGAGTCCAGGTCTGCAGAAAGCGCAGCAGCTTCTTAAACGTGTACAGTCCCAGACGGTCATTTCCATAATTAGAAAGATGAGTCATGAAGATACTAATCTGCAAAACACAGACAACAATTTGCGTATTAGGATTTTCTTTTTAATTAACTCCATACATCAAAGGAACTTCTCTACCTCATCCAATCCCAGTTGTCCTTTTAGCTCTCGGATTGGGAGAAATGCTTCTTGTGAATCTGCAAGCCCTAGTTTGTCAAAGTGGAGCACTTATGTCATCAAACTACTATGAATACAGTGCCATAAAAAAGTATTTGCTTAAACGTTTACGATCATCAAACTAATTTTAATATTACACAAAGTTAACCTGAGTACATAGAAAATGCAGTTTTTAACTGATGACTTCATTAAATTGGGAAAACCTATCTGGCCCTTGCTAAATCATGAATGAACTGTGGCTAGCCACATTTTTTGGAAAGATGAGTAAAATTTCAGTGCCACACCCAGGTTTCATTACTGCCAGACCTGTTGAACCAAGAAATCACTTAAATAGAACCTGTCCGACAAAGTCAAGCATCATGCAGCGACCTAAAAAAACAGATGAGAAACAAAGTAATTGACATGCATCAGTCTGGCAGTGCATACAAAGCCAGTTCCAAGGCTTTGGCACTCCAGCAAACCATGTTGAGAGCCATTATCTACAAATGAAGAAAACTTGGAACAGTGATGAACCTTCCCTAGAGTGGCCGGCCTACACAACGACGACTCAACCAAGAGCTCATAAATGAACCCAGAACAACTTTTAAAGAACTGCACTTGCCTCAGTTAAGGTCAGTGTTCATGATTCAAAAATAAGAAAGAAACTGGGCAAAAAAAAATAAAAAATGAATCCATAAGAGAGTTCAAAGGCGAAAGCAACTGCTAAACATAAAAAAGACAAATGCTCATCTCACATTTGCCATAAAGTATCCCGATTAACCATTAAGACTTAAACTTTTTGGAAGGTGTATGTCGTATGTCCCGTTACATGTGGTGTAAATCTACACAGCATTTCATATAAAGAACATCATAACTGTCAAACATGGTGGTGGTAGCATGATGGTCAGGGGCTGCAGTTTGAGGAGATGCCATAAACATGCCATAATTGATAGAACCATGAATTCTGCACTTTGCCAGAAAATCCTAAGAACAATGTCCGACCATCAGTTTGTGAGCTCAAGCACACTTGGGTTATGCAGCAAAAAAGTCCACCTCTGTATCGCTCAAAAAAATAAACAAAACAACACATTAAGGTTTTGGAATGGCCTACTCTGGACTTGAATCAGATCAAGATCCTTAAACAGCCCAAAACCCCTCCAATGAGGCTGAATTACAACAATTCTGCAAAGAAGAGTGGGCCAAAATTCCTCAGTTATCGCAGGTGCTTGATTGCAGCTGTTGCTGCCAAGGACGGCACGAGCAGTTATTAGGTGTAAGGGCGATTATGTTTTTCCACCAGGCAGGTTTGGACAGCCTTTTTCCCCTTAAAAAATTAAATCATCATTTAAAAAAATGCATATTCTCTGCACTCTGGTTATATTTGTGTAATATTAAAATTTATTTGATGGTCTGAATCTTCAAAGTGTGACAATTATGCAAAAATAAATAAATAAATTACAAAAAATCTGGCACTGTATATTCTTCCCTCTGTGTGTCTCATGCTGTTTAGTCACCACCATCCAATTTCTTGCTGGAAGACGTAATGTAAAGAGAAAGGCAGGAGACTATTTTTTTTACTAAGGGAAAAAATTTATAAGGTATTCCAGCCCGGCCAGACTCTGCAAAACAACTAAATAAATAACAATAGCGACAAAATCAACAGCAACACTCACTCACTCATTCTCTATCCCGCAACAACATTAAGACTTTTTTATGGAAAATATTACATAATTACATATTACATAAACCAAGACTCAACAAACAACTGAAACGGCAACATTAACAACAACAACAACAATGGCAACAAGAACATAATTTTTTTTTAAGGAAACATTTTATTATGCATTCCAAGTCCACTGAGACTCAACAAACCACCGAAACAACAATACCAACAGAAACAACAAGACTTGTTTTTTAAAATGGGAAATATTATACAATGCATTCCGAAAAAAACAAGTGAAACAGCAACAACATCACCACTAATAACACTAGCAACGACAATGGAAGACAAAATTTGCATTTTACAGTATAATGCATATAAACTCATCCAGATGCAACAAACAAATGGATCATCATCATAATAAACAAAAAAAATGGCAACAAGAGCAACAAGAACAACAACAGACTATTTTCTTTTTCATAGAAACATTTTCTAATGCATTTCAAGTCCAACAACAATAGTTGAAAAAAAAAAAAAAACATTATATAATACATTCTGAATCCATCAATACTCTACCTACAAGTGAAACAGCAACACCATCATCATGAACAACAACGATGGCAACAACAACAATAACAACAAAACCACTATTTTTAATGGAAAACATTTTTTAATCCATTTCAATCCCATACATATTCAACAAACATAAATCATGATCATCATCATTAACAACAACAACATGAACAACAACAACAAAAAGCCACGAAACAGCAAGAACAATATGTCTAGTTTCTTCTTTAAGGCAGCATTATTTAACATGATACTTTCCAAGCCCATACAGAAAAAAACCAACAAACAAACAACTAAAATACCATCACCAACAAAAAAAGAACAACAAAAAAACTGGGAAACATTATATAATGTATTCCAACCCCATCCAGTCTTAACCTACAACCAAAACAACCAAATCAATGGCAACAACAACAACGACAACTATTTTCTTTTTTTTAATACTAAACATAATAATAGTGCATTCCAAACCTATTCAGACTTCAATAGAAAAACAACAATGATGACGGCAGTGTAAACTACAACAACAGCAGCCCAGAGTTACTGTACAATACCATCCAGATTTGGCACAAGAACTCCCCAAAAACACTTCAAAGGATAGGTTTTGTTACAAGAACAATGACAACAGCACACCTCCAATGAGCAGGCAGATGTTCTTATTAATCTGGTCACCTACTGTGACTGTTATTACATTTTAATTTCATTTTATTTAATTAGTTCCATGTATTTCTATAGTGCTTTTAATAACATGCATCGTCACAAAGTAACTTAATAGATTTTTTAATTAAAATATAGATTTTGATTCAACCCAGAGCCGGTTGCGGCAAGAAAAAAAAAAAAAACTCTCTGGGATGACTTGTGGAAGAAACCAGACTCAAAACGGATCCTGTTTTCCGTGTGACACCGGATAGTGTAGCTATAAATCACAACTCGTCTACAACTGTGTACTATAAAGTCAAGCAGGGCTAAGTGTGCTGAAAAGATCTCTTTGACCTTTTTTTCAAGCTCACTCCAGGACTGTACAAACACTGTCTGGTATGTCAAGCTGCTTACACTAGCTGACGGAAAATCAATATATATAAAAAAAAAAAGATTTCAGTGCCTCATGCATTACATTATCATTTTGTATAGAATTTTTTTTCTTCTACTATCATAGTTGCACAGGATGATGTTTAAGTTGTTTACAAACCAATCACACACCTGCAAACGTAAAAATAAATAAATAAATAAATAAAGGCTTCAACTAAAGAGTGCTAAATTATGGAAAAACATGCTCTATGATTACTGTGTCATGTTGCTGAAAGTACAGGTACAGGGCTACAGCTAGAAGCCATGTCCTATCCGGGTGTGTGACTCGCCCTTTAAAACTTAATGACTCTAGCTGTTACTCTAATCAATAGTGAGGAGCTCATTAGGAAAGAGACGAACATGCAATTAGCTGACCTACTCCACAAGCGCTGCTCATTGATCAGTCGAGCCTGAACCATGAGCTAATCACTGCATTAGATCAGGCCTGGATGGAGCACTTGAAAATGCTTTAGGGAAATAGGGTTTTATCATAAGATAAAATATTGCACTAGCTGAGAACCTGTCCATAATAACCAAAGAGAATTTATTGTAGTGGAAAATGAATACAGGTTTGTCTTAGGGCTGCACATAGTATATAGAATTATGTTTAGTGTGAAACTAAAGATTCTTTTTTTAAATTATTATTACTCTTTTCCTTTCCTCCTGTAAATGACTGTAAGCCACTGTAACTGTAAAGTATAAGCAATTTCCCTCTGGGATTAATAAAGTTCTTTGAATCTTGAATGACGATTTGGTTTAAAAAAAAAAAAAAAAAGAACAATCCCATTATTTTATTTTACACTCATATTCCAAACAGATTTTAAACTGCAATTTGTGACAATTAAATATACCATTTTGCATTAAAAAATGCTTACCTACTGTAGGTTAATACCAAATAATGGCACAAACTCTCATTCAGAGGATGTTTGCCAATATGTATTTAATCAGCTAAAAATTATACCAAAAGACCACTTAAGATTATATACATAAATTCTCAACTATGCATATATTACCTGTAATAAATTGCAGCAATTTAAATAACTGTAAATAACTGCGATTTCAATTTTATGGAATGAATTGTGCCGCACTAGTTTATATACTGTATATATCTTTTTAATCTTAACAAAAGTCATTTCAGTTGTAAGTGTTTGTATAAACGTATTTCCCGTATAAACGTATTATTTTTACAAAGCTGTTATTAAACTTAATTTGTGCATATATTTTTATTATCCAGCATTATGTAAAAATACTTAGACAAAATTTTTTTACAAATCACTAAGTAAATCATTCTGTGAGTTTTGGTTAGCTATGATAGATGGTTAGATGGTGCCCCAGTATTGCTCTGCCGTGGCCAAGTAAAATATAATTTAAATATAGTCAAATAATTTAGATTTATAATAAAGAGTATTTATTTATTTATTTATTTATTTTTAATCCGAAATGTCAAAGCAATGCTGTTTAACCCAAGATACAAGCTGAGGTGTACCTCGCAATCCGTCCTGAAATGCTGAAGGTGTTGAGGGGCTGTCCTGGTTGACATACCTCTTCAACATTGCATGGAAGTGGCAGACTAGGGTGGTGGTTCCCCTCTTCAAAAAGGAGGGCCAGAGGAAGCATGCCAACTATAGGGACACCCTACTACTCACCATCCCTGAGACAGCGTACCCTAAGGTGCTGGAAAGGAGGTTTTCCCTCACCTCATCAATGGTCATAAGCGTTGGTAGTCAAACAACTCCATGGTGGCAAAAGCTCTGGAAATTGATGAGATCCACCCGGAAATGCTGAAGGTGTTGACGGGCTGTCCCGTGTGGCATGCCTCTACAACACTGTGTGGAATTCGGGGACGCTGCCTAAGGAGTGGCGGACTAGGATGGTGGTTCCCCTCTTCAAAAAGGGGAGCCAGAGGGTGCAGGCCAACTACTGAAAGATCAAGATCATGAATCAAAGTGGCCGAAAAGGGTTTTCTCAGAAGGGTAGCTGGCCTTTCTCTTAGAAATAGGATGAGAAGCTCAGTCATCCGTGAGAAACTCAGAGTAGAACCGCTGCTCCTTTGCGTGGAAGGAGTCAGTTGGGGTGGTTCAGGCATCTAGTAAGGATGTCACCAGGATGCCTCCCTAGGGAGGTGTTCTTGGCAAATCCAGTTGGGAGGAGGCCACAGGGCAGACCAAGGATGAGGTGGAGAGATTATATCTTCACACTGGCTTGGGAATGCCTCGTGATCCTGCAGTCAGACTTAGCTGAGGTGGCTGGGGAAAGAAAAGTTTGGGGTTTCCTGCTGGACCCAATTTCGGATAAGGGGATGAAGATGGATGGACGGACGGACGGACGGACGGATGAATGTATGGATGGCAAACAACCATGGATAAATTCATGTTCAAATAATGTCAAAATTCAAACAAAATAATAAAGTTGCATAAAAAAAAAGCACCTAAGAAAATTACTTGTATGACTGGGAAGGGGCTGCACGGTGGCCAAGTGGTTTAAATCTCTCCTCCATGTGCGTGGAGTTTGCACGTTCTTACTGTCCTCGATGGGTTTCCTGTGTGTACTCTGCTCTCCACCACCAGTCCAAAGAGATGCATTATATGTTGACTGACATTTCGAAATCGCCGATAGTTTATGATTGTGTGTGAATGTGTGATATGTGATGGGTTAGCACTTTTGCCTTGTGCCCTGAGGTTACTTAGATAGGCTCCAGGCCCCATGCGGGATAGATAATGGATGAATAGATGTTGGGGGAACGATGGTGGGGCTCAGAGGATATCGGTTAATACTGGAAAGTGCTGAACACCTGCATGAGTGTCAATCATTTCACATGCAAGTGTGTGGATAATGGGACTCAGGGACTAGATTAATGCGTACGATACAGATACTGTAGATCAGGATTAATCGCTAATCAATAGTGTAGAGAGCACGTGATTCATAACCTGGAGTAAATTTAATATTCGGAAAAACACTTTTTAGTTTTATTATGAGACATGCATAGACATCAATCAGCCATAACAATAAAACCACTCACAGCTGGAGTGAATAAAACTGATTATAATGTTACAATGGCACCTGCAATGCAGCAGTTATATTATTGATTCTGAAAGAACCTTATGGTGTTTTATAACATGGACCCTGACTACTAACTCCATAACTGTTTTCTTTGGTCACAGAGTGTACACATTTAGGAAATAAAATGTCAACAAGGCTGATCCATGGATTGTGGAAGTAGTGGAGGTGTACGTGTGTGCACTCACTGGGTTGAGTAATACAGTTAGGAAGAGTTCCCCTCCGTCAATGAGCTTGTCCAGCTCCTGAGGGCCTCCTGGGTAATCTTTATAAAAAATAGTGTGAGTGAACAGACCACAAGTCTGCCTCGGCAGCACCTGACAGAGGAATTGGCAATAGGTTATCTCATGAAGACAAACGCACATATATATATATATATATATTCTCAATATTATATTCTCTCACACACATACACACACACACGCATGGTAAGGCAAGTGCCGAGATTCTCTCCTCACTTCAATAAATAGACTGAGGCTTAATGTAATATTCATAATCTCTCTTGGAGCGTTCATGAACTCGGCAGGGGTATATAAAAATCAATGAGAGGCAGGACCCACATCTGAATATAAATCTGCTCTCTCCGTAATCAGCTAACCGCTCGCTCTCCTGTCTTACTTCCCTCTCTGCTTCAAGGACAATCACACTGGGGGTCAGTCACACAGAAACAGAGCTCTCGAAAAAGACGGCATTCAAAGAAGACATTTTAAACGAAGAGCAGGGAATGTCGATGTAGGGTAAAAACTATCTATTACACTTATTGATTAATTGTGTTCAGGTGGAAAGGGAAAAAGAAAAAAAGAAACTGAGAGGAGGATGAAATCGAAGAAAGAGTCATAAAGGAACAGAAATAGTATGAACATGCACAGAATGTGTGTGTGGGTGAGGAGGGAAAAAAATGAACAAAGAAAAATAAAAAAAAAAGAGAAGGACACAGTAAACATGTTAGTGTTCATATACAGTAGTTTTTTTTTGTTTTTTTTAATAAATAAATAAATAAAAATACAAAATCAGATTTCATGTTGTTTTGGTTTAGTTTCATTATTTTGAAATATTAAAGCGTCTAATTGTTAGTAAGGGATGCATGAACACACTGCATATTCTATATTAATAGGTAATACTGTGAAAATGGCCAGAACATGAATATGATTTATCATATGACTTCAATGAATTATATTCCTCAGCAACTGACGTAATGAATGTACCATTGGTTTAATAACACTTCATAAAATAATTAGTCCTTCAACTTTACCCCAGACACACACATTTGCAAACACGGACCCCACACAGTGTGATTTCATGTCACTTGAAGCAAGATATGGACCTTTTCATGTAACATAATTAACATTCTTACATTCCACGCACACACGTCTTCCTGCCAGCCGACACCTTCCACACTTGATTAGAATTGTAAATTAGAACTACATTAGATTGTATTGAATTTATTTGAATAAACTTGTGATCCAGCTTTTATTTTATTATTACTTTTTTTTTTCTTTTTTTTTTTGAGTGACCAAGTTGGCATGGTCAGGTTAATTGTAAATTAGGAGCATATCCCAGGAGAGTGGGTGCAAGGTGGACAAATCCTGGATCAAAGAGGCAGTTTTGTAAAAGCAAGTCACTTACACTTACTGCCATGATTTTGGAAGGTGGGAGGAAACCAGAGAACCAGGACGAAATGTAAGAACAGAAAGCATGTAATATTGTTTTTGCGTGTGCGTGAGCGTATGTCTGTGGGCTCTTACGCTGATGCCGGTGTGGATGAAGCCACGGCGGTAACGGGCCGGTTTGAGATGAGGATATTCCTCCGTACTGGTCACTCGGATGCCCCAGACTTTCTTCCAGGCCTCGTAGAGCTGCATGTGGATGGGGTAGACGCCAGAGTGATGAGGAGCCACTGCGTAACCCAGGTGCGTGGGGATAGAGTGTTCCTGCATGCCAGGTTCATACAAAAGACAAGATCCATAAAGCTCACTTAATGAGGTGGCGAAAAAAGACAAAAGTATTAAGACAACATATTCCAGTTTTCCCTGGGCATAAAACAGGAGATAACACTAATTAGTTCTGGCTGAAGAAGTGTGCTAATTAACTGAAAAACTAGTGAAATACTGGTGTGACATGTGACTATGGTATTCAGGTGGTATTCTGGAGCCATGTCCTGGGTCATCTCCAGACCTAAACCCAGGAGAAAACTGTTGGACAGTGGTGAAGAAGGCAGTAGCGTTCAAGGAACATCTTCTGTAGATGATCTTCAGGAAGGAATCGAGCAGGCACGGATTGAGCGAGTGACACCAGAGTACTGCAGACGTCTTTTTAATTCTATAACCAGTTGGATCCAGCAGGTCTTGAAGAATAAAGACTTCATACTAAATACTGATTGCATTGCATAAAAGAACAAATTATTCTTATTATCTTGTCATCATTTTAAAAAAAATGTGAATGTCATTAAAACAGTGAATTTCACTTTTGACTCAAATTTCAATCTTCATGAAATCTATTCGCCTTCATATTCATGAACGTCCCTGATACTGAACATTTAACATGAAAGCTGAATTAAATAGTCTCATATCGTTAAATATAAAACAATAATCCTTCTAATTTATTTTATGATTTTCTCGTCTTAATCATCAAAACGGCCTGAAGTTAGACATCTTAGGCAATCTTTCTAGATCATCATGATGTAGAGAGTGTGTATATACCAGAATAAACCCATCAGATCTACTCACAGTCTCACCTGTCCTGATTGGAAAACTGGTTAATATTTATAACCTGTAGTCTTGGGGTGACCTACTGACTGTTTTGTGAGCAAATTTAATCTTGAGGTCATGAGAAAATCCATTAACTAATGAAAGTGTAACTGAACTGTTGTCCACCAGGTCTACTTAGATCGGAAGTCATTAGTGTTAATGAGATTTTGCGGGTTTGAATCTGAATACAGATACAAATCACACAAACAGTAGCTGCGCTAACATGGACGCTAGTCTTCCACTAATAATCTGTAGAATACTATAATCAGAATAAAACTTCATTATAATAAATGCCATAATCAAAACAGTCCAGCCCAATTTCCCCAAGTGTAAACATTTGGTATTTTGCTCTATAGATAAATATTAGCCATGTAAACACTCAATTCCGTTGTTTCTCTCTTGCTGGAAGAAATATATGATTTCTCTGAATGTTTACCCCAGGTGGTGACATGATTGAGTTTCTCAGAATCTCTCGAGGAAAACCAAAATTTTGCTTCCGTTCCTGATTAGTAAACTCTGTGAGAACAACACTCTCCCATCAGTTTTTACTTTAGACTTTTATTCTCCGGCTCCTGGTCTTTCTTTTGGGGGAAGTAAGGCACTCTGATTTGCTAGAATTTCACTTGCAGAGAACCATCTAACCAACCATGAAAGGGAATCATAGATTCTACTGACTAATCACAATGCGAATGGCAGGGTGAAAAACTCAGGAAACATCACGACCTGGTTTGGAAACAGCACCATGCAGGACAGACGAGCTCTTCAGAGGGTGGTGCGTTCAGTTGAGCGCATCATCCGCACCGAGCTCCCTGACCTGCACTCAATCTACAGCAGGCGGTGCTGGACCACGGCCAGGAAGATCGTGAAGGACCTCAGCCACCCCAACAATGGACTGTACTCTCTGTTGTGGTCTGGGAAGCGATTCCGCTCCCTGAAGGCCAACACAGAGAGACTGAGGAGGAGCTTCTTCCCGCAGGCGATACAGTCTCTCAATCACACCACCACACAGGACTAATAACATCTTTTTAAACTTTTTAAACACACCTACACTTACACATTTATATTTTCATTTCTGGACCATTGCACAAGACACTTTAATAAGTCACTTTAATAAGACACGTTTTATGCATATTTGCACACCCCCGGTCATTTTTACGTGGTTTTTTTTTTTCACACTAAATTTCAAAATTTCATAAATTTATATTTTTTCTTCTATATTTTGCTATATTGTGAATGTTCTTATTTGTACAGTATATTTCCATTTTTATCCTAGTTAAATTTATTTTCTATCATATTTCTTTTTATTCATATTTATAAGCTTTTATTTTTTAAGGTCACTGGCGGTCGTATAAGCATTTCACTGCATGTGTATGACTGTGTATGTGACAAATAAAATTTGAATTCGGATTTTAATTTTGAAAACGTTGTGAAACCTAACCTGGAGAAAAACTCTTCTTCTTCTGTTATATTTCTAGCATTAAACACTTCACGGCAGGCTGAACCACTTTGCACATGTCAAAAATGTTACGCTCTTTGAGCACGTACAGTCCTGCTTCCGTGTAAACAGTTAAGCTGGAAGAATTTATTAGTGTTAATGAGATTTTGCAGGATCGGAATGATTTCAATCGGACTGAAGTAGTGTCCTCCATATAAAAGCAGCTACTTACAGCTGGCGTTTAGTCTGGTTAAATTAAATCCTGCTGGTTCTTTAAGTTCGGTAGGTAGTTAAATCACAATTTGATCATCTCAGGCTGCTTCCAATCAGCCTCTAATACAGTTATGATTACAGTGAGGACACAAATGTAACTTGTAAAGAAATTTAACATTGACCAATAATTATTTTTTCTGATTGTTTTTTCTCCTTATTTTCTTAAGCTTATATCTGAGGTTCTAAACCCTAGAAACATCATTAACGCCTATCCACGTATTCATGTTTCTAAGAAATGGAGCTTCTTAAAATTCCTAATCTAATGAAACTGACTCAAAAAAAAAGAAGAAGAAAAAAAAAAAGAAATGCAGCTAGTCAATAAGTGTTCAATAAAAAGTATTCTTTTTCTCGATTTGTATTAGATAAAAACAAGAATGCACTTCCTATGCTGTGGGATTCTCATTATAACTGTTGTGGGTGAATGCACAGTAAGTACAGTACAGTACACTTCACTATAATATGAAAGTACAGTACTGGCTTTAGACACAATGTCAATACAAATGCTTAGCGCTTGGTTTAATCATAAAAAACTGCAGGCTTTAAACAGTGCAGGGTTTCCAGATTTATAATAATTACTTTCATAATAAGATGCCTCAGGAAGTGTTGTGATGTGAAAGGGCTGTGGCTTTTGTTTTCCCAGAAATGAAATTCCATCCCTCCTGGACAAACAGAGCTCCTGAACGCTGACACTTTCATAAGTCGTTGAGGGACGTGAACGGCTTGTCGGCGCTTTGATTGCACATTTGGCAAGGCTCTTACCAGTAATAACTTTCGTTTAAGATGTATCATATTTTAGGTGTGTGTGTTTGTACTCAGAAGCAATATACAGTAATTATATATTTGTGTACAATTACGGATTAATATACATAAAGATAAAAGCTGTTGGTTGTCAGATTCTAAATTATACACGGCAGGATGCGACAGGATGACAACACTTTTTGGATGTTGTGTAATTCTATCTTGAGTCAAATAAACGTGTCAGTACACTAAAAAAATTAAATATGTGGTGGTGGGTCGGATTTACAGTAGGAGAAAATTCATACTCGGCCAATGGCATTGGTTCTGGTCTCATCTAGTTCAAAAAATGTAATTTTCAGATAGGATCATATAACACCATTTTTCAGAATACTTAATGCTTCTTATCCATGCCTCGTTTTTCTTTTTAAATATGCATACACATTAATATTTTTATCAGTTAAAAAGAAACACATTTGCTAAACACAATTTCATGCCCTTTTATGTAGTGTCCGTAACTTTTTTTATTCAAATCTTTCAATGATCTTAATTTTCATTCAGATGAAACTTGGCCAAATTAGAATTCACATGAAAAGACATAAACCTGTATTATTTAAAAATTTATATATTGTATAATGCAAAATTGTTAAAATATTGCAACATGAATTTGACATGGTTACGGAAACTACAGATTTTTTGCTTTTCAAGCTTTTACCAAAAACTAGAATGTTTAAACTTAAGCAACAAGTCTTACAGGTCATATGCTTCAAGAAGCTTACACCAATTTTAGTATCAATACTCATTAAGAAATATGAATAATTTGCATTTGAAATGATGAAGTGAGACAGTATAGCGCTGAAAGTGGCCCTTTTTGAGCCCACATACAGTATAAATAGCTCTGTATCTTGAAATTTTTAGGGAAACAACATTGGTTACTTCCATAAACTTCAGAAGTGATACACTTTTTCTCTGTATTATATGTATGACATAAAAAATAAAATCCGCACCAATACTGTGTTTTGGCTGACTATGTGTAGTGGATTCCTTAAAAATGTCCTCATCAAAACAGGAGGTAATTTCTTATACACGTTTATAAATACTTTGTTCAATTATGTAGAGTGTGATCAATTCACATAGTATAAAATTTCTGAGTCTATTCTGCATAGCAGCACCTGGTCTGGGCCAGAACGCTAGTGATCTAGGTTCAATCCTAAGCTTTGGTGAGAATACTGAGTTCGATATCTTTAAAAAATACAAAATCAAAATCATGCTGTATGAACAAAAACAATGAGCGTTATTTCAATTTTAAATGTCCAACTTTGTGCACTTTTTTTAGAAACCATATTGTACTATAACGATAAGAAAATCTGACAGAGCTTCAACTCCATACCCTCTAGACACACATTACTACACACATAATACGTCAACATGACACTAAACCCTCCAGGGCTGCTTTAGAATGGCTGAACGTGCCACCTCTTGTGTCCTAACGTGTCATGTGTATGTGTGTGTGTGTGTGTGTGTGTGTGTGTGTGTGTGTGTTGTACTCACCTCGGCGAAGCGTCTGTTCAGGAGCATCTGCTCCGCGAGCACACTCTGGTTATGAAAGCGGTGAGGCTGCATGTGACTCCACATATGTGGAAACCACCAGAACTCGTTAACGTACGATAACAACAGGTCATCGCCCAGATCCTCCTCATCTGTACCTGCACACACACACACACACACACAGGACAATCATAGGTCACGACCCAGACCATCAGCAGCACCTACATACACAGCTTGTTAACAGAGGACAATAGTAGGTCATCTTGATTATCCTCATCAGCAGCATGAGACTCACACACACACAATCTGTCAACACAACAAGGTATTTCACCTTGAGCTTTTTTTTTTTTTTTTTTTTTTACCTTGAGCTTCATTTCATTTTTATGAAGTATTCACCTTACTATAAAGAAACCGATATGATGTGCTGTATTGTATATACTACAAATGCAGCATAACACAGCTGTACAAAAGGGAATTTGGTTATATTACGGTCAAATTACTTCAATAGCTAAATTATTGAAACTCCTGAATGGTGACGCAAAAACAAACGTACAGATCTTCATTCTAGCAAGGAAAAGAATGCCTGAGAAATAGGTGATTATTAATAACACAAACGGTTATGTTTTTCATGCATCAGGATAAAAAGAGTCATACAGTTTGTCAGAATCAGACACGTTCTTATACACACAATTCTCCAAAAATTGTTACCATCATCTCATCCACTGACCTGCGTGGTAAAATTTCCCTGAGAAGCCAAGGTTAAAGGTGAAGTTTGGGATTGACTTCCGCAGCTCATTCTGCGTCTGTACCAGTGCCTGTATGTGGAACAACACACATGTACATGACATACACACACAAACATATGAGCACACCTGGTGCATTCAGTTACATATTTAATCAGATAAACATTCAATTTGCTCCCACCTCTACATCAGCCACCTTCATCCTGGTGCCCTCTTTTCCGACAAAGATGTCGTCTATATCGACAAGCACATATCTGTCCAGGGACAGTGAGAGCCTTTTCGATGTAAGGAAGGCCACAGCGTCCACAAATACCAGCTTGTGTAGCCAGAAGGCCAAGCCGTGGCCAAACAGCACGCGCTGGATGCCATCGTGGAGGCCGAGGTCCTGAACCACGGTGGTGTGGAGGACGGCACGCAGGCCCATGCTCTCGGCCGACTGGGTCTTCGCTAGCAATACTGGCTCATATGTGGAGTGGTTAGACTGGAACACGGTCCAGTTATCACCAGGGAGAGGACCTCTGACCACCTGGCAGCAACATAGAGAGAGAGAGAGATCCTGTATTTATATATATATATATATATATATAGAACACAAAGATTTTCCTAAGGTCTACAATGAGTATTTGAATATTTCTATACACTCTACCTTAAAAACCAAAAAAAACATCAATGTTATGGTATTTTCAATCTTTCGCATGGTATTATCATCCACACATATACTAAAATATGTCTAGAATTGTGACAAGCCTAATTATCTTTAAAATACAGTGGTACCTCGATGTACGAATTCAATCCGTTCCATTTTTTTTACAGCGAAAATTTGTATTGCGAAACACATTTTCGCATAAGAAATAATGTAACTGCAGATAATCTGTTCCAGACACCCATAAAATATTACCAATATGAACATTTTCCAACACTATAATCCTATTTTTTGCATACAAAAAACAATCAAAACAAAATGAAGACAAATATAAAATTATTTGATATTAGGCCTCAATTAATATTTGATTCCTCTTGGCACCGGCTGCGTTAAAAACTGTCTTCACTAAATCTTGAAAACGAAAACACTTCGTACACGGAGGCAAATTTCAGTTCTTAAGGCGAACATTCATGAGACAGGGCGTTTGTATACCGAGGTCCCACTATATACAGCACTGAATGACTCGGATTATATTTAGAGGAATGTTCATACTAGTATTAATTTTTTTTACTTATTTTATTAATTCATTCATTATCTATTATGCTGTTTGAACAAATTATACACTTGTGGAAATGTGTATAATTTGGAAAATGTGGAATATTATCTTGTTGGACCAAGTTCTTTATCTTGTGGGAACAAAATGTTATAATCTTGTGGGAACAAGAAATTTATCTTGTGAAAACTAATGACTCTCTTTTGGGAACAAGTCATTATTTTGTGCGGCAAGAAGTTATTCAGGTTGTATGTAGAAATCTTGCCCTGGTTTATGTACAGTATAATGTATAATGTTATTTGTATACTTAAGAAAAACCATTCCTAAAGACAAATTTAGAAGCTAATTATACAGTTTATCTTGAGCGTATATACTGTATATATAAATTATATGAATATACATATGGCTTATACATTCCTTTACATTTTCTATAGAAGGAGTGTCTAGAAAATTTGATATTAATGCAAGAACCAGATCAAATCGAGCTATGCCTTTTCATACAGAAGGGGTTAGAGAACAGATTTATCATCCTTAGGCACAAACATAACAAAGGTAGGTGTTAAGGCTATGTCTGGACAGACCTCATGTGCGCGAGTGATGTGCAGGAGGGGTGATTTGGGGTTGACGGTGCAGTCCTTTAGACCCAAATTCGAGTGCAGGAACAGAGGGAAACCTTTTAGTTGGGCACTCAGGAGACTGTTCTCATTCGCCTACACACACCACATACACACATACACACACACACAGGGAATGGGAGAGGGAGGGAGTGAAAAAAATGTGTGAACTGGAGAGTAAAATATTAGCCCAATATAAATACATTTCGTATGGTGAGGTCAGACTATAATAATGTAGATTATCACATTAATCATCCATGTGGACAGACAGACAGAGAGAGATAGAGTAGATCATGTGACCTTGAAGAAGCCGATAATCCCCACACCATACTCCACACAGTATTTATCCAGCAGTTCCCTGTTCCACGCATCCATGTTGACATATTTCAGGATGTTCTCATAGATGATGAGAGCGAATCTGCCCCGGTCGCGCTCCGTCAGCGTCGGCATGTCGCCCTTTCCCGGGGAGATTTCTGTGTGGTACCGAAATCGGGCTGACTCCAGAACAGCTACGATGTCTTGACCCAGCTGTGAGTACTGACTCTCAACAAACACGAGAACCACCGGGTCGGTCTGGCTGCCATCTGCTGCCGCGTCTCTCCCCGCTTCATCCTGGAGCGGCAGCAGCCGGGATGGCGTGATGTCATCATCGCAATCCTCCGGTGCGACTCCGGCAGAAGGCTCAAACTCCCTTTTGACGCCATACAGGAAGTAGGCAGAAATGAAGACGCTGAGCGTGCACAGGAGGAAGAGGAGGAGGAAGATGGTCTGGAGAGTGAGCTGGCGGAGGAGACGTCGCACGCAACCACCACCCAGCATCGTGGGGATGACCCCCCCTCCCCTCCCCGCCAAAAACAAACAAATAAACAAATAAGCAAAGGGGCAAAATCGATTTACACCATCGATTTAGTTCTGTGTATGAAAACACTCAAAGAAAGAAAGGATGTTTAAAGAGCTGGTCTCCTCCATAATAAACGCCACTATGTCACCATGTCTGTCGTCAGCTTCTTTAATTGAGATGACTTGGTCTGTACAAGGCTCCCTGAACGTGCGATAAATAGCTGATTGCGCCTGCTTCCTGTCCTTCATTTAAATTCATTCTTTATTGCTGCTTTTGAAGGCATTAAAACAGTATCATAGCAAGTGGTGCAAATGTACTGTAGTCCCTCATTCCAGAAACACTGGAGGACCTGCAGGAAAAACAAAAACAAAATCACAGTAAATGTAATAATAATTTTGATTATATGGAAAAGAAATATAGACTATATGGCCAAAAATATGTGGACACCTGACTGCTTCTGTGCTTCTTTTATAAACAGTTCCCTTAAAGTTGGAAGAACGAAATCATATCGAATGTGGCTGTGCACAATGCGAGGTCCATGAAGACATGGTGTGGCATCAAGAGACTGGAAGAACTTGAGTGGCCTGAACCTCACCTAACTAACACGAATTGTACTCCAGACCTCCTCATCAGACATAAGTGCTTAACCTCGCTACTGCCCCTGTGGCTTCTTCTTCTTTCAGCTGCTCCATTTGTCTCCATCTAACTCTGTCTACCACATCTTCCCTTATCACTCCAATCTCCTGCGTGTCCTCCCTTACCACATCCATCCTCTTGGGCCTTCCTCTTCTCCTCCTGCCTGGCAGCTCCATCTCTACCATTCTCCTCCTGATATATTGCTCATCCCCCTCTTCTGCACATGTCCAAGCCTTCTTAATCTGGACTCTCTAACCTTTTCCCCAACCCGTCCTACCTGAATTATCCCTTATTGTCAAAAGCAAATCGCAGCAACTACAGCTCTATCCAGTCTTCTTGTCAGCGGCAACTAAATATATGCGACAAATAAATATGATACTATTCGTTTATGGCAGACACGTTTTATTCGCTTCTCATCAATTTCATGCTTAAAACAAGAAACAGTCGTGTATGTGATCAATGCAGCTCTATTTCTAATGTTAGCTCATATTAACTATGGCAATATAAAATATTACATGATGAATTCATTAAAATAATATAGCAATAATAAAGATTAAATGTAATGTTTCAGAAAATTTCACATCTTTAAATTAGGAGTGAAATTCTCATTTAAAATAGTAATAATAATAATAATAATAATAATAATATAAACCATACAACATTGCTGGTTTCACTCCTGTACTGTAAACCTTATGGCTGAATGAACCTTACAGTCATTCTCCAAAATCTAGTCTTCCCTGAAGAATGGAAGTTATTGCAATGTTCAAAAAGTACGTAATTGTGATAGTCAGGTGTCCACAAACTTTTGGCTATAAATGAATAAATCAAAAACTTTGTCTTGACCGACTGAAAATACGATATCCAACTTGATCTATGACTGATAGCAAATCATTTGCATTTCTTGCACGGTATCCATAGTAACAGCATGATTTAGCACAGCTAGCAAGTGTCTTAGGATTTATTTAAAACCTGAACATCTACGGAAACATATTTTCATTTCAGTGAAATGTGTAAGACTTAATGGAGCAGAACTGACCACAATATCCACAAGGGAAACTATTTCATAGTGCAAGAATTGCGAAAATACAGTATATACCACCGCGTCTCACTAACTGTTATACCCTGTAACACTGAGCGACGCAAACCCATCCCACGCGGTCGGACGAGCTTAAGAAAATAGTTTGCAGGAAAGACAGAAAGAGCGAGAGAATCATAATCAGGAGAAGTTGTGCAGATAAATAAATAAAGTAAATAAATAAATAAATAATAATAAATGAACGCCTGCTATGACTAGAGGAGATAAATACAGCATTATTTTGTTTCCTCATTAAATTGCATTCAGTTAGACAGTAAATTAAAAACAACCAGGATGTATAATCCCTTTACTGGTGGCTTACAGTCATCATCTTTTTCTACAATGATTTTAAAACTAGTCCAATCATGTACAGCAGAAACCACAGTGAAATGGCAAACGTTAGCTGTTCGACCTTGACATTACCAGTTGGAATTTGTTGACCTCAAGTCAGGATAGATGTGAGCAAGAATAATTAGACAAGATGAACTCGGTAATTATTACACTGTGGTAGAGTCAAAATGTTCCCTCTGATAAATGTGAAATACGTCAGTACAGAACCGAAATGTGATAAAAGGGGGAAAAAATGTGATAAAAGGGAAAAAGCTTCTTGTTACCAGTCGCCTCAGTTACATCTGGCTATTAATCAGAAGTGGCAGTTCCTGGGCACCTCATCTTTCCTTTGGAACAAAGTGTGATTCTAAATTATTTATCCTGGCATCTATTTCCATGTAGGAATTAATTTCCGACAGACACTTACCACTCACTTATTTCTGTTCTACTACAAGATTTGTAACACCATTATATCCTACTGAAAGCTCTACCCGAGCTCCACTATAGAGTCAAATAAATACAAATAAATATGATGCTATTCGTTTATATGGTACACACGTTTTATTCGCTTCTCATCAACTTCATGCTTAAAACAAGCAACAGTCGTGTATCTATGCAGCTCTATTTCTAATGTTAGCTAATGTTAACTATGGCAATATAAAATACTATAAGACAAATGAATTAAAATAATATAGCAACAATAAAGATTAAATATAATGTTTCAGAAAATTTCACATCTTTAAATTAGGAGTGAAATTCTCATGTAAAATAATAATAATAATAATGATAATAATAATAACTAGAAATTCCTGAAAAAACTGTGAAGTAAATAGAGAGAGAGAGAGAGAGAGAGAGAGAGAGAGAGAGAGAGAGAGAGAGAGAGTCAAGGGTGCGTGGCTTGGTCCACTTGCTGCAGCTGCCCCTCCCTTCTGCATGTGAATCTTACTGGCACAAAGAATGTATCCAGGATAAACCTCGAAACCAACTGCACTGCTTATATCAGAGCTTTGATTGTTTGAGAGAGTCGGCTTTGAACTTGTGTGATGTCAAGTTTCTTGTTTTGCAGTTCAAAAATTGAGTGCAGAACGGCGGTTTCCGCCAACTGGCCCGAAATCGTTATTTTCAGTGTGTCCCCAATCTACAAACCCCATTAAAGTCTATGGAGTGATTGTTGCACTGATTCCAGGGACATTGACAGTTTTGTTTGTAATAGTAATAGAGTAATAGAGCCCTTCGAAGTGCCACGTCACGTTTTTCAATTGGACCAAAAACGAGTCAGCTAATGTACGTAGGAGTCAAGGGAGCAAAGCGGTTCGTCACAGGTACCAAATGGATCCTCATAACTTGAAAATGTTCATTCCATCAAGTTCAAGAGACCTTTCAAGGGGACATGTGTAAAATTCAGGGCGATATAATTTCCCAGTCCCAAATGGGAAAAAATAAGAATTTTGGGTAAATTGTTGGTTGGATTCCTTGAAAAAGAAATAATGAACAATTCCCAGCAGGGAGGAGGGACTGGGCCCTCTACTGGTATGACCCACATTTATCCCAAATGTTTTCACTTTTTGAAAAGAACAATAACAATAGTTATTATTACTATTAGTATATACAGTGCTGTGCAAAAGCCTTGAGTGCCCCATTTATGTTAATGTTAAATGACCATGTCATGAAATGAAATGGTCATTTAACATGAAATGAAATTATGTAGATTACATTAAGGAAATGGGACTAATGTTTTTCCTGCGACAAAATTAACATACAGTAGTGTTCAGTTGATAATGGCATATTATTTTGCTAAACAAAAAAGTTTAACCTGGCTTGTCTTAGTACACTTTCAACTTGAAAGTAATACAATTTAAAGGCATTATTGAACGATATTTGTTATTTGTTTAACATATAGTAAAATCAATGTACGGAACTAGATACAGGCCTAGTCAAGTCAAAAACACATGTTGTATTGTAATTTCTACAACAATGCAATTTACAATGCAATTCTTACAATGGAAATTTTTAATGCAATAGCACTCATGCAATTTAGGTTAATTATGCTAGTATATAATTATCTTTATTTGTTCATGACGTACATCTCTAGTTGTACCACCCAGTACTAATTTTAACAATGCAACAATGCAATTTCAATGCAAATGTGCTCATGCAATTTTGGTTAATTATGTATACAAATTTCACTATTTGTTCATGACATATAGAAGAAGAAGAAGAAAGTTCATGACATACTGTATATCTCTAGCTATACCACCCAGTACAATCTCAAGCTGTCGAACAAAAGACAACTTAAAAAAAAAATAAAAATAATAATAATAATTTAATTTGAAATGTACTGTACTTATTTTGAGAAATATTTGGCAAAGAAAAAAAATTACGACCACAACTGAACTTCAAAATATGCAAGAAATCATTATTGTGATATTTTGGAAAAACCAGAGGGAAAGAGGGAATCGCTTAAAAATTAAGCGATTATTATCGTCCTCATTCTTTATCCACTACAGTGACGTAGTTGCATGTTGTTTAATGCCCCCAATTCGGTGTTTGCGTAGGAGAGTCGAAAAAATAGATACAAAAAGCACAAGACACCACAATACTACAGAAACCCTGCGTCTCTTTCTAAAAAGCCATTTTAGTCCATAAGGAGGAGGTGCGGCATTGAGGCATTGAGCGTGTGGCTGCATATCAAAAACAGGTTAACGAAGCGGGAAGACACTTCAACACACACACACACACTGTTTTTCATCGACACAGACATGTTCAGTCCGTGAACAACAATGATGATAAAAAAAATAATTTAAATAAAAAAAAACACACACACATCGCAAGCATCAATGTTGTTCAGTGGGTCGAGGTGTGTGTTGAAAGCGAGCTGGAGTGTGGGTCTCGATTTTCTGGGAAAATTTGCATACATTTCATACAGCTTTATGATGGAATATGAGAAAGTGGGCCAACGTAATTGCTTCCTCTTTTGAAGGGATATAAGGCTAATGCATTAAGCAATGCCTCTAGAGCCATAATCTTATAAAACTTTCAGAGAATCAATCTATCTGGAGATTTTCAGAGTCGAATTTCAAATATGATCGGACTAGAGGGGCTTTGAATCATCTGAAATAGCAGGAGGGCTATTATAAAAATGGTTATTATAGCTGTATAAGCCTAGGATTTCGATATCAGTGGGCTGTAACATATGAGCAAAGTATGGACACTAACCCTAATGGAAATAGACCACTATTAAAAAAAACATATGGCCTGTTTTTTATTACCTAATGCATCTAATAAAATCACGCGCCATTTAAACTGTGAATTGCTATCGTATTCAAATAGATGTCTTATACAAGGCGCCATTTGCATCCAATACGGACGAAACTCGGATCTTAAGTAGCTCCAAACATCAAATCCCATCTGACGTTATAATTTAGTCCCGATGCATGCATAGGGCCCGCATCCAAAAATACTGCTCGTGGCTTGCCAGGGTGATCCTCCATCATGAGCTCTCATTCGGCAGCTGTAGCTCCCCCATCGCGTCCTATCCATCACGCCGTCTCCCTCCTAATACACCATGACTAATGTTCAACATGAGACAAGTTAATTATGGAAATTGTGGTGATCCAGACACAAGAAAAGATTCCCTTCGTGCAAACACTACAGGTGAAACTGTAACATTAACGTCTGCTCCAGGAAAAATCTCATTAATCATTGCCATGTTAACTGGTGAAGGCTGAAGCCGAACAGAACGCTTGTGTGGAAAGCAGCTGGGTTACATTAGCGCAACTAGTCACGTTGATAATGGTGAACTCACTTCGGATTAACGTTTAGAATGAAATGCTCTCTCGCTCGGAGGAAGTTCTCTCTTTTTCAGAAGTAATGAAGGCATGTAGTTTGGGCAAGATGATGATGACATCATCTTTAAAAAAGTGATAGTCACAATACACTTTTCTGAAATATACCATACACATTGTTATTTATTATTTTTATTTAATAATGTATATATATAATAAATTATAAATACTCAGTTTTACACAAGTTGAGGTTTTTTTTTATTAATAACTATTATTTTTTCAAATATTCTAATGTGATTTTTAAATAATATTATATATTATAATATTATTTTATAATATTAGCAATTTAAGCACCTATGATGACATAATTTATTTGTAGTAAAGGAACCAGATTATATTAAGCGATATAAATTCCTGAAATTAGTTCTAGTATCAATAAACGCTAGCTTTAAAAATACGGTTGTTCGCATGATACTCTATGAGTAATGTCCATTGTCTCAATACCACGACATTAAAACACGCACGTGTATGCTCGTCTCGTTTCTCTTGCCTGTCTTTTACTGGAACTCAGGTTGAGTAGATATACAGTAAGCAGGAACATTGATTATGAAATCCTTCACTTATATTACGTTTGTTTACATTTGTTCTACTTTTGTGCATTAAATGATGCAAGCTTGTGTGCTGAATTGTTGTCAAAGTTTCCTTACTGCTCAACTCTAACTCTCATACTCACGACTATGAGTTCTGCTAGTGGCGTTCAATTGAAAAGTGGGTCTTTGAGACAGAAGTCTTGTATTTTTTTTTTCTTGTTTTGTGAAGTCTGGATAATTTTCAAATTTTACATTTACAGATTTTTGATGTTCAATTTCCCGTTTTAATAGTCTTTAATATTTTCGAACTCTGACTCGCAATATATTCCATGTATTATTGTTTTACAGCTGCTTTCAAATCAAACGCGCATAAATCTGTGAGTCAGAATACTTGTTAGGAAAATCATAAAACTTCATGAGGGTTGAATGTGTAAGCCAATAAAAAACATGGTAGCTAATTACAATAGCTGCTGATTTAAAGTTATATTTAATTCATTATTGTTGTTTCTGTACTACTCTGCATGCCTTAAATTGCCCTCTGTGGATAAATAAAGTGTTTGTGAATTATATTGAATTGACGGAAACACTACAAAAAATACAATACACAATCAAATGTATAATAAACAATAATACATTCTATTGTGTATTGTGTTTGGTGCAGTGCTAACTAAAATGTATTTAATTATATCTCCCTCGAAAAATAAAATTGGTTTTAAAAAATGACGTTAATGGTAATAATAATAATAATAATGACATTGTAATAATAATAATAACTAGCTAGTTTTTCAGTTATGTTTCAGTTATGGAAAATAGGGAAAATATCTATATGTCTATATATATGAAAAAGTCTATCTTTGTGTGCATGGAGTTTGCATGTTCTCCCCGTGCTTGCTGGGTTTCCTCTGGGTTCTCCGGTTTCCTCCCACAGTTCAAGGACATGCCCATTAGTAATTTACATTTAGGCATTTGGCAGACGCTCTTATCCAGAGCGACTTACATTATCTTATTACACATCTGAGCAGTGGAGGGTTAAGGGCCTTGCTCAAGGGCCCAACAGTGGTTGTGGGGTTTGAACCTGGGTTCTTCCGAACCATAGTCCAATGCCTTAACCACTGAGCTACCCCTGGCCCAAATTAGTATAAATAGTAATTTATATTAATTACAAATAACAATTGGCGGTCCAAATGCCGTTGAATGTTGAGCGAAGGTTCTACAACGGTCGTACAAGATGGGAATAAATACAATGGCCACCATTGGCCTGCACTGTCCTTATCTGGATGGATGAAATAGTATTTACCAATGGAAAATAAATTTTACAAATAATAAATTGACAGCTTACTGTAACTACTTTTAGTGATAATAAAAATATCACTGTTTGTCGAGCAGGCATATCAGGCATTCTTCAGCATTTTCTTTGTCATTTCCTTCTGTCATTCTTGCTTGTTTTTCCTTATACAGTATGAAACTGTTCATTTTTCAATATATTTTAGACCCATGCTAGATTTGAAACTAACAATATATATATATATATTTTTTTTTTTTTTTTTTTTTTTTTTTTCCCCCC